>JANJGK010000020.1:1394191-1534191 GCA_039081455.1 Macrobrachium rosenbergii
TATATATATATATATATACATATATATATATATATATATATATATATATATATATATATATATATATATATATATATATATACATATATATATATATATATATATATATATATATATATATATATATATATATATATATATATATATATATATTCTGTATAATGCACACATGGAGGGGCAGTATAGTAGGAGGCAGGGAAAGGGCGCAGGAACTCACACAGATCCAGTACAGACATATATTGTCGACGCGTTTCTTGACCCGTGGTCACATCATCAGGACATCTACAGTTGTAATGTAAAAAGGGCCTTTCAGCATCCATAATTAAAAGTAAACATATACAAAATATAAGAAAATTTAAAATATATTTATATACATATATATATATATATATATATATATATATATATATATATATATATATATATATATATATATATACATATATATATATATATATATACATTTATTTATATATATATGTGTATGTGTATATTATAAATATATATATATGTATATATATATATATATATATATATATATATATATATATATATATATATATATATATATATATATATATATATATATTACTAAAAGGACCTCATTCAAACTGGAAGGTATTTAATGGAGTTTTTATTCAAAAAGTTACAAGCTTTCTTGGACAAACAGTCCACATTTTCAAGTATCCGTACGGATACTTGATAATGTGGACTGTTTGTCCAAGAAAGCTTGTAACTTTTTGAATAAAAACTCCATTAAATACCATCCAGTTTGAATGAGGTCCTTTTAGTAATTCTACTAATGCACAGAACAATTGTGTATGTGATAAAGTTATATATATATATATATATATATATTCCTATAAATATTTATACATTAGATATATGTGTACATATATCATCGTGTGTGTGACCTTCCCTGAGTAAGAAAGGTAGTGTTTAAAATAGCTGTGGGTACATGGGAATACAACATTGAGGTAATCCGTTGCCTCTCTATGGTGGCCTCTCCTTGCTTAAGGAGCATTATTATTATTTATTATTATTATTATTATTATTATTATTATTATTATTATTATTATTATTATTATTATTATTATTATTATTATTATTCAGAAGATGAACCCTATTCACATGGAACAAGCCCACAGACGGGGCCATTGACTCGAAATCCAGACTTCCAAAGATGATGAATATTATTATTATTATTATTAATTATTATTATTATTATTATTATTATTATTATTATTATTATTATTATTATTATTATTATTATTGTGTAATAAAAATCCACAATTATATAGTAAATATATTACTATGTACAATATGTAAAATGAACCAAAGACTTTCTAACACTTGAACGGTGTTCGAAAGTCTTTGGTTTTTTCCACATATTTTACATAGCAATATATTTACTATATAATTGTGGATTTTTATTACACAGATTGTTTTTCACGAAGTTGTGAATCTATTATTATTATTATTATTATTATTATTATTATTATTATTATTATTATTATTATTATTATTATTATTATTATTATTATTATTATTATTATTATTATTATTATTCAGAAGATGGAGCCTATCCATACGGAACAAGCCCACCAAAGGGGCCACTGACTTGAAATTGCAGAAGCGTCCAAAGAAGGTGAAGGAAGGAGCTCCTTAGGAAGAAGTAAGAGAAGGTAGCGGGAAATAGGACATTCTTCTGCCCATCTGAGCTGAGCCACCAATTCACTTTGTAGGTGAAAGCTCCAGTGCATTTATTTATTTTTTTTACACATTTTCATCGTTCAAGTGTTCTTACAATAACGTAACGCAAGCTCTAAAGAAGCCTCTGTTACTCAGCCAATCAGAAGGTCGGTTCCTCCTCACTGTCCGAAAAGGAGGATCACGGACGTTTCTGATTGGGCCAGGTGGTGTTACAGGCAGCCGGAGCCTAATTTAGTAAGACTGGAAAAGGCAGTGGAGCAGTGTCATGATCATGACTGTGGCTCGGCCGTCACGGGGTTCTCAGCAATGTTCGCGGGATTTTTCCACATTTTTCGGAGGTCGTTGTGGAAAAAGGTAGGTTTTGTTGTGGTTTGGGTTCGTCCATTGAGCTATGTAGGTCGCTGGTTTAAGTCTAGAATAATAATAAAGATGCGAAGATTTGAAACCATCGAGTTGAAAGTTGCCCAGAGAAGTGGTTTAATGGCCGACAATTTCCAGTAGGGAAACTGGACTGAATTCCAGGTACATTAGGTCAGTGATTTATGGAATAATGTTTCTTGGAAGAGGGAGATCAGAGTGACCAGGCAGTAGGATGAAAGCTTTGGGTTTTAATTTATATCTTTACAGGACTCATGGGTCCTCGTTTAGTGCAACAACAATTACCTATAATGAGATATCAGTTGGTGGTATGTTTGGTGTTATTCCCCTGTGTTCAATATAATGGCGGCATGTATCCTTGCGTTCCCGACAGTCTGGTCTCGAGTGATGGAAACTGATTCCGTTTTCCCGACTGTCGTTGAAATAGAGATTAAAATGTTCACCGTATGCAGACGGCAGGATAAATGATATCATTATGGGTGTTCCTAACGTCTCTTGTCTGCAGTGTCGAAAGGGTTTTGGGTGTCATATCTGACACTTTGAAGTCGCTTAATCTTTTCCTGGAGAAGCCTTCACAGAAGGTTGGGGGGGGGGGTGGCAGGCGGTGCCTTGTGATATAGATCTTCCAGGCATATTGTCATTCTCGAGAGGGAGAATACAGGCTATTCTTGAAGCTTGTCATGCTGGGAATACTTGTATTCTTGGTATTCTTGATTGAAGGGATAATATATTCTTGTTTCGATAACACTCATTTGACATAAAAGTAAAAAAAAAAAAAAAAAAAACGTGATAAAGTATATTACACAATCCACGAAATAGCTACAGTTTTATTCTGTAATCAAAAGCCAGTGCCAAAGTACCTGTAATGTGTTATAAACAAATATCGCAATAATGTTTGCGTGTGGACACAGAATAGCCTCCCTCCTCCCTCCCCCTGAATTCTGTCTGTACCTGTATTCTTCTGTCGCTTTGAGGTGCAACAGTGTTATTCAGGTCCTGTGGATAGAGAAGTCATTGGCTGAAGACCTTGTTGAACCAAAACCAGTCTTACACTTCTGGCAGAGGGTCCCCCCGAGCGCTCAGCATTTGGACAGAATATATTATATTGATTTTCCTCCTTCCACCACTTGACGCTCAAAGTTAATCTTATTGGTGCCAAAATCATCATTCAATTGGCGTCAAAATTATCATTCATTTGGTGTCAAAATTAGCATTCAATTGGCGTCAAAATTAGCATTCAGTTGGTGTCAAAATTATCATTCAATTGGTGTCAAAATTATCATTCAATTTGTGTCAAAATTATCATCCAATTGGCGTCAAATTTATCATTCAATTTGTGTCAAAATCATCATTCAGTTGCTGTCAAAATTATCATCCAATTGGCGTCAAAATTATCATTCATTTTGTGTCAAAATTATCATCCAATTGGCGTCAAAATTATCATTCAATTTGTGTCAAAATCATCATTCAATTGCTGTCAAAATTATCATCCAATTGGCGTCAAAATTATCATTCAATTTGTGTCAAAATTATCATCCAATTGGCGTCAAAATTATCATTCAATTTGTGTCAAAATCATCATTCAATTGCTGTCAAAATTATCATCCAATTGGCGTCAAAATTATCATTCAATTTGTGTCAAAATCATCATTCAATTGCTGTCAAAATTATCATCCAATTGGCGTCAAAATTATCATTCAATTTGTGTCAAAATTATCATCCAATTGGCGTCAAAATTATCATTCAATTTGTGTCAAAATCATCATTGAATTGCTGTCAAAATTATCATCCAATTGGCGTCAAAATTATAATTCAATTTGTGTCAAAATTATCATCCAATTGGCGTCAAATTTATCATTCAATTTGTGTCAAAATCATCATTCAGTTGCTGTCAAAATTATCATCCAATTGGCGTCAAAATTATCATTCATTTTGTGTCAAAATTATCATCCAATTGGCGTCAAAATTATCATTCAATTTGTGTCAAAATCATCATTCAATTGCTGTCAAAATTATCATCCAATTGGCGTCAAAATTATCATTCAATTTGTGTCAAAATTATCATCCAATTGGCGTCAAAATTATCATTCAATTTGTGTCAAAATCATCATTCAATTGCTGTCAAAATTATCATCCAATTGGCGTCAAAATTATCATTCAATTTGTGTCAAAATCATCATTCAATTGCTGTCAAAATTATCATCCAATTGGCGTCAAAATTATCATTCAATTTGTGTCAAAATTATCATCCAATTGGCGTCAAAATTATCATTCAATTTGTGTCAAAATCATCATTCAATTGCTGTCAAAATTATCATCCAATTGGCGTCAAAATTATCATTCAATTTGTGTCAAAATTATCATCCAATTGGCGTCAAAATTATCATTCAAATTGTGTCAAAATCATCATTCAGTTGTTGTCAAAATTATCATTCAATTGGTGTCAAAATTATCATTCAGTTGTTGTCTTTAATGGACCCCGTCAGACATATTAAGATCCAAATGGGCTCTCTCTCTCTCTCTCTCTCTCTCTCTCTCTCTCTCTCTCTCTCTCTCTCTCTCTCTCTCTCTCTCTCTCTCTCTCAGGCTTTGGACACGCTGTTGGCGATACAGTTCAACTTTCCTTCATAGGTTGTTCATACTGCTGTGAATCCTTCCCCTTCCCTCTGACTGTATCGTCCACAGACCAGCCCAGACGTTTGTGCCTATACAGTTGGCAAATTCTTTTCATTGCCCCTTTAGTTATCGTCCATAGCAGTGGATATCAACCAGATAGTCTCTTAAACAAGAGAGCTTCATCAGATTTCATGGCACGTTTGATTTTTCCATTAATTCTCTCACTGGTGTGATAGTTTGTGGTAACTGATAGCTTCGACTAAGCTGTCGCACTGGAAAGGCTGCTGTCATGTCCATGAGTGTATTGTTTGCTGTAGTTCTGTCCTTGTCCTGGAGTTCGTTGATGCTAATTTAATCAATATTTACCGTACTAAGGCTATTTTCACAGGTACATCCCAGGAATTAAAGTATATATTGAATACATTTACTTTGTTGAACGTGATCAGAGCAACTCCTGTTGTTTATGTTGGCATCAGTTGCTAATTCATTCGTAATCATCATCTGCTTTCCGGTTACTGAAGTCTGGGATGTTGAAGACAAGTGGCTGTTGTTGTTGCCTGGTACTCTGTTGTTGTGGCTGAGTGATGACGATGATGGCAGTTTCTCGGTTGAAATAATGAAGTCAGGTATTCCCTTGGCGGCAAGTTTGGTCAAATATGAGCAGTTCGCGAATTGTGAAGCTGTTATATCATCGCCTTACTAATTGCACATAACCTGTTTTGTAGAGAACGGTCGAAGACCCGTCAAGGTCATTTTTAATTTTCGCCTTAATTGGTTAATGGTGTCCTGGCTGTGTTCTGAAAAATCATCTATATCCTTTTTCCAGTCACAGATGTTGACAGAGCAAGGAACTTCTTGGGTGCATCATTGTTACAGTAGTAGGGTGTCTCAGTCCAGTTTCTGTTATTCATTAACGCCTGTATTCTGTGTAGTGTGGGCGTGGGTGTGTGTGTGTGTGTGTGGGTGGGGGGGTTTCCGTTCCCGCTGCAGGTGTCATGTTTAATCTCAGTCTTATATTCCTTGATCTTTGGGTCGATTTTATTTCCACCCTTCCTTCCGCTGTTCTGATTTGTTTTTTGTCTTAACAATGGGTGAAACGTGGACTGAAATAGAACTGGTAATGTTAGGCTACTGATCATTTTGTATAGCCCAGTCAAAGTGCTATCTATTCAGATTTGATCAAAAGTTCGTTCACGAGACCAGCTTCCATATCTGTATCATTGACAAAATACGCCTGAGCCAAAGGACTCGTCCAGTCTTCGGAGTCACGGGGAGTGAGGAGGAGGAGAGGAGGAGGAGGAGGAGGTCTCCAGCATTCTGACCATATTAAATTTAGCACAAAAAGAGAGAGAGGGGTTGCGGCGGGGGTGGGGGGACGACTGCCTTTGGCTGCCAAGCAAGGGAAAGACCTGAAGGAATGTTCAGGATTCACGTACCGAGTGAGTCTCATCAGTGACGTCGGTTTGTTATTGGAACTTGGGATGTTGTCCACAGTTTCATTTCATTCCATCAAGTAGTCGAAATAAACGCTGCTAAATCTTGACGCACTGGATTTGAAAAGTGCCTCACAAAGGCATTTTAAGAAGGAAAGAGAACACTGCTTCCCATTCTTATAGAATGGGTAGATCGCGTTTGATGTCAGGAACTGGTAACAGAATAATTAAATAGTTGCACTTGGCGTTAATGAGTGATATTGAAACATGGTACAAGACGCCACTCATGCTTTATGAATTATTATTATTATTATTATTATTATTATTATTATTATTATTATTATTATTATTATTATTATTCAGAAAATGAAAGCTATTCATGTGGAACAAGAAGCCTACCAAAGGGGCCACTGACTTGAAATTCAGGCTTCCAAAGAATATGAAGGTGTCCATCAGAGAGAGAAGTAAGGGGAGGTGAAGGGAAAGACAGAAAGAGAGAATGTCGTCATTGGCTCAAAACTTGTATAACTTGAGGAATTCCCCGATACAATTCCTTCGAAGTTTTAGGCTTCTCTTTATATAGTGGTTTGTATCAAACATTTCTCCCAAATAAGTCATTCATGCAGATCATTTTTTTTTTTTTTTTTTTGGCGGACGAGGTTTCACTTCAAGGGATCGCCCTTTTCGATTCAAGTTTCAGTGCATCCACGAAAACAATTCGATGCAACTCATGGTCATTGATAAACTCAGTCAAGTCATTACTAAAAAAAAAAAAAAATTAGTAGATTTGATTACTGACGCTAGATCCAAATAGCTTCATAGATCAGCAAACCGAATCATCTCTCAGCTGAGAACTGAGAAGCGTCTGGAGTAGACATTGTCGTCAGCCAGCTTTTAGGAACCATTTGGCTGAGCCTCTTAATCTAGTCATTTTTTTCATTTCGTAAAATAGCATAGCGAAATAAATATGGAACTTAAATAGAGCCTTAGAAACTTAAATTTGCGAAGTCAACGCAGTAAGTCAAGTTTTCGTTGTCACATGAGTGAAAGTCCTCCTGGGCCTCTGGAGGCTCATAGGGCAGGTGCTGATCTCCTGTTTCTTAGGCCGACAGCCAGTGGGCGACAGATCCCATTAGAATCCTGCAATTATTAAGAACAAAAAAAAAAAGAGAAATGACTAAATAAGAGTTTCATTTTTGTCAAAGGCGCTGGATACTTGAATGATATCAAGTTCGATTTATTAGTTGCAAGTGACAAATGTTGTATAAGCGTCGCATGAGCGCCTTTATTCAAACACACAAGTGCAACAATTTTGATGACCAATGCCGTCAAAGTCTGAAATGATCAGCTTTAGTGTTTAAATTGTTTGTGTGGAAAAGGACTGGGTTCTATCAAATGGCCTTTATAGATAGACAGATGTGCTGAAACGACTTCTTCAGTTGAGTTGAGACGAAAACGATGCAGGAGGAACAACAAATTGGGCATCAAAATGAGTGAAGGGACCTCCTGCCGTTAAGAATACAGTATTAACCAACACCAAGTTAAGTCTGGGCACCAGTACACGACTGAACTCGGTAAGTAATGCCTACAGTGCACCGTGTGAGGTGCACTGGCGGCATTACTTAATAAGGTTCTTTGCAGCGTCCCTTCGACCTCTAGCTGCAACCTCTTTCCCTCCATTTACTGTACCTTCATTCATATTCACTTCCTTCCGTCTGACTTTCCACCCTCTCTAACAATTGATTCACAGTGCTTCAACTGCGAGAGCCTCCTCAAAACTTTCAAAACTCTCAGTTTCCCTTTCAGTGCTGAAGGACCCCATAGGTCCCAGTGCTTGGCCTTCGGCCTAAATTCTATATTGCATTCCATTCGAATCAAGAGTAGATGTGAGTGCACAAATATCTACGTCCCATGAAAAAATCCCACAGATCTTTTGTGCTGTAAACACTGACTGACTGACTCTACTGAAGGTGGTTGTGTGGAGTTATTACTATGTGAAAGCACGACCCTCAAGAGAGGAAGAGATGAATAAAGTTGACACAGGACTGAAGAAGTCTCAACTCTTTAACAGAATGTCATCTTAAATATTTACACAGTGACAGAGAGGGTCAGGAAGGAACACTGTTGTGAACCCAGCTCCATTCAAGGTCTGACTCGGATTCCATACTGCATATTAGGTCTGTCGTTCTGAGGATATTTTGTGTAGATATTCATCCTGTACCTTTGGTTTGTTGACAAAACCTGTTTATGAGAGTAAGGTGGGTCAAGCGCTTTCATGTCAAGTGCACTGAAAAGGACATCAACTGGTTTCTTAAGGTCATTAATGGTGTTCCTTGTGAAGGCGTCCTTCCTTCCTTCCTTCCTTCCTTCCTTCCTTCCTTCCTTCCTTCCTTCCTTCCTTCCTTCCTTCCTTGGCCTGATCAGCCAGAGGTCTTCAGTGAGACCAGTTACTCAGAGACTCCCACTACGTCGTCCCACTATGTCGGTGTTGAGACATCATCTCATTATTATTATTATTATTATTATTATTATTATTATTATTATTATTATTATTATTATTATTATTATTTAGAAGATGGAAAACCCTATTCATATGGAAGAAGCAGCCCACCACAGGGGCCATCGACTTGAAATTCAACTTTCCCAAGAGTATTTAGGTGTTCATTCGAAGGGAAATGTAGACAGAGGAGATCAGTTATTAGGAAAGGAGATCAATTAACAAATAAATAAATAAATGGAAATGTAAGTAAATTATTAAATTCCCATCTACCTGCTCTCCCTCAGTATATATCCACCATATTGGCTGAAGGGTAAATAAACCATATTATTACCTTCAGCCTCACTCCCTTTGTTACTCAGCGATCGAAGGTAAATTGAGTAAGTATTCCTCCTCCTCCTCCTCCTCCTCCCTTTGTGATGGTGAGATTGAATCGAGTGAATCCAAAGTCTTTGCTGTGATTTGAAGTTTGTTCTGGTGGCTGATATTATTAAGGAATCATCTTCTTTATTCTGTGGCAGTTTAACATGACAGCACTGCGAATGTTGGTGCCATTTCAATTTTTAGTTTTCTGAAAAGAAACTACAGTACTGTGCTGGCTTTGTCTGTCCGTCCGCACGTTTCTGTCCGGTCTCAGATCTTCAAAACTACTGAGGAGGAGGGGGAGGAGGCGGCTAGAGGGCTGCAAATTGGTATGTTGGTGATCCACCCTCCTCCAATCATCAAACAGACCAAATTGCAGCCCTCTAGCCTCCTCCCCCTCCTCCTCAGTAGTTTTCATTTTATGTCAAAGTTAGCCATAATCGTGCTTCTCGCAGCGATATAGGATAGGCCACCACCGAGCTGTGGTTAAAGTTTCATGGGCTGTGGCTCATACAGCATTAAACAGAGACCACCGAAGATAGATACGATGCCATTCCCTTTTTCCTCATCCTTTTATTGTACCTCATTTCATTTTCTTTCTTCCATCTTACTTTCCTTCTCCCTCTCCCGACAATTGTTCCATAGTGGTGCTTCTTCGTCTTCTTCTTCTTCGTCTTCTTCTTCTTCTTCTTCTTCTTCTTCTTCTTCTTCTTCTTCAGCTGCTCTGAGGGTTACCTCCTCCTCCTCCTCCTGTTACTTCACCTTTCAAACCTTTTACTGTCAATTTCCGTTTCAGCGCTGAGTGACCTCATAGGTCACAGCACTTGGCCTCTGGCCTAAATTCTATGGTCTCTCTCATTTCCTTTTCCTTTTCCTTTTCCTTTTCCTTTTCCGTCTTCATTTTGTTAAGACTGAAACTCTACTCTTTTTTTTTCTCTCTCTCTCTCCGACTAAAGCATCGTTTCCTTCCCAGACCCTTTTATTCTACTCACTGGAACTCTCTCGCTGCAGCAACACTTTCTCTTCCTGACTGACTGACTGACTGACTGACTGACTGACTGACTGACTGACTGACTGACTGACTGTCTGACTGACTGACTGACTGACTGACTGACTGACAGCCTCTTTGTTTTGTGTCTTGTTTCCTGTTACTCCTCTACTTGTCTGAGCTGTAAGCCAACACACGCAAGCAGGCAGGCAGGCAGGTCAAGAGGCTCTTCGAAATAGTGTGTTTTTTATGAGCAGAGTGAGTTCTGCTTTGCCTGGAATCATTACACATTACTATGAATACCTGAAGATTATTGTGAAGTGGATTGGTAAAGGGTGTACTGTGTCATTGTTGCATAAACTGTGAGTGAAAACTTCCAGTTTTTGGGTGTCCAGAATTTTGCTCAGCCATTGTACTTGCGCATGCGCAGTTGAAACAATAAGTGACATTACTATAGGTTACAGGTGAGGTGTCCTATCTTTCGTTATTTGTCATGGCTAGACAGCTGTCTGAGTTACGTAAGATGCCGAGACATCAATTGAATAAGGTAAACAAAGAGGATTTAATTGACAGCATCTTAACTGCGAGAGAAAATGATCAGGGATTGTCAGGCATTGTGGAGAAGCTCGATGACGTCATGAAGGAACTGGATTCTTTAAAGACCCTTGTGGTTTCCCCTGAAAGTGTTATAAACAAGAAAATAGCAGCTCTCGAGTCTAAAGTGGAAAAACAACAGGATATCATCGTCAAACAGCAGCTGTTCCTAGAGGCCTTGGACCGTAAGGAAAGAGAGTGTAATCTAATAATTTTGGGGATTCCAGATTATGAGGAAGAGTTTGATGGAGCAACATCTGATAATGTTAAGCTTCAAAAAATCTGCACTCGGATTGGGGTAGGAAATGTAACCGCTACGTGTCGCAGGTTAGGACAAAGTAACCCACAGAGGCGCCGTCCCTTACTAGTGACCTTGAGTGACAAAAACTTGCGGCCGAATATCTTGGATTGTGCCAAGAACCTCAAAACTGCTGGTGACCCCTACAAGAAGATTTTTATCAAGAAGGATGTTCATCCGGCTGTTAGGAAGGAATGGGAGAGGCTGCGTCGTGTCGAGAAGATAGAAAAGGCGCGTCCTGAAAACGCTGGATGTACTGTGCGCTTAGATACTCGCGAGAGGAAAGTTTATAGAGACAATGTAGTTATTGATAGTTGGCATCTTCAGGGTTTTTAAATTATCCACAGCGAACAGGGGATTTTAAAGTTGTATCGTGGGATATCAACGGCATATTTACTAAACTGGAGAAGAATTGTGTCATGCAGTTATTGTATAATTATGATGTGATATGTCTGAGGTGAAAACAAGTTTATCTGTATCATTACCTGGATGTGTGATGTATCGTAGTAATTTAATAGGTTCTGGTAATCGAGGCGGAACGGTAGTTTTTGTAAGGAATAGTTTATCCCATTTGATACTTAATGTTGATGTAAGTATTGGAGATCAAGTATGGATTCAGTTTGGAAGCGCTGAGGGTATTCTGTTTGGGTTTTGTTATATTCCGCCAAGTGATTCTCCGTATTATTCTCATTCTTCTTTTGCTTCAATCCAGGAAAAAATATATTCAAACCACGTGAGTGGGTATGTATTAATGGGTGATATGAATTGCAGATTTGGGAAGACATTAAGGTATTTACTTAATGATTGTGAAGATAATACGCTTTCCTATCCTGTTATTAGTGACGATATTGGTCATGCTAATGATAATGCAGATATACTCACTGCTATTTGTAAAGATAATGGTCTGTTAGTGTTAAATAATCTAAGAACACCGAGTAAGCATTTTACTAGCAACAAAACTTACAGGAAAGGTGGAGTTTGGATTTCTGAAATAGATACGTGTAGTGTCACGGAATATACTTGAAAATATGAGAAATTTTTATGTTTGTCATCGAGATGATCTTCCATCGGACCATGCGCCAATAGCATTAACAGTAGCTGGTGTTGATATAAATGTCGATAATATTTTGTTAAGAGCAGCGTCACTTGGAGGCCATTCAATTGAGTTGAGCGGGACTGCCGGTCGCACGTTTATCAAGAAACCTGTTAGGTTTTGTAACATAGATAAGCAGAAATTTATTCGTGATATTACTCCAACTGATATAATAGATTGTAGTGATATAAATATCTTTGCTGAGAGTGTTTCCTCTTCGTTGTATGATTGCGCAAGGGGGAGTTTGTCCCTTGAAACAGCTGGGGGCGTTTTGGATGATTTGGGCCGATGGGAGCGGCTGCTGAGCGACAAGGATGACTCAAGAGTTTGGAGGGCGATTGACTGGAAGGGTAATTTTGAATATGGCTGCGACGATGTTTGTCGTCCGACTGATGAGGAGTTTAAGCATCACTTGGAGAGTATTTATAATCCTCGAAATGTTCTTGATTTATATGAAATTGGTAACACAGATGTTACTATACCTGTTTTAGATGGTTGCATAACTCCTCACGAAGTAGGAGTTCAGATCAAGAATTTGAATCCTAATAAAGCATGTGGACCGGATGGTCTACCTCACCTCCAGGTATAGTATGCTTTCATTGTTACCAGCTGAGTGGGTATTATGTCTAGTGCCCCTCTTTAATAGAGTATATATTTGTTTCTGGCCTGTACCCATTGTCCTGGGTTACAGCTAAAATGTTTGGGATTTTTAAGAAGGGAAATAGAGCCGACCCTAATAATTATCGGGCATAAGTGTCACCAACGCCATTGCCAAGTTGTATGATATGGTTTTATATAACAGATTATACCAATGGTTTAAGCCATATAGGGAGCAAGCAGGTGCACAGAAGAAACGTGGTTGCATGGAGCATATAGTTGCACTACGGTTGATTATAGACATAGCTAAAAGAAAGAGAGTCAAATTATACGTCACTTTCATAGATTTTTCTAAAGCATATGACCTAGTGCCTAGGTATAAGTTGTTTTGTGTTTTGAAACGGTTGGGTTGTGGGGCAGTAATGCTTGCATCATTGATTGCAATGTACAGTGTTACCGAAAGTATTGTTGGCTCAGCAGTAATATCATCTACCGTAGGTGTAAGGCAAGGACTGGCCACTTCATGCTTTTATTTCTCTTTATTATCTATGTGAATGACCTGATAAGAAATGTTAAGGAAGAGTGTCACCCACATGGATTTCTCGGATGGTTACATATTTTGATGCTAATGGATGATACTGTTTTGATAGCAACGTCAAGAGAGACTATGATTAAGAAATTGAAAATTGTACATAAATATTGTGATGAATACGGTATGAAGATTAATGTAGGAAAGACGAAATTCTTTGTAATAAATGGTAATGTTGATGATAAACGATCAATATGTATTGAAGGCATGGTTATCGATCATTGTAACAATTACCTCTATCTCGGGTCACAATTTTCATCTGATGGATCGGTGAGCACAGCTGTGAAGGAGCATGCGAAGGCCAAGTTATGTCATGTGCTGAAATTTGTGTCATTTGTTAGGAAACACAATGATGTGCCCTTTGTTGTTAAGCGTCGTTTATTTGATGCTGCTCTCATGTCCACGATCTTATATGGATGCGAGTCATGGCTGGGAGCTGATCTTAAACCAGTGGTTAAATTGTATAATTGGGCAATGAAAGAATTGCTGGGTGTGAGAAAAACCACACCCAATATAGTATGTTATGCTGAATTGGGCTATCCATCTTTACCTGATCTTGTTAAACATAGACAACATAAGTTCTTCAACAAAATGTGGAAAGAAAGAAATACACTTCATGATGATCCTTTCATTCATGTGGTAAAAACGGTTGTAGCTCTTAATAGCCCTACTGGTAAGCTGGTACAAGATAATTATGATCCGTACTGAAGTAGAAGACGAACCCTTGTTAGTTAATAAGGTTCATGAATTAACTGATAATTCTGATGCCTCTAGATGTAGAATATATAAAGATTTGAACCCTACGTTTGAAGTGCACAGTATCTATAGGGGGAGGCATGTCATCAATGATCTGCATAGGATGTCTTTCACGCGCTTCCGTCTGTCTGCTCACAACTTGGCAATTGAAACAGGTCGCTGGAACAGGAGGGGGCGTGGCCGTCTTCCTGTAGAAGAACGTCTGTGCGAATGCGGCCTAGTTCAGACTGAGAGACACGTCATAGAACAATGTCCAAAAACTCACCAGTTAAGGAACCTTTATGGAATGCAGTCTATAAATGAGTTGTTTTCCAGATGTGATAATGCTGTAATGTGTAGAATAATTTATGAAGTCTTGAATTTATATGGTTGAAACTATTGTTGTGTTGTGCTTAAACGTAATATAGTACTGGAGTTGGACTACAGTAATTTATGTTTGTCAGTTTTCCTTTGTTTTGTTTTTTTCATGATGTTAAGACATTATTTATTTTATGTATTGTATCATCTAATTATCTTATTATTGTATCCTGTACGCTGTGGTCAATAAACTTATCTATCTATCTATCTATCTATCTATCTGTCAGTCGGTTGTAATTGCCAAAGCTTGCTAGAGAGAGAATCAATACCTTTACGTAGGTATGTTCCACTGGGCCTTGTCTAGTCCGAAAGTGGAAGCGCATCCAGGTGATTAGGACACTTTGCTAGGTTTCCTTGGCGTGAATACCAAGTACCAATAGTGTACAAGATGGTTTGCAATGCGACATCAGCGATCGCTCCATTTTTCATGCATACTAGCCTTGGCCTTGCTTTCCTTCTATGTCTTTCCTGGAAGTTTGGCTGCTGGCGTTCGGAGAAAGATTCGGTGTTCCTTCTTTTGTAACATTGCGCTATATTGCTGTTTTTGCCCTTCGGCTTCTTTATGAACGCGTGGCTGCGCTCTCTCACTCTTGCGCACCTCCGGATGGAATTCTGTATTTGTTACGTGGTTGAACAACGCTCCGTCAAATTGCATACTTTCTTAACACGTTTGGAAACCGTAGGATCTCTCTCTCTCTCTCTCTCTCTCTCTCTCTCTCTCTCTCTCTCTCTCTCTACGTCAGTCCGTCAGTCCGTTTCCCGTGAGCGTGTATTCCTGCAGTGGGTCTAATGCAAGCGTTGGAGATTGTAAGTTGTGTATTTTATAGCTGGTCTAATTGGCGTGTGGGGTGCATGCCGCCATCTTATTGTATCTCTTGTCTGGTTGTTTGGGGCTGTTTCTTGCTGCTAGGAAGTCCGTTTCCGAGATGTAAGGACAGGTACTGGTGTCAGTTTGATGGGCTTGTCTTTGCCTCTCCCTGTGCAAAGAGTCAGTCATTGCGGGTATTTTAAGCCTTATTTGGCACGGAACTAGGTCTAGTCAAGGTCTAGACCTTTGGCCTGGTGGTATGAAGGGAGCAAGAACCTTGGAGCTTGGTTCCACATCTGCGAAGGGCGTCCACGATGTGTGGGAGTTGTGAAAGAGGGTCCACAACAGAGAGCTCTCCTTGGCCAGGGCAGATAATGAATGACCTCGTAGTGTTCTGCACTGAGCTTTGGAAGACCTTCAGATGGTAGCGCTCGAAGCTTCGGCAGCGGCAGCTATATTCGTTGTGCCATAGGCCCGAGAGGGAAGTGGAAGGTGAGGGTTGAAAGGGGGCACGGTTAAATTTAGTGAGTGTTTCAGCCGTCAGATGAGTCGAGGAGGAAGGTGAGGAGGAGGAGGAGGAGGAGGAGGGGATGAAAAGGAAAAGGCGTGAGGATTCAGCAGGTGTTAACTGCTTGTTTTCTGTAGCCTTCTTTGGCGGTTAGAGGGCGGAGAGCTTCGTCGGTATCATAACCGGTAGGAGGAGGAGGAGGAGGAGGAGGAGGAGGCTGAGGGGTGGTGGGTGTTTTCTTTCCAAGACGAGTCATGGTGTTTATGAAAGTTCCAAGATCTTCTTCAGACACTTCCAGTCCTCGAGGAATAATCGAGTAAGCAGCAGCAGCAGCAGAAGGGCGAGTGTTGAGTGTTTCATGACTTTATCGTTACAGGGTTTTTGCATATAAGAACATTGATGCCTCATCTCTTAGTGTAGTTCCAAATGGCACACATTTTGTGTGGCGAGGGAAATGATTCACTAATAGGGAAACCAGATACAAAGATCTGTTGGAAACAGTGTTTACCAGAAATCGCTGGTTAAGTATATAATATATGACAGTGTCTATTCTGATTGATTGTGTTGCAATGTTTTGACCGGCTCTAAGATGAAGATCAGCCGGAAGTGAGTGGGAGCCTGTCTTAGACTGTAGATGTGCTCACTCATTAGACAGACCTGTTAGGGAATAATAATAATAATAATAATAATAATAATAATAATAATAATAATAATAATACTAATAATAATAATAATAATAATAATAATAATAATAATAATAATAATAATAATAATAATAATAATATGCTCTTCTTTATGTTCTCTCGCCCTCAGTTTTCAATTAAGTTTTTCTATCACTTACAGTTGTCAGCAAAATCCCTGGAGAAAATCGAAGAGGGCTAAAGGTCAAGCCTCCCTGCCTGCCTGTCTTCGTCGTGTCTGGAGGGGGACAGGACGCCTGTTCCCCTTTCATTCAGAGGGAAGAAGAAGAAGAAGAAGAAGAAGAAGAAGAAGAAGAAGAAGAAGAAGAAGAAGAAGAAGAAGAAGAAGAAGCTTCCTTGCCTAAAGTTGGGATTGAAGCTCTCGTGACTTTTTTAATACTTTTTTATGTTCTGTTGTGAAATTTGCTGCCATTTGATTGTACATCACTCACAATCCAAGTGCATTGTGTTTGCATTTACCGGTTATTACTTTTTGTAAGGTTTGTGTTTGGCGAGAGAGAGAGAAGCCATTATATTTTCAGTATTTAGATAGGATTGATGTTTCATTTTTAGGATGGTACAGCCTTCGCTCGGGACAGGATTGTTGTTTAATTTTGAGGATGGTACAGCCTTCGCTCGGGACAGGATTGTTGTTTAATTTTGAGGATGGTACAGCCTTCGCTCGGGACAGGATTGTTGTTTAATTTTGAGGATGGTACAGCCTTCGCTCGGGACAGGATTGTTGTTTAATTTTGAGGATGGTACAGCCTTCGCTCGGGACAGGATTGTTGTTTCATTTTGAGGATGGTACAGCCTTCGCTCAGGACAGGATTGTTGTTTCATTTTGAGGATGGTACAGCCTTCGCTCAGGACAGGATTGTTGTTTCATTTTGAGGATGGTACAGCCTTCGCTCAGGACAGGATTGTTGTTTTATTTTGAGGATGGTATAGCCTTCGCTCAGGACAGGAATGTTGTTTAATTTTGAGGATGGTACAGCCTTCGCTCGGGACAGGATTGTTGTTTAATTTTGAGGATGGTACAGCCTTCGCTCGGGACAGGATTGTTGTTTAATTTTGAGGATGGTACAGCCTTCGCTCGGGACAGGATTGTTGTTTCATTTTGAGGATGGTACAGCCTTCGCTCGGGACAGGATTGTTGTTTCATTTTGAGGATGGTACAGCCTTCGCTCAGGACAGGATTGTTGTTTCATTTTGAGGATGGTACAGCCTTCGCTCAGGACAGGATTGTTGTTTCATTTTGAGGATGGTACAGCCTTCGCTCAGGACAGGATTGTTGTTTCATTTTGAGGATGGTACAGCCTTTGCTCTGGACAGGATTGTTGTTTCATTTTGAGGATGGTACAGCCTTCGCTCAGGACAGGATTGTTGTTTCATTTTGAGGATGGTACAGCCTTCGCTCAGGACAGGATTGTTGTTTTATTTTGAGGATGGTACAGCCTTCGCTCAGGACAGGATTGTTGTTTCATTTTGAGGATGGTACAGCCTTCGCTCAGGACAGGATTGTTGTTTCATTTTGAGGATGGTACAGCCTTCGCTCAGGACAGGATTGTTGTTTCATTTTGAGGATGGTACAGCCTTCGCTCAGGACAGGATTGTTGTTTTATTTTGAGGATGGTACAGCCTTCGCTCAGGACAGGATTGTTGTTTCATTTTGAGGATGGTACAGCCTTCGCTCAGGACAGGATTGTTGTTTCATTTTGAGGATGGTACAGCCTTCGCTCGGGACAGGATTGTTGTTTCATTTTGAGGATGGTACAGCCTTCGCTCAGGACAGGATTGTTGTTTCATTTTGAGGATGGTACAGCCTTCGCTCAGGACAGGATTGTTGTTTCATTTTGAGGATGGTACAGCCTTCGCTCAGGACAGGATTGTTGTTTCATTTTGAGGATGGTACAGCCTTTGCTCTGGACAGGATTGTTGTTTCATTTTGAGGATGGTACAGCCTTCGCTCAGGACAGGATTGTTGTTTCATTTTGAGGATGGTACAGCCTTCGCTCAGGACAGGATTGTTGTTTTATTTTGAGGATGGTATAGCCTTCGCTCAGGACAGGAATGTTGTTTAATTTTGAGGATGGTACAGCCTTCGCTCGGGACAGGATTGTTGTTTCATTTTGAGGATGGTACAGCCTTCGCTCAGGACAGGATTGTTGTTTCATTTTGAGGATGGTACAGCAGCCTTCGCTCGGCGTCCCGTTTTCCTTCCTGTCAAGACCCATGGGAAGGAGGGGGACTACTGTGCCTTCCTTCCCTCAAGACAAGACGTTTGCCGCAAGCAACGTGAGTGTCCCTCATATCATTTCTTATTGGTGTCCTAATCATTTTTCTGAAATGTCTGATTGTGTTTGAAGTTTCAACAATCCAGTCTCATTGTGTGTGTTATGTTTTGCTCTTGTTTATTTGTATGTCTGTTTTTCTCGTTCTTAATTTTTGTTTTTGTTTTTGTTTAGGGTAATGAAACCTTCACTCACTTTCGTTCATGATATCGGTGAAGGCATCCTGGAAAAGATTGCCAGGGCACTCAGGCTGTTTTTGATAGTTTCTGTATTCTGAGAAATGTTATTCATCTGCTTTGGGAAAGATAGGTAGGAATTTTGTAGGAATTGTAAGACACTTTCTTTACATTGTCGGACCCTGTAGTCCAGTGCTCGTCACTTCCGGTGGTACATTTTGCAAGCAGTACTACACAAGAGAGGCATAATTGTAACTGGTATGTTTAGACGTGGATGTCTTCATGACATGTGTGAGGGAGACTGGGCTTTTGTTGGCTCACTTATATGTCTGTCTGCTGGTTCCCAACAGAACTGTAAATATGAGTGGAATTTATGGTGCTATTATAAGCAGGTTGGCGTCGTTGCTAGCAATAGATAATTAGATTCTGTGAGAGAGAGGAATGATGAGCATGAATTTTCGTACCCGGTCATGGCACCTGCAGGGAGGAGCTGTCCTGACTAGTGACTACCCTTTCCAAATGTCCTTACTTCTCTCTTCACATCAAATATTTGGTGCTACTTTGGCGTGTTATCTACATGTCACGAATCTACTTTGGTATGATATCTACACAGGTTCATTATCTACATGCCATGCAACTACTTTGGTTTGAGATCTAGATTAAGAAATAGCTTGTTGTGTCGTTTGTTAAATTCATAATTGGGTAACAAGCTATATTGCCTCCTAATTTCCCAATTGCTATCTAATTGGGTAACAAGCCTAATTTCTATGTTGTATCGTTTCTTAAAAGATAAAAAATAGGGCAGTCATTTACATTTCTTAAATTTTGCTGGCTTATACATTCGCTTAAAAATTTTATTCTGTAACTTAGTCTGTAGCAAAGCCCTTAAGATGCTCGCAAAGGAATTCTACAATGAAACCAGTGACGAATATTTTTTACGAGCCTTAGGCCTAAGCCTCAGTCTGTAAATGATCTAGAGGTCTCCTTAGGCTACTATAATGATGATGATGACGATGATGATGATGATGATGGTAGTAGGTATAATTATAGCGATGATAATTGTGGTTTGAACTTCTTACTGGTGATGGTTGGGTGTTTGTTCATTAGTCTCTCTCTCGGGTGTCTAGGTCAGCACTTCAACAGGTTTTCAAGGTCCTGTAGTAGTTGTTCGGCCTCTGATATCGCAGTACGCTGCCGTGATTCTCTCTCTCTCTCTCTCTCTCTCTCTCTCTCTCTCTCGTTTCAGATTTACGTAGAGGGGCTCAAAACCAACATCTTTTAAACAGTGTTTTAGTATATTTCCAGAGAGAGAGAGAGAGAGAGAGAGAGATCCCTGTTGCAATATGTCTTTGAGGATAATCTCGAGTCAGGTGAGAAGGAAATCTAGGCCGATGCACGTCCGGAAGCAGGTCGAACCAGGGTGATCGACGTGCTCAATTATACTTCTGCCACCTGTTGTGCATTGCGGGTCATTTGCATTTCCTGTAGAGCGGACCCCTCCCTCCCTGCTGTCATGGAACGAGCTTCTTTGAAATGCATCGTCAGTTGTAAGTCATGGAGGAGGTCAGTGAGGACAGTATTTGCATATTAATACATATATAATCGATGCTGTACATGGCCATTTTGGATAGTTGACCTTTAAACGGTAGAGTTTAATGCGGACGGGAAGTGGCGATTCATTTGTTAGAGTCAACTGAACGAACCCACTGACTCTCTCTCTCTCTCTCTCTCTCTCTCTCTCAGTGGGACTAGAACGTTATGACAACGCGGATGGGGTTTTGTTTATCATGTGAAGCGAAAATGGTGCGAAAGAAATCCACTTGAATTGTTAGTTGTACAGAATATGAAAAGTTGGAGTCCTGTTTGCACTGGGGTTCAAGATATGGCGCTTTAGACACCTAATGTTATCAGGCTTTCACAAATGATAATTTTTCAATGGATAAACAGGTGCAGGAAACGTCGAGGGAAATCAAATAAACGTCGTCATAGCAGCTAAATCAGATCGAGATCTGCAATTTTAATCTTCCTGAGAATAAATAAATTTCTTCTTAATATATTGATCGTCATCTTTACACGGAAGGTGCGTGAAAGTATCTGGGGAGCCTTGGTTCGTGAGAGACATCGTAGGATATTTGCAGCCTTCGAGTTTCAGTTGTCATGAAAATGACGGGGATTTCTATATATTTTTCATTGTACCCTTTTTTTCCTACATCTATTTTCTCTTGGACATACTGACGACAACGTTTTGTGAAACGTTAACAAAAGCGCCATATTGCAAGCGTAGGCTCATCGTGCCAGCCACTGACAGATTAAGACGACAATGTGACGTCTAGTGCGATTCGCCTCTCTTGGTTCCCTATCATATTTCAAAGTATAGTGGATTTTGCATTTTAATACTGGCTTTTATCTCTCTCTCTCTCTCTCTCTCTCTCTCTCTCTCTCTAAGTTGCCCAAGAGCTTTCAAAAGGTTGGCTAGGTTGGTCTAGACTCTAAGACCTATCACTTGGCTTCCTCGTTCACACTTGAAGGATTTCTCTCGGTCAATCCTTTGTTCCACATTTGTTTTGATAAATTTATTATTCTGACATGAAAAAAAAAACCTGTTCCTCGAAGTTCCTAACTTAGTGGAGAGGCATTAGTTACGTTTTTTTTTTTTATTTATTTTTAATACTGACATGGTTTTAGTTCCTGGGTAGATTACCAATCTAGGTAGGGCCACAGCTTTAAGTGATTAGTAGCATATGACGGTTGAAAGGGCAATTTCTCTCTCTCTCTCTCTCTCTCTCTCTCTCTCTCTCTCGTACTGCAGAATCGTGTACAGTACTTGGCTGGCGTGGCCCAGTGGCACACTGACCGGCTCCACAGCAGCGCAAAAGATTGTTGAAAATTATAACTCGCAGCATTTTTTTTTTTGAGCTTGTACTTTAATCCAGTTTCTGTATTTGCATTGATAGATCAGAGAATAGAGGATCGCTCATGATGGATTGTTCCAGGACCAAAGAATAATTTCTATGCCCTTTTATCATCGTCCACGTGCACTTGTTGCTATGTATTCATCCTGCGGCCTCTTCATCTGATTATATTCTTGGTGAATCATTTAGGCCTATGTCTCACATGGTGCAAGGGCAATGATTTCCTAAGATCGTCTTATATTTGTTTCATATGGAGGCAGGCACACTCAGATAATACTGCCTGGTGTAGATAGAGTGGTTATGTCAAACGCTTTTCTGGTTTTGGTGTTTGTTTCGTCATGATTTGTTAAATAAGTAGCAGAGCTCTGCTGTTCGAAACAAGCGCCATGTAGGCTGAACATGCGCAATGCTCTCATTGGAGAGCTTTAGTATGGAAAATGAGATGATGTCATGATTTCTGTCCCTTCTGTTTACTCGTTTAGAATTGACTTGCTCCATTGGAGGCAGTCGGGCCTCTTTGTGACCCATGGTGGTTAGGGCCTGAGTCGGGGAAAGGAAGAGCTGGGAGGTCGCTTCTTTGTTAGGAATGAGATGAAGTTACGAATAAGATACTGAACAACTTCATTATCATATTCACTGGCGACTCTTCACGTTGGCCTACAGTGATCAGTATTCTGTAGTACTGTAGTTAGTTTCTCCACAGGCAGTGCTACTCGGGTTTTATTCTAGGCCTACTTCCAGCCAGAATTTTGGGTCTACTGGTTGTCACAGAACTTTTTTGCCATTTATTTTTTAGAGTTGACACGGTCAAATACGTGAGAGTAGGTGGCATTGTAACTCTCTCTCTCTCTCTCTCTCTCTCTCTCTCTCTCTGCAGAAGAATCCATGAGAAAATGTGCTGTATATATTTGTGTAATGTGAAGTGCTGATATTCATTCTCTCTCTCTCTCTCTCTCTCTCTCTCTCTCTGCAGAAGAATCCATGAGAAAATGTGCTGTATATATTTATGTAATGTGAAGTGCTGATATTCATACTTGCTCGCAGAACTAATGCCCTTATCTAGTGTACGGAGAGAGAGAGAGAGAGAGAGAGAGAGAGAGAGAGCATATTTTTCGCTAACAACTGTATCTGGGGATTTAACCAGCATTTTCCGTCAAAGTTTGGAAAGTTTTCTTTAAGAAAAACAAGGTAGATTGAATTTTTTAATATGGGTAAATATCTCGAAAGATTTTGTCAATAAAATTTGAGGCACAGACCATAGTTCAGTTTTTGTGGGTCTACCCAAGTTTCAAGAGTTGAACTGTTGATAAATTTATGGTATGTAGATTCTGTACATGGTGGAAATTGGATCTTTGTTTTTAGGAAAGTTTGCAAGTAGGCTTTTCTATATGTGGTTACAAATATAAAATTCTGAAAGGCAGTCGTTGAAAACTGGGATGCTTTCCTTTATATGAAGCCAAACTCCCTCCTTGACCCTTGGGTGATAGTTAAACGTCTCTCTCTCTCTCTCTCTCTCTCTCTCTCTTCCCTTCCATTATTTTTCTCGAGTCCACTATGTGTGTGTGTGTGTGTGTGTCACAGAGGAGGTTTGTGAGCTACTGAGATACAGCACACTGTTTCACTAGAGACTTTCATAGTTTCCTTCCGTAGGGTGGTAGAGCTATCAGTGCACCTCACGTGGTGCACTGTAGGCATTACTAAAGGTTGTTAGCAACGTCCCTTCTGCCCCAATAAGCTGTACCTACACTTTGTAACTATTTACTTGTAACTATTTACTTAACCTCCGTTTTACTTCCTTCTTCAGTTTTGCTGTCCGACCATTCAACTCTTTCTTTGTCACTGCCTGAAGAAGGGAAGGGCTGAAATCGACCCCCGCCCCAACCCCATCCCCCTATCGTTTAGCTTCATAGCCGAATTGCCCAAAAACAATATTGTGTAATTGTGCCTCGCTGCCGAACTTCTCCCAGAGTTCCAGAGGTCCTTCATTCCTCCTCCTCCTCCTCACACCGTTGGAGGGATGTGGAACAACAGTCTCTTCCCTGCTAAGGATGTTGTACAGTTGGAACCTCAAAGGTTCAGCTAAGATGCAATGCATTACTTCCCTAAAGCAATTCTGCGTGTATCTTATAATTTACTTATTGTTATCTAATTTACTCATTTGTTTTTTTCTTTTCTAAGAACTGCATCATTCTTTCGGCATTTCGCATTGCTCATTTGTTTTTTTCTTTTCTAAGAACTGCTTCATTCTTTCGGCATTTCGCATTGCTCATTTGTTTTTTTCTTTTCTAAGAACTGCTTCATTCTTTCGGCATTTCGCATTGCTCATTTGTTTTTTTCTTTTCTAAGAACTGCTTCATTCTTTCGGCATTTCGCATTGCTCATTTGTTTTTTTCTTTTCTAAGAACTGCTTCATTCTTTCGGCATTTCGCATTGCTCATTTGTTTTTTTCTTTTCTAAGAACTGCTTCATTCTTTCGGCATTTCGCATTGCTCATTTGTTTTTTTCTTTTCTAAGAACTGCTTCATTCTTTCGGCATTTCGCATTGCTCATTTGTTTTTTTCTTTTCTAAGAACTGCTTCATTCTTTCGGCATTTCGCATTGCTCATTTGTTTTTTTCTTTTCTAAGAACTGCTTCATTCTTTCGGCATTTCGCATTGCTCATTTGTTTTTTTCTTTTCTAAGAACTGCTTCATTCTTTCGGCATTTCGCATTGCTCATTTGTTTTTTTTCTTTTCTAAGAACTGCTTCATTCTTTCGGCATTTCGCATTGCTCATTTGTTTTTTTTCTTTTCTAAGAACTGCTTCATTCTTTCGGCTTTTCGCATTGCTCATTTGTTTTTTTCTTTTCTAAGAACTGCTTCATTCTTTCGGCATTTCGCATTGCTCATTTGTTTTTTTCTTTTCTAAGAACTGCTTCATTCTTTCGGCATTTCGCATTGCTCATTTGTTTTTTTCTTTTCTAAGAACTGCTTCATTCTTTCGGCATTTCGCATTGCTCATTTGTTTTTTTCTTTTCTAAGAACTGCTTCATTCTTTCGGCATTTCGCATTGCTCATTTGTTTTTTTCTTTTCTAAGAACTGCTTCATTCTTTCGGCATTCCGCATTGCTCATTTGTTTTTTTCTTTTCTAAGAACTGCTTCATTCTTTCGGCATTTCGCATTGCTCATTTGTTTTTTTCTTTTCTAAGAACTGCTTCATTCTTTCGGCATTTCGCATTGCTCATTTGTTTTTTTCTTTTCTAAGAACTGCTTCATTCTTTCGGCATTTCGCATTGCTCATTTGTTTTTTTCTTTTCTAAGAACTGCTTCATTCTTTCGGCATTTCGCATTGCTCATTTGTTTTTTTCTTTTCTAAGAACTGCTTCATTCTTTCGGCATTTCGCATTGCTCATTTGTTTTTTTTCTTTTCTAAGAACTGCTTCATTCTTTCGGCTTTTCGCATTGCTCATTTGTTTTTTTCTTTTCTAAGAACTGCTTCATTCTTTCGGCATTTCGCATTGCTCATTTGTTTTTTTCTTTTCTAAGAACTGCTTAATTCTTTCGGCATTTCGCATTGCTCATTTGTTTTTTTCTTTTCTAAGAACTGCTTCATTCTTTCGGCATTTCGCATTGCTCATTTGTTTTTTTCTTTTCTAAGAACTGCTTCATTCTTTCGGCATTTCGCATTGCTCATTTGTTTTTTTCTTTTCTAAGAACTGCTTCATTCTTTCGGCATTTCGCATTGCTCATTTGTTTTTTTCTTTTCTAAGAACTGCTTCATTCTTTCGGCATTTCGCATTGCTCATTTGTTTTTTTCTTTTCTAAGAACTGCTTCATTCTTTCGGCATTTCGCATTGCTCATTTGTTTTTTTCTTTTCTAAGAACTGCTTCATTCTTTCGGCATTTCGCATTGCTCATTTGTTTTTTTCTTTTCTAAGAACTGCTTCATTCTTTCGGCATTTCGCATTGCTCATTTGTTTTTTTCTTTTCTAAGAACTGCTTCATTCTTTCGGCATTTCGCATTGCTCATTTGTTTTTTTCTTTTCTAAGAACTGCTTCATTCTTTCGGCATTTCGCATTGCTCATTTGTTTTTTTCTTTTCTAAGAACTGCTTCATTCTTTCGGCATTTCGCATTGCTCATTTGTTTTTTTCTTTTCTAAGAACTGCTTCATTCTTTCGGCATTTCGCATTGCTCATTTGTTTTTTTCTTTTCTAAGAACTGCTTCATTCTTTCGGCTTTTCGCATTGCTCATTTGTTTTTTTCTTTTCTAAGAACTGCTTCATTCTTTCGGCATTTCGCATTGCTCATTTGTTTTTTCTTTTCTAAGAACTGCTTCATTCTTTCGGCATTTCGCATTGCTCATTTGTTTTTTTCTTTTCTAAGAACTGCTTCATTCTTTCGCATTTCGCATTGCTCATTTGTTTTTTCTTTTCTAAGAACTGCTTCATTCTTTCGGCATTTCGCATTGCTCATTTGTTTTTTTCTTTTCTAAGAACTGCTTCATTCTTTCGGCATTTCGCATTGCTCATTTGTTTTTTCTTTTCTAAGAACTGCTTCATTCTTTCGGCATTTCGCATTGCTCATTTGTTTTTTTCTTTTCTAAGAACTGCTTCATTCTTTCGGCATTTCGCATTGCTCATTTGTTTTTTTCTTTTCTAAGAACTGCTTCATTCTTTCGGCATTTCGCATTGCTCATTTGTTTTTTTCTTTTCTAAGAACTGCTTCATTCTTTCGGCATTTCGTATTGCTCATTTGTTTTTTTCTTTTCTAAGAACTGCTTCATTCTTTCGGCATTTCGCATTGCTCATTTGTTTTTTTCTTTTCTAAGAACTGCTTCATTCTTTCGGCATTTCGCATTGCTCATTTGTTTTTTTCTTTTCTAAGAACTGCTTCATTCTTTCGGCATTTCGCATTGCTCATTTGTTTTTTTCTTTTCTAAGAACTGCTTCATTCTTTCGGCATTTCGCATTGCTCATTTGTTTTTTCTTTTCTAAGAACTGCTTCATTCTTTCGGCATTTCGCATTGCTCATTTGTTTTTTTCTTTTCTAAGAACTGCTTCATTCTTTCGGCTTTTCGCATTGCTCATTTGTTTTTTTCTTTTCTAAGAACTGCTTCATTCTTTCGGCATTTCGCATTGCTCATTTGTTTTTTTCTTTTCTAAGAACTGCTTCATTCTTTCGGCATTTCGCATTGCTCATTTGTTTTTTTCTTTTCTAAGAACTGCTTCATTCTTTCGGCATTTCGCATTGCTCATTTGTTTTTTTCTTTTCTAAGAACTGCTTCATTCTTTCGGCATTTCGCATTGCTCATTTGTTTTTTTCTTTTCTAAGAACTGCTTCATTCTTTCGGCATTTCGCATTGCTCATTTGTTTTTTTCTTTTCTAAGAACTGCTTCATTCTTTCGGCATTTCGCATTGCTCATTTGTTTTTTTCTTTTCTAAGAACTGCTTCATTCTTTCGGCATTTCGCATTGCTCATTTGTTTTTTTCTTTTCTAAGAACTGCTTCATTCTTTCGGCATTTCGCATTGCTCATTTGTTTTTTTCTTTTCTAAGAACTGCTTCATTCTTTCGGCATTTCGCATTGCTCATTTGTTTTTTTCTTTTCTAAGAACTGCTTCATTCTTTCGGCATTTCGCATTGCTCATTTGTTTTTTTCTTTTCTAAGAACTGCTTCATTCTTTCGGCTTTTCGCATTGCTCATTTGTTTTTTTCTTTTCTAAGAACTGCTTCATTCTTTCGGCATTTCGCATTGCTCATTTGTTTTTTCTTTTCTAAGAACTGCTTCATTCTTTCGGCATTTCGCATTGCTCATTTGTTTTTTTCTTTTCTAAGAACTGCTTCATTCTTTCGGCATTTCGCATTGCTCATTTGTTTTTTTCTTTTCTAAGAACTGCTTCATTCTTTCGGCATTTCGCATTGCTCATTTGTTTTTTTCTTTTCTAAGAACTGCTTCATTCTTTCGGCATTCCGCATTGCTCATTTGTTTTTTTCTTTTCTAAGAACTGCTTCATTCTTTCGGCATTTCGCATTGCTCATTTGTTTTTTTCTTTTCTAAGAACTGCTTCATTCTTTCGGCATTTCGCATTGCTCATTTGTTTTTTTCTTTTCTAAGAACTGCTTCATTCTTTCGGCATTTCGCATTGCTCATTTGTTTTTTTCTTTTCTAAGAACTGCTTCATTCTTTCGGCATTTCGCATTGCTCATTTGTTTTTTTCTTTTCTAAGAACTGCTTCATTCTTTCGGCATTTCGCATTGCTCATTTGTTTTTTTCTTTTCTAAGAACTGCTTCATTCTTTCGGCATTTCGCATTGCTCATTTGTTTTTTTCTTTTCTAAGAACTGCTTCATTCTTTCGGCATTTCGCATTGCTCATTTGTTTTTTTTCTTTTCTAAGAACTGCTTCATTCTTTCGGCATTTCGCATTGCTCATTTGTTTTTTTCTTTTCTAAGAACTGCTTCATTCTTTCGGCATTTCGCATTGCTCATTTGTTTTTTTCTTTTCTAAGAACTGCTTCATTCTTTCGGCATTTCGCATTGCTCATTTGTTTTTTTCTTTTCTAAGAACTGCTTCATTCTTTCGGCATTTCGCATTGCTCATTTGTTTTTTTCTTTTCTAAGAACTGCTTCATTCTTTCGGCATTTCGCATTGCTCATTTGTTTTTTTTCTTTTCTAAGAACTGCTTCATTCTTTCGGCATTTCGCATTGCTCATTTGTTTTTTTCTTTTCTAAGAACTGCTTCATTCTTTCGGCATTTCGCATTGCTCATTTGTTTTTTTCTTTTCTAAGAACTGCTTCATTCTTTCGGCATTTCGCATTGCTCATTTGTTTTTTTCTTTTCTAAGAACTGCTTCATTCTTTCGGCATTTCGCATTGCTCATTTGTTTTTTTTCTTTTCTAAGAACTGCTTCATTCTTTCGGCATTTCGCATTGCTCATTTGTTTTTTTCTTTTCTAAGAACTGCTTCATTCTTTCGGCATTTCGCATTGTCTTCTGTTACTTCTTCCTATTGAACACCTCAATAATATTCTTTGGAAGCTGCTTCTGGAATTTCAAGTCAATGACTCCTGCGGGCTTGTTCCATATGAATAGGGTTCTCATCCTCTGAATAATAATAATAATAATAATAATAATAATAATAATAATAATAATAATAATAATAATAATAATAATAATAATAATAATAATAATAATAATAATAATAATAATAAATAATAATAATAATAATAAATAAATAAATAACAAATAAATATGTACTGAAGCAGCAGTGGCTGTTTTCCCGTCCAATTCAAATCTAATAAAGGAAAGCTTTTTAGTGCCTGATTCCTTTTAATGAAATGTTTCATTGTTTACATTGCTGCTTTTTGACTTCACGCCCGCCTCTCTCTTTCTCTCTCTCTCTCTCTCTTCGTACACAAAGAGAAAACGGTTGGCGCTCTCGATCTGTGTGTGTGTGTGTGTGGTCATTCCAGTAACGCCAGTAGAAGGCGCAATTCATCCTCTGCCTGTCCCAGAGGGCCTCGACGAGGTAACCACCGTTTCCTGAGAGTGAAAGCAGTCTCCAATTGAAATCTGGCATAAACGATTTGCAGGGAGCCGTTTTTAGATGTTTCTCCTTCCCCTTCCTTTCTGATAACCTGATACAGAAATGAAGATTTAGTTCGTACCAAGCGTCAGCTCTCCTGTATGACTCCAGTTTCCTGGAGTCTGCAAATTCATAACTGTAGACCTTATCATTAATTTTTCCTTATTGCATTCTTCCTTCCTTTGACATATGGTTATCGTCTTAAATCGATTATGAAATTCCATCTTCCATTATAGGCCACTCTCATGATATACTTGTGCGAGTCAATTTCAGCCCCTTGGCGCGATGGAAAGTTGAATAAGTTTCCTCCTCCTCCTCCTCCGCTGTCTGATGCACTTTCTCAGAACCTGGATTTCTCGTATCTGGTGGAAGTCGTCTTCAGCTGCGACGACCCTTCCAGGATTTCGATGTCATTTATTTTTGAGGCATCAATGTCTGTCCTTTCGTGGTTTCCTGTGTGTTTGTCTCTTCTGGTTCATCATTTTCTGAAAGGCTTTGGAGTGGAATGGAATGGATTGGAATATAGAATTTTGGCACATGGCCAAGCGCTGGAACCTGAGGTCATTCAGCGCTGAAAGAGAAACTGACAGTAAAAGGTTTGAAAGGTAAAGTAACAGGGGGGGAAACCTCAAAGCAGCTGAAGCACTATGAAACAACTGTTAGGAGGGGGTGGCAAGTAAGATAGAAGAAAGAGAATATGAACGGAGGTACAGTAAAAGGAATGAAATGGGTTGCAGCTAGGGGCCGAAGGGACGCTGCAAAGAACCTCAAGTAATGCCTCAATTGCACCGCATGAGGTGCACTGACGGCGCTAGTCCCCTACGGGACTGAAAGGCTTTGGACCTCAGGTGAACTTCTTCAATCTTCAAGTGTGAAACGTCGACTCTTCACGTTTTGGACTATATATATATGAACAACATTAGTACAAAAGCATTCCAGGGTAAAGGGATTCTAAGCTTATGCATTTGGGGCCACTCCGCTGTATGTGGGGGTTGGTTGGTGGTAGAGATTTAAAAACTGTGAGAATTGGGAGGGTAGGCGGGACGGGGGGTTGGGGGGGGGAGCTCATTTAACGCTATTCTTCTCAAGCAGTCCAAGATCAGAAATGACCCAACTTGAGAGAGAGCTTCCATCCGCAGGGCAGATTCAAGTTGGTTCAAACCAGGACCCGCTAAGACAGGTCGGCCAGACTATGACGTCACACGGGCTTATCGCAGGTAAGACCCACATTTGACCATCCTTCGTCTTTGCATTAATAGCTTCAGTTTTGTATTAACTCTATTTTAATGGTAGTCTACCGGTAACTTCATTATTTGTCAGTGTCAGCTATTTTTTTTTAAATCCAGCCTCATGTGTCACAACTGTAAGTTCATTTTTCTATCGATAACGAGGGTGAGAAGAACTATGTTTCTTTTGTTTAAACAATGTATTGACTTAAACTGTAATGGAGATTACTTAGAATACCTCAGACATTCAATAAATGAAAATAAATTTGTCTTCAAGTAACCTATATAAATACTGAATAGTACTAAACGTTTAACTGTCCTTGCTTTACAACCTCTAAATCATGGGCCATGGCTCACTTACTCGGTCGACTCGGCTCATTCATCATTAATCCATTGTATGGCCGACCCGACAGAAGTTCTGGGGAACAGAGTTGAACATCATCATAATTCGTTTTGGTCAAAAACTCGTCGAGTGCGACAGTGTGGCTTAGGTGAGAAATACGGCCCCTGGACTCCTACCAGTCTTATTTTTCAGTTATAAGAATTTTCGAATAGAACCGTTAGAGAAAACAATTTATATTAATGGTATTTATGATTTGAGAATTTTGGGCGTTCATTAGGAATTTTGAATTGTAATTTGCAGTGATAATTGATAACTATTCTTCGGGATAATTTGAATTTATATTGAAATGTTCTGCAACTGAGTATTTGTAATTTGTTTTAATGGCTTTTGGTTTGAGTTGGTTTTTGCAATAACTAGATGGAATTTTCACCAAGAAACCTGCTCCCAGCCACACATTCGGGTTCTTCAGCGTTGCTTTGTAAATACCCAGATGATCCTAATCAAATCTGCAATTTCCCCGAGCTTTCTAGGGAATGCACATTCTCTGCATAGAGTATTTGTCACTGGGCCATGTCTAGTCCGTCACTGGAAGCACATTAAGGCACCTAGGAAACTTTCTGCAAGGTTTCCGGGCCAATCGTGTACAAGACAGTCTGTATTTCGACAAAGTGAATTGCTTCAGTTTTCCATTTTCATTGTGCCCCCATCTTTTGTCAGCCAAGTGGTCTCTTCACTCTTGGAGGCTACGTACTGTAGCCTTTGTATCTGCAGTGATCACTCCCTTTTTCATTCATACTAGCCTACTTTCCTTTTAATATCTTTCCTGGAGGTTTGGAGAAAGATTCCCTGTTCCTTCTTTTGTGACTTTTTAAAGTATTGTTATCCCCCTTCAACTCGTTTATGAACTCACGCCTATGCGCTCTCGCGCTCTTCTTTACCTGAGAAGTGAATTATGTACGTGTTGTGTGTGTGTGTGTGTGAGAGAGAGAGAGAGAGAGAGAGAGAGAGACTGACGTGGTTGAAGAACGCTCCATCAAAATGCATACTTTCTTACCCTACTTGGAAACTGTAGGATCTCCACGAAGTAATTCTCATCACACAATGGTCGACCCGTTCATTGGCTCTCTCTCTCTCTCTCTCTCTCTCTCTCTCTTCAGTATTGGGTTAAGGTAAGCATCGTATTGGTAGTGAGTCTACAGCATGGACGATACTTTACTGTCCATTTATCAGTCTCTGCTCTCTCTCTCTCTCTCTCTCTCTCTCTCACCATTCTGGCTTCTCTTACTGCATTGTCTATCCGTTGCCTCTCACACCAGACCTCTAAAGGTTGCTGTATGTTTCTGAGCACTCATTTTTTGGGAGTGTATCCATTCATTGTGGGTTGCTAAACCTAAGCATTGGCTGATTCTTAGCTTCTGATTTGATGTTGGCAGAAAGGGAGTTTCGAGAATCTTAACTCTATTTGTAGTAGATTTCTTGTAAACGACAACTAGACATTAACTACTTCAGTATTAGGTCTTGGTGATCTGGTTTCATAAGTTTCTGCAGGCACCAAGTCCCTCTCATCCCAGACTGTTGAGATCTGTTACAAGTTTCATTTGACGCTTGGTCATGTATAGTGCAGACACGTTACAATCCTCCTTACTGCGTTCAGCGGCCACCCTCCGCCTTCCTCAATCATGGTATGTCAGCATTTTCCTCCCGTCTGTTCGAAATCCCTTCATCTCTCCTCATAGGATGAGTGGCATTACCAAATGGAATCTCCAGAGGCTCTCTCTCTCTACGTGCATCGGCATTTCTTAAGCTTAAATATTTTTCAGAGGTATTTTGACGTTCCCTTTTCGTGTCATCAGAATTCGCATTGTTGAGTCATTGCCTCCCAAATCAGACTCTAAGGTCTGATTGTCCAGTAATGACCGAACCTTCGAGACGGTTAGGGCTATCTACTATAGTCACTGGCTTCAGTGGAAGATTTCTCACTGGTCAGAGCCTTGCACTTGGACAGTTGGAATAATCATAATAGTACTGATAATAACTTGGGCTCAGTCTCCCCCTTTTCTTATTTCATCCTGATCTGGGCAAGATACGGGCACCTCCATTCCACAACTTCCGGTTGTGATTGGTAGCAGAAGACCCGCCCAGTTGAGGAGAGATTTGGGATATCTTTACTTTGATCCTAAAGAGGATTTCGACATTTTCCTTGTAAACGCTTTCTCTCTCTCTCTCTCTCTCTCTCTCTCGGTTTAGTGGAGTCTAATGGCACGCTGGATAATAGGTTTTTCTGTATAGATCGTGTAATAAAGTGGTCGCGTCCTCAAGTAACGCATATAATAATAAGTGGTCCTATTATTTTTAGCGTGAAACTGAAAACTACCTTAAATGTCTCAAGTTGTGGAAATAATACTACTACTTAATTTGTGCCGCTTCATTACTTTAATTTCCTACTGCTAGCGCGTCATTTTTATATAATATTCGTTGGCCAGTCGTTTAGACATTGCACGGAGATGCTCCTTCATGCACTTTGCAAGAATGATTACTGACATTATTCAGAAGGTGAAGAAAAACCCTATTCATATGGAACAAGAAGCCCACCATAGGGCCATTATACACTTCAAATTCAATCTTAAAAACGAATATTGTGGTGATCATTTGAAAGAGTAAAAGAAGGTAATGGGAAATACAGAAAGAAGAGGAGATCAGTTATTAGAATAAGAAAAATAAATTAAATTAATAAATAAATAAACATGTAAGTAAATTATTAAATTACAAGGAGAATTGTTTAAGGGTATTAAAGTAATGCATCTTCGCCCGAACTTTTGGAGGTGATAATTGCACAACAAGAAGTGAATTATTATATCCATAATAATTTTTGATTGCTTTGATTTTTGGACTGTGAGATTTTCCTCAAGGGTCTTGTTGAAGTCATCTGACTAGACATCTTCACACGCGAGTGCTATACAGTTCGGGTTCACTTATTAGTCCCATGCCGACGGAGGTTGGGTCAAGCTTTTCTGTCCGTCTGTCTGTCACTTGTCTGTCTGTCTGTACGTCCATTGTCCCGCTTGCTTTCACTCAAACTGTTTGCTAGTGTTGAGGCTGCAATGGAACATTTGAAAGATGCCCTTTTGTATATAACTTTCCAGCATACTGTATATCAAAGCGCTGTATAAAGCAGGCTGAATTATATGACATCAAGCTGCGCTACTCGCTTCGACATCTGGCTTAAAGCCTTAGCAGCCTTCTCTTGGAACCCCAATCTCTTATTTGTGCAGACCGATGCTTTGTCTGCGCAAGTCTTGACAGTTGATGGTCATTGTTTAGCAAGGAAGACCTTTTTTGAGACTGGGTCAGTAGCTCTCTTTTTGGCTAGACTCACTCTTTCAGTGCTTTTGGCATTCGTTTAAAACTCATAAGAAGAATGCCCACAGTGGCTTTTGAAACTGCAAGAGAGGTTCTTTACTGGAGCATTTGACTTTGCAAGACTTTGTTCTGCTTTGGTCCTGTTAGCTCTCACCTGGGGGGACTCCCCTCGGTGGTGGTGCTACCACCCTCATTGACTGAAGTTTTCAGTTGCTCGGTTTATGCTGTGGCCATTGTAGTACTAGCACACGATATATGGACTATTTGCTTATTCTTCATGGGCCTTTAATTTCATGTACTTTCACGCAGGCATGGAAGCTCTCTCTCTCTCATCAAACTACTACTCAAAATATATCTCTGCTGCTGTACCCCATATTACTGTAGTCAAAATGTTTTGTCAGAAAAATTAATTGTATTAGTATATAATGACAATTTTATGACCAGGGAATGTCGTCAACATAAATGGGACCGTCTAACAAAAAGCAAAATATTGTCAAATAGATTTTGGGGTTGTTGCAGTCTAAAAATCGAAATGGTTTCAACCATTCTGGGATGATGTCTCCAGCTTCCTACAGTAAATTTAGCTTATTCTGAGCACCTGCTGGTATACCTTGAGAACTGTAGCTTCATCTAATTGATCACACCAAGTGTGTCACTAGTAAACAGGTATCTTTCACCAATTAGGACATCAGATATTCAAAGTTGAATCATTTTTCAGGTTATTCTCCAATCTGAGGTCTCTGAAATCTGATACTTCAGCTGGAGTATGGATTGACAGTGTAGAAGTTACTGTGTGGAAAATACACAGCAAGATTTGGGAACAGAGCCGAGTGAATATTCATCCGAAATCCTTAGTTAGGACCAACCTTATCACTATTCATCAGAACTGCCCAATCTCAACCTAACTGGAACCTTTCACAGGTGGAAGATGAGCCCTGGAGGGCTCTCAGTCTTTAACCCTACTAGTTTAATTAAGGTAAGTGAAAATTTTGCTAAGTATTAGTACGCAACATCCCACGGTAAGGTCAGCTCAGCCTAGGATGAATGACCTAAATGTGACTTGAAGGTAAAGCACCTTATCCAGCTTAGGAGATAGATTTTGCTATGAGAAAGGAGTTAGGATAGATTTTGCTATGAGAAAGGACCCTAAGATGTATTGTTAAGGATGCAGGACATGGTGAATCCTTCCTGAACCAAGCTAGGACCAGATAGTAGATCCTTTGAGAGTTGACTGAATAGGAATGGATGGATGTATTAGTCAGATCTGGGTGGTTGGTGTTTTGGGAAAGAATAATCTGATCAATCTTGGTAGTCCCAATTTAAGTTAGGTTATTGCAAGGTAGACTGTGTAGGCTTCAAGTGAAATTGGTCTATAACCTGTTTATAAACATCGAGTGAAATTGGTATATGACCTACAGTATATATAAACAAGTGAAAATGGTCTATAACCTATATATATCAACATCAAGTGAAAATGGTCTATAACCTATATATAAACATCAAGTGAAAATGGTCTGTAACCTATATATAAACAAGAAGTCACTTGCCTATAACCATTCGTTTCCTTGACTGTAAAGTGTATAGTCATCGTCATAATCTTATTCAGAATGTGTTAAAATATGATGGGTGACACAAATATGATAGACAAGTGATGCAAAGTGCCAAACAATAAGACTGAAAGTAACACTTGTAGTAAGTGTATACAAATACTAGTTGTGCAAGAAACGATTTTCCTTTCAGCTGTATAGAACTGTATGGTACAGAATACCTGTGACCAGCTAAGTAAGTATGAAGGGAATATTTCATTCAGATTCAGTAAGAAGAAACCTTTCAAAAGAACTGAATGGTTGTTTTGATGATAACACAAATGCACAATTTTATCCAATGCTGGTTGTTTTGATGATAACACAAATGCACAATTTTATCCAATGCCCCAAGTGAACTCAAGAGTGTTAATTAAGAATTCCATCGTTCAGGACTGACTTAGAGTTGAAATATAGTTACCAGTTCCTAATCAAAACATTTTTTAGCAGATTAGCATGTGAAGGGATATTATTTATTGCTTTCAGGCAGCACTTGTTCACAGCTGTATGGAAAGGTTCAAGAGGCCGATTTTTGGAGTTTATTGCTTTCAGGCAGCACTTGTTCACAGCTGTATGGAAAGGTTCAAGAGGCCGATTTTGGGAGTTTATTGCTTTCAGGCAGCACTTGTTCACAGCTGTATGATGGAAAGGTTCAAGAGGCCGATTTTGGGATTTGTGAAACCTAGAATACTTTCAAGAATAATTAACTCTTTAAATGCTGTTGAATAATTGTTGGAAGACTTTCTTGAAAGCTGCATAATATTCTACACAAATCCAGCTATGCAGTTGATGGCTGTTTTCTTACACAGGTGAGTTTAGAATTGTTTGGCAGGATTTTATATAAGGAAAGGGAGCTAGTTTAAACAGTTTAGAGTTCCAGATAACTAGATCTTTTGCAAGCAATGTTCAAAGTAGCAAATAGAAAAGATCGTGGATGCTCTTTGCATCAGCTAAACATGTGGTCAAATAAGCTAAACATTTTTTTGAGTTATGAAATATCAGTAATCAGCTTTCATATACTAGTTCTTGGAGTAAGGGATTTAGATTTTGTTCTGCTTCTTGTAGAACTGATGAGAATGATTCAGTAGATGGATAAGTATAGTCAAGATTAGAAATTGCTTGCTTTCAGTAATGGTTAAGTAATTTTGTATACAAGACCTGATACACATTTTTTTTTATTTCAGAATAACACATTTAACCACACCAGCAAGATCGATGAGTTTAGAGTACCTCGATGAGGCCCCGCCGCTGAGACAGGGCCCCAGAGGTTGGAAAGAGGTCTCTAAGAAGACAGAGATCTTCAACCACCTCTATGTTTAGTTACTAAACAAAGCTGGGCCATTCTGCCAACCTACCAGGGTTAGTCAATAGTTATTGACTATTAGTGCTGTTAGCTGTTAAAGTAGCTTAAAAAAAGCTTTAACGTGGAAGGAGGCAATTTTGGACACAACGAACACTTGCTATATTGTGGAGGAGAGGAGAGGTGCCTTCACTGTGCATAGAGGCCTGATGAAAGCAATGTGCATTTTCTGTGCATTATGAGAGTGGTGTGTTCATGCAACTGGTGCACGGACAGGTAAAATAGTTTGTTTTTGTCACAGGACAGTTAAACAGTAAATTAAACAGTAAATTTAGTGTAATGGACCAATATCTTTTTATATGAGCAATGCATTACAAGACATTGTATTGCCTATATATATCATCTTGAATAGAAAATCAAGAATCATCTATTTTTTAAACCCTCTTTCTCTGTACAGGTTTTGACTGCTGCATGCTGGGGATAATTGATACAGTATTTACTCCTGAAGCAAGGTCTGTCTACACAGCATAACCCTGACATGGTATAATGGAAAATAAAAGTATGTCTGCACTCGGCAAGTTGTTATATAGGTTGCATCTACAAGTTCGTGTAAAAGCACGAATTTTACAAATAAAAACTACATATACACACATACATTTTTTTTGCAATAATTCCATCTATACAGAGTAACCTGAAAGCTTAAGTATGCAAGTTTCTCTTACTGCTAAGTAGTTTGTACGATGTACAAGAAGACCCCTGTTGCAATATAGCTTGTATAATGTGTGTCTATATAAGCTTGTAATTCCTGTAGAGAACATCCTAGGTAAAAAGGGCCTAGAATCACTTGTAAACTACTTCTAACACAACACTGGTGTTATTAGGTTGTCCACCAAGGTCGGTGGACAGCCATATATTTTATTTATGGGGCTTGACCAGTGCCTTCATCTCCTCTGCCACTTCCCCGGCAACGAGAAACTGAAAGAAAAGGAAAAAGTATTTTGAATTTTCACACGCACTACTAATATCTGCTTTAATTATTAAAGCAAAAGCATGAGAATTTAAATAATTCAAGCAATTTAACCAAGTTATAAATCAGTTGAAAGTTTAAAATTTTAATGCTTGTAAAATTTATGCTTGTAAAATGCAGTACATGTGTACAAGCAATCATGAAATGAACGGTTTACAAAATTACAATTAAGAAACCACCAACGGCAAAAATGAAATGAAGGGTTTACAAAATTACAATTAATAAGAAACCACCAACGGCAAAAATGAAATGAACGGTTTACAAAATTACAATTAAGAAACCACCAACGGCAAAAATGAAATGAACGGTTTACAAAATTACAATTAATAAGAAACCACCAACGGCAAAAATGAAATGAACGGTTTACAAAATTACAATTAAGAAACCACCAACGGCAAAAAAACCTGTATAATAAAATATTTACCTGGGCTAATTTGCATCCTGGCTGCATCCAAGAAGAAGTTGTCCCTAGATGATATATCTGTGAATTATAATTTGAAGCTTCTGTAGCAGCAAGGCAAGTCAGGGTTAGGACACAGTCTAAATGTCCTTCTAAAAGTAGAGAGGGGGGAAGTGGAGGAGGCCAGCGGAATGATTATGTGGAAACTTGTATCAATCCAGAAATGGTACTCTGGTGGGTAGAGAGAGAGGGCATCACTTCCTTCCTGCCCAGTAGGCCTGATTGAGATCAGAGTTCTTGGGGCATCATTGCCATCCATATCTGATCCGCTTGCTTTCATATCTTGAGCTTCTGTTCTGACCTGAAAAACATTAAGTAATTGTTAGACAAACAACAAGACAGAGTAATGTTTCTCCCTAAAAGTATACAAAGTGTTTCTCAGTAAAAGTATACAAACAGAAGACACTGTAAGGTTTCTCAATAAAAGCATCCGAACAGAAGACACTGTAAGGTTTCTCAATAAAAGCATCCGAACAGAAGACACTGTAAGGTTTCTCAATAAAAGCATCCGAACATTACACAAAGTATCCCACACTAGTATCTTTAACATTTAAAGCCTTTAACACCAAAATTATGACAGGCCTTTTGTATCAGAAAGGTCTTTTTTTTCATATAGAACGTGAAAAAAGACATTGTAATGGTCCTTAATAAAAGCATTCCAAAACTGCTGTTTATATCTTGCATTTTTAAAAGGCCTCTTTCTGAATACAGAAAATACTAGAGAAGCCTTTATGAATATAGAAAATATAACACAGGCCTTATAAAATTTTTATATAGAAAATATCAAAACAGATGGACCTTTTAGAATACTGTATATAAAATACAGGCCTCCTAGTAGCCCCTGAAAAAGAGTAGGAGTCTGACCAAAAAAATGTAGGAGTTATAATCTTAAAGTGGGAGGAGTGCCACGAGGATATAATGTGATATTTCCAATGCGAGATTTGAATGCATACATGCAACAACGTTTAAAATTCATTATCAAAGCATAGTCAATCAGTACAAGCATGCAGGTGTTACTTGCTCCATTGCATTATTTTGACTTTTTCCTGAAAGGGGGAAGACCCATCCGTGGCCTACCTACCTAGTAACAAGAGGCCCCATTTTTCTAGCTTGTTATATTTTACAGCTAATTATGAGACAAATTTATTGGGCCTTGCATTTGGTCTCACCCTTTTTTTAGTTATTCCTTTGATTCAATGACGCAACATCATCCACTTCAAAATTTCAGAGAAATAAGCCTTGGACTAGCATTCAATAATACTGAAGCGATATGCAAACAAAAAGGTATAATCTATAATCAATCAGGTTAAATGTCAATGGTTACAAAAATAGTGCCTGCATATAATGAACTTCACTATACACTAACTAACATCTGAAACTAAATTATACTACGATAATTTGTCAGTCACTGAGATACACTTTCACTCAAGTTTTTTTTTTCTTCTTCCTCTTGTCTTGAGAAGCAATTTCATCTGAAATTTTCTTCAGCTCAGCAGATGATTTCTCCAACTTTGCACTCCCGGACTCTCAAAGAGCCCGGGCAGCAGGATCGATTTTCTTGACTGTGCAAGCTTTTTTCAATCTCTGATTGGCTGCTTCATTCACAAGTTTTCTTGATGCGTCAATCTCATCTTGCTGCAATTTTTGTTTTTTCGTTGGTCTGCCTCCTCCTCTTCTTGTTTCCTCTTGGGCTTTAGCTGCTTTTCCTCTTCTTTTTGGTTTTCCTCATTCCTCTGTTTTTCTTCTTCAGCTCTCTTTTATGCATCTGTCATGGCTTTGTAGTTGCTGTGTGCTCTTCGGAATGCACGGATGATGTTGACAGTGATTGGCACTTGACTCGCTCCTTCTTCGTGTTTAACTTTGTCCTGCACTGAGCTAGACCATTTATGGATCTCTTGTTCAGGCAACTCCTACTGGCTGTGACCAAAATCTTGTTAAGAGGGAAACCGCCTCAACATGAGCCTGTCCATGGCTCAATGTCAATGCTGCCTTGACAAGCTTTCCAAGAATTGGATGTTTGGGGATTCCTAGACTGGTGACATTGCTTAGAATATTTTCCCAATAGAAATCAACTCGCTTCCGTTTGATGCAGTGTCCATTCGGGCTGCCATACTCCTCATCTATAAGACTCCTTTGTAACTACTTCATTTGCATACAACTGCCACTCTTGCATAAGGTTGTCATGCTCTGACAAGGGCACAATTCTGGACATTTCACAAGCCACTTCTTTGATAGACTTTTCAGAAGACTTCTCTCTTCTCACCAATGGATGCAGGCACTGCAAATGGCGAAGCAGGCTGCTATTCAGTGGTACCCTGCCAACCAAGTACTTGACCATTATTGTCATGAACTTGCGAGCATCATGTCTGGAAATGTTCTTTTCACTTTGCTTCAGCTTTGAACAAAGTGAAATTGACATTACAATCTCCCAGTGAAATGAAAGATCGATTTGGTCAGGGGGCCCAGAAGTCTTTCATCTGCAAATAGTAGTACTCGAACTGAATTGAATATAGAATTTAGGCCATAGGCCAAGCGCTGGGGCCAATGAGGTCTTTCAGCGCTGAAATGGAAATTAACAGTAAAAGTTTGAAAGGTGTAACAGGGGGAAAACCTCAAAGCAGTTGCACTATGAATCAATTGGTAGGAGCGAGTGGAAAGTAAGATGGAAGAAAGAGAATATGAAAGGCGGTACAGTAAAGGGAACTAAAGGGGTTGCAGCTGGAGGCCGAAGGCACGCTGCAAAGAACCTTAAGTATTGCCTACAGTGCACCACGAGAGGTGCACTGGCAAATAGTACAGTACTTGCTTTGGTGATTGTTTACACAAACGTTGAAATAACAGTAGATGGCAGCCTATATGTATAGTAAACCGAAAACATCATCACTAATAATGTGGTCAATCAACCAGCCAATACCCAAGCATGTTGCCGCACTCATTCAGCGCACTTCTCTATTCTTATATCTATTCAATTATAAGCACTTTTTTTGTCTAATACTTTCAAACTTTTTAGTAGGAGTTTCCTCAAAACAGTAGGACTAAGTAGGAGCGCGTCTGAAAAAGTGGGAGCTCTAGGAGGCCTGAAAATATGATGACAGACAGGCCTTTTTGAATACAGAAAATACTACAGCAAGACAGGCTTTTTTCAATATTGAAAATATAACGCACAGACCTTTTTGTATTTAGAAAAATGTAATATCAGATGTGCCTTTTTGAGTATAAGAAATAATATGACCCAGCCTTTTTTGAACTGACAAAATATGACTAACAGCCTACTACAAGATTCAGAGATGATATTGGTGTTGCAGTTGGAGCAGTGAAAGAGATCTTATCAGATTACTGCAAAATCATGGTGCAGTACACATCTTAAAAGTATTTCATTTATAATATATGAACGGCACACTACTCATTAACTATGGTAAAATTTTTATATGGTGTGGTACAATATTCATACTGTATTATGATGAAAAAATTACGTGTGGAACACAGCCTAATAAGATTAGCTTCCTGATTTTGGGATCATCTGGTCGAAATCTCAAAACACTATCAGGGAAGAGAGAGAGAGAGAGAGAGAGAGAGAGAGAGAGAGAGAGAGAGAGAGAGATGTGTATGAGAGAGAGTGAGTGTGAGTTACAAGGAGTTACAAAGATCAGGTTGTCTCGAAACATTTTAGTCCATCCGAGGAGACATCATGTGCTCACTTATCTCTAGGAGCAGGTTTTACTGTTCATTCACAGTGTTCTAATGATTCTGTCTAGCTTTCTTTTAAACTCTTCCTCCACACTGTTGCTATTTGCAACTTCTGGTGGCAGTTTCTTCCATGTGTCATATATCTTGTATGTAAAGAAGTTCCCACAATGAGATGTGTTGTATCTCTTCAGTTCTAGTTTCCTTCCATTATTTCTTGTCTGGTTTTCGTTTAATGTGAAGAGCTTACTGTCTACTTTTGTGATGCCTTTCAGTGTTTTGAATGTTTCTGTGAGTTGTCCTCGCAATCGTCGTGTTTTTAAACCATATATGTTCAGACTCTCTAGTCGTCTTCGGTAACCTATTTGCCAGATTGATGGAATTAACTTTGTGGCTCTTGCTTGTGTCCCTTCTAATCTATTTATGTCCTTTCTTAGTGTTGGTGACCAAAACTGTACTGCATATTCAAGATGAGGTCTAACTATGGATGTGTAGAGCTGCAGCACCGTTTCCTTGTTTCTGTATTTGAACTGCCTCCTTATGTATCCCACTTGTTTCTGTGCCTTCTTTTCAGCCTTTGTGCACTGTTTTGTCGATTTTAAGTCCTTGGTAATAATGACTCCAAGGTCCTCTTCTTGTTCTACAATATTTATGTCATTCCCAAGCAGCACGTAGTTGGCATGAGGGTTGTTTGTTCCTATTTGTAACACTTTACACTTATCCAAGTTAAAAGGCATTTGCCATCTTTTTTACCACTCTCGTATTTCCCTTAGATCATTTCTTAAACTTTTCACTGTATCTGGGTCTGCTGCATTTACACCTAATTTGGTGTCACCTGCAAATTTGGCTATCCTGCCAGTTAAGCCTAAATCAATGTCATTTGTAAATCAAAAGCAAGAGCGGGCCAAGGACAGAACCCTGAGGAACTCCGCTTGTCACATCTGTCCATTCTGATTCTTCATCGTTTATTACGGCTCTCTGTTTTCTACTAGTTAGCCAGTCTTCAATCCAGTCTGCTATTTCTCCTACAATTCCTAAAGCTCTAACTTTTATCATTAGTTTCATGTGCGGAACTTTATTAAAGGCCTTTTGGAAATCTAAGTAGGGTATATCTATTGCTCTACTACTGTCGTAAATACCATAAAAAAAACTCCAAGAGGTTTGATAGGGAGGATCTGTTTTGTCTGAAGCCGTGTTGGCTGTTTAACAAAAGGCTGTTTCTGTCAATGTGATCCACAATTTGATCTGCAATTATGGACTCAAAAATCTCGCAAGGGACTGACGTTAGACAGATGGTCTGTAATTTCCTGGCTCTTCTCTTCGACCTTTCTTGTAATCTGGGGTCACATTGCCTTGTTTCCATCCTTTTGGTGCCTTTCGTTGTTCTGCAGTTTTTCTGTTGAGTTATATCGGTGTGTGTGTGTGTGTGTGAGAGAGAGAGAGAGAGAGAGAGAGAGAGAGAGAGAGAGAGAGAGAGAGAGAGAGAGAGAAACCCATGACGATCTCTGGCAGAGAGAGAGAGAGAGAGAGAGAGAGAGAGAGAGAGAGAGAGAGAGAGAGAGATAGAGAGAGAGAGAGAGAGAGAGAGAGAGAGAGAGAGAGAGAGAGAGAGAGAGAGAGAGAGCATGAAGATACTGCAGAGAGAGAGAGAGAGCGAGAGAGAGAGAGAGAGAGAGAGAGAGAGAGAGAGAATTATTATACCAAAGGTTGCAGAATATGTAAATAGACAGGAGACATGAAACGACATCCTGTCGGTAATATATCAGCCAACGCTGTCACCTCATTCTTCACAAGTCAGAATGTTGGTCCTATAACTACTTAGACGGCATAAAAAAAAACTATTGTATTGTATTCGCCTTTCATACGATATTCAAAAGGCTTTAATTACAATCATTATAAAGGCCAGGGTAGGGGGTAAGGAAGGTTCAGTGTATGTTTTAAGTCTAAATTAACTGAACACAAACATTTTTTGTTAACTGGAAAGACAAGTTACTTGAGGAATAAACCTACGCTTTCCCTTATTTCAGTAACTCTTAGGTCATATCTTACTTTGGGTTCATTCCTTGAAGCTACTGAATGCCAAATTTTCTAAAACTCTGCCAATTCTAGTCCTATAGCAGTTCCTGACACGCATTTTCAATTTCTCTTTACCAAAAGTTAAGTTAAGTATATCTTAGTTTTACAAGACCACTGAGCTGATTAACAGCTCTCCTAGGGCTGGCCCGAAGGATTAGACTTTATTTTACGTGGCTAAGAACCAATTGGTTACTTAGCAACAGGACCTACAGCTTATTGTGGAATCCGAACCACATTATAGCGAGAAATGAATTTCTATCACCAGAAATAAATTCCTCTAACTCTTTATCAGCCGGCCGCGGGAATTGAACTCCGGCCCATCGAATGACAGTCTGAAGCAAACCTCCCAGCATTGTATCGGGCAACTGCAACGCTTTCGTTTCTCACACACATCGTATCCAACTAAATGCTTAACGCCAACTATAGAAAACAAAAAATCTTAATATTCTTTCTAATCAAACAATGCAGCACCTGGCCTTAGTCTTACTGAAAGCTCTTTCCATCATTTTATACCCATCAACAGTTCAGTCACTCATTCAGGTTCCAAGACCAAGTGAAGGAAAGTGACAATCCTTGTTATTGCCTATGAATTATCTTATGATTCCTTCAGAGCAGTGCTTGACCTGAAACTGGTGAATGAAATGAGAAAGACGAATGATGAGTAAACGACACATGGAAAATGAATAATTTCATTTACTCAAATGATACAGTTTCCTGTGCTGTGGACACGAATTCTGATGTGCAGCGTTTTCTAGACCTATACCAGGTAATATGATATTTTTAAAGGTGGCCAGATGAACTAATGCGATTTTCAATGACGACAATGTGTTTCTCGACTAATATACAGATTCAAAAAACCTTGATCGAGAGATTCTATGCAGAAGAGAGCAGTTAATTTCTGAAAGAACAATGAAATGAGCAAAACTCGAGATAAGGAATGTCAGTGGTGACAGCAAACCTGAGGAGAGCGAACTCAAAACTGCAGATCATAAACTGTTATGTGAAGAAGTTACTGAATCGGAGGAGGAACTGCTGAGCTGACAGTTCTTCTCTCCTCAAAATCCGAAAAACCCAAAGCCACACAAAAGCTGTATAGAAAATGGCATTTTGTTCAACAATGCAAATCAAGGGGATATATTCACTCATCTTCGTCAGGTGTGAAATAAAGCATCCACTCAGTGCCTGGCTCATTTAAAATGACACAAGAAACACACACACACATCAAGTCATAGAAATGATAAGTGATAAAAAAGTCAGTTCTCTATAGCACCAGACGTGAGAACTGAAATCAGCAAAGTCTCTTTTGTTCGATGGTTAAACTGACACAGACTAACAAACTAACTCCTTCCTGCCTTTCCTCAGACAGAGCAAGAGGTGCTCGTTTAAAGGAAAACGCCACCACGACGTCAAGAAGAGAATATAAATATACAAATTCTACGATGACACCAGCCAAGGACACACCCAAAAGTGCACCAAACAGAGAGGGGTGGGGACAACCCCAACCAAGTCTGGGGGAAAGCTGACATAAAAATGATGATGATGATATTATCTTTTTAATGTGGAAGAGGATTACCAACCTTTGTGGAGCTGATAAACCATAATACTCTGACTCCCTTCTTTCAGTTCATTTAAAAAATAACACAGTAATTGCTTTGAGAAGCCTCTCTCAGGAGAAGTACAGGAACACCTTATTCAATAATGATTAAAATAAAGCGAAAATGTTTCTCTCTAAGGCTTGACTTAAGTTTGTTCTAGTTTGCTCTAAGAAAATAATTCACTGACTGTGCTTTACTAATTTAGCTCCAAGTAAACTAGACTGATACTGAATTTTTTTAACGTCTGTAAAATTCTTAGTTTCCTCTACATATTTCAGAGCGGTCAAAACAGAGAACAAAGTGAAAACTTTCCAAATTAATTTATTTTTGCTCGAAAGGCAAAGAGCAGATTATAACCACCACAACATAAGTCACTGAGTTAGTGTCAAAGATAATCATTGAGTGAATGACACTCATACAGAAGAAGAAGAAGAAGAAGAAGAAGAAGAAGAAGAAGAAGAAGAAGAAGAAGAAGAAGAAGAAGAAGAAGAAGCACCACTTGAACACTTAGACTCTCTTGCAAACCTCACTAAGGGACACTGACTGTCGAAGGACATCCAATCCATTACTTCCTCGTGTCCTCCACTGATCGAAAGTATTCCTTTCACGTTCAGATTCACACATCCTACGATTACCAACGGTATATGAATTGAACTGACTTGAACTGAACTGAATTGAATTGAATATGAAATTTAGGCCAAGCACTTGGACCTAAGAGGTCAATCAGCGCTGAAATGGAAATTGACAGTAAAAGGCTTGAAAGGTTAAGTAACAGGAGGAAAACCTCAAAGCAGTTGCACTATGAATCAATTATTAGGCGAGGGTGGAGAATAAGATGGAAGAAAGTGAATATGAAAGGAGGTACAGTAAAATGAAAAAAAGGGGTTGCAGCTAAGGGACGAAGGCACGCAGCAAAGAACCCTAAGTAATGCCTACAGTGCACCGCATGAGGTGCACTGACGGCACTACACCCTTACCGGGGCCTATGGTATATGAATATACGATGCAAAACTCAATTCTTTCCCTACAGTCTACTTCATTATCTCCCTTATTCCTAGAACCATCTGTCCTTCTGTGTAGCTTTCTTGAAACCTTCAGCTGAAACCCCTTCTGGACAGATCCAGCAGACTCCAATAAAGCCAAGAGGGCTCCAAAGAGAAATCAGCCTTCGCCGAGACAAGTTACAGTGATGAATAAACCAATATGAGGGAATAGAAAGTGAGACCACTGCACCTGAATTCAGGAGACGTGGGCAGGAAGCAGGAATGAGCCAGTAATTCGTCATTTGGTTCCTTTCCTATTTCAGTTGCCTGTTTTCGGATAACTGTTTTGGTAAAATATGAAAGTCATTTTCTGTGCCAAGGCTAATAATATCATGGACACTAAAGCCACTTTTTAGCCCTTGGACTTTGCACCAACTTCTCTCTCTCTCCCCTGATTTGAAATGGCTTCCAACAACTTCTTGCGTCAGATCAATGAGCATTTGATCAGCCTTTATGAAGCCTTCTTGGCCTTCATGTAACCAAGGCTTGATAGGGGACAAATGGTTTATAATACTTTTGGTCTAAAGTTTCCAAACCTACATTTCTTTGGGCAAAGTGAATTTAAACGTCAGTGGAACTAAGTTACAACGCTTCTGTCACAAAGAGTTCTTACTTAAAATGTGCATCGTTGTGATTCAATGCGGAACTTTGATCCTAAAATAATAAGCTTGGTAAAAGGTCTAAAATTGTGCTCAATTGAAGAGATGTCCGCTCCAGAGTTTTTGGAAACAAAACTACGAAAATATCCACTAAGAGTCATTCAATACCTAAGTAAGCACGAATTCTGTTGTTGTAAACTTTTGATGTTCCAGGCAAATTATACTGCTATAAGGAATGTTAGGCAATAAGAGTTTCTCTTTAAATATAAATTAGTCATATTATTATTAAAACATTTTACCTGCATACACTATCACCATCCACTTTTGCGACAACTACAGAAGTCAAAAGGTGAAAGGAAGACTCAGAAGGACAGCAATAATTCAATTATTCTATTATAAATACAATAGTGTCTACAATAGGGATAAATCAGAGCAGATATTACGACCACTTACTTGGATTAGATTATGTTGTGGGGCACCAACATTCGTCCAAGGACGGGAACTTGATATGCCAGTTATAGTATATAATTATCTTCCACAGAAGTGAAGGGATTTTAAGTCTATCGGTTGAGGATCGTTAACCTGAAAATTGAAAGAACTTCGTAACATTCTTATGAGTACAGTTACGGGCAAATTTATTTGAGGAAGAGAGGGACTCTGGTTAAGCCTATTACGATATAAAGGCTTCATTCTCTCGTCTAGGTTCGTGCTTTTGTACGAAGGTGGTGATTCCAGAAGCAATAATGTGTCACATTCTCATGACTCTACAAGCATTTTGAGATAAACGATCAGTGCACCTTATAAAATCCTAGTTTTAAATAAGAAAACTTTGTGTAAGCAATTCCTTGCAATTGTGTTAAGTGGCCACTTTTATCTGAAAATGCTGGAACCGGTACCAGAAAATGAATGCACCTACTGTAAGTATCTTGCTGACTCTACAAACATTTTGAAATAAAAGATCAGTGTACCTTCTGACATAACAGTTTTAAATAAGAATAATTTTAACTGTGCGAGTAATTCCTTGTAATCATGCCATATGATGCCTCAAAATGAGTGGCCACTTTTATCAGAATATACTGGAACAGGTACCAGAAAATGAATGCAACTAAATGCTGAAACAGGTACCAGAAAATGAATGCAACTAAATGCTGAAACAGGTACCAGAAAATGAATGCAACTAAATGCTGAAACAGGTACCAGAAAATGAATGCAACTAAATGCTGAAACAGGTACCAGAAAATGAATACAACTAAATGCTGGGAACAGGTACCAGAAAATGAATACAACTATCTTGCACACAACTTACCATGCTGGAGTAAAACTTCCTCCTGAAGCTTCTTTCTACATCTTTCACGCCACTCTAGAGTTCCTGTTTGTTATCAAATAGCCAAAGGCACTTTGTTACGATTACAATATCTCTTGTGTCCTCACCAAATCCCAGATTCTCGGGAAGGTCTTAACTGAAAGAGAACGAAAATATCATACACTTGCTTTCAACTCGATTCATGGAAAGATCAATGTTTTACAAACAATTATAATTTTTTTTTCGAATTTTGGATATCACGAAATGCTAAGAACCACATCTTCTCTGTAACACAGCAAATTCAATTTGAATATTCTCAAAGGACACCATATTTTGATATGGGAAATCATGTTATTTACTGGTGTAATCATATTCAGACCAAATTAACAGGTACCTTTGTCTTAAATCCTGTCAAGAGGACCCGTTTCATGCAAATTAAGGTATCAGGTTTCTTAAACAATGTTTTAGGATGAGCAATATATTTGTAGATATCAATATTAAAACTAATGACCCAGTGAAGGAAGATCTACTCATTTCATGGGCTTTTGACAAATAAAATATAACTACATAGATCTCCCAGTTTAATATATAGTTATAGATTGCCTCCATCTAAAAAAGGCAAGATTCTATGGCAGCCTTTCTTATCTTGAAAAAAAATTCCCACTGACTAAAAGTGTCTTTTCTGAAAGAATATTCAAGATATCTCGACGTGTTTCAAGCATGAAGAAGACTGCATTACGAGCCCAGAGTTGCATATGATAAGGCAGCCCTTACTGTACCTCTGAGGAAAAACACTGGATAGGATCAATTCATTCCCAGTTAAAAAAAAAATCATCTGCATTCTTGACAAAACCCGGAAATATAACAGTCAGGTTATTTAACTTCCTCAAAGGAGGTCACCGAAGGAACTTTTATAAAACATCTTCCTTCCTGTTTCCCCATTTGGCTTCAAAATCTTAACTTGTTCCACATCACCCTGTAGAAAGTACCCTCATATCATTCATCACCAGAGAGTCAATTCTGCTCCCAACCTACTCTCCCGTTCCCCCCAACCACCACCCCCATCCTCAACACACACATACTCCCAATGCCTCGTCTCGTCAATTACATTCATAGCAGGAATTTCGACTCCTCTTTTTTCCTAAACATAAAAGAGACCAGATAGGCATTCTGTTCGCAAGCCCTGGCATGCCTGGGATCAGACATTGCACCACAAGAAGAAGAAGAAGAAGAAGAAGAAGAAGAAGAAGAAGAAGAAGAAGAAGAAGAAGAGGAAGAAGAAGAAGCGGAGGAGGAGGAGGAGGAGGAGGAGGCGGACCTCACTCAACCTTAGCCTTCATTTAAGTCCTTGACTGTCAAGGAGTTCTCCCCTACACACAATCTTCTATTTGACAAACTAATCCCAAAAGAAAGTTGCCTGACACGAAACCCCCTCCCTCCCTGCCACCCACCCACCCCGCCCCCCATCGCCGAATCAAAAGGAACACGGACCCATGACTGACAGGTACATTGCTAAATCCTATGATTTACTGTAGAGGTGAAAAAGGTGAAGTTCATCTCAGTGACATATATACAGGATATAAATATGGTATCGACAGCCTTCTGTCTTCAGGAAGTCACTGACTTCCATATATACACAACAGAGGCCTCTTATTTCCCTTTCTAATATTTCAATATTTTTTCATATTTCTAAAATAAATTGCCTGTTGGATTTCGGGAATATTTACCTCATCATATAATAATACAGAATCTTTCAAAGAATGAAGAATTACTTTGAGACCAAATCAGCGAGAGAGAGAGAGAGAGAGAGAGAGAGAGAGAGAGAGAGAGAGAGAGAGAGAGAGAGAGAAAGAGAGGTAGCCAAGACGAAATGTGGGATTAACCAGGAGGGCCAATTATGTGTGCCACCTAAACTGTTCTCGTTTTGTTTCCCAGAGATATACACCGTTCGTGTCAAGTCACTACGTCAAAGTCTATTTCATTTTTTACAGGTGATGCTAAATAATATAAATGACTTAATTCCAATATCGTAAACTGTCTTATGGCCAACTTTCTTTTTTCATAATTGACTCCACATAAAATGACCCATCCACCCAATTGTTTTGAACAAGTGGCCTCGTGACTTTTCACCCCTCTACCCTGCTGGCGCAACGACGAAGTGATTGGTGCGACGACAATATATTCCCCATTCATGCTGGAGCAGTGATATTGTCATTCATGATGACATCAGTGATTTATAAACATTTGAAGCCCCGAGAGAAAAACACACTCAAAGGAGGTGGTGGTCTGAGAGCACACAGTCCTCCTACCGGCTGGCTTAACCCAAGAAGGAAGGAAGGAAGGACATCATTTGCTAGAAGACCCCAAACCCTATTACTAGCCAACGCAAAGGTGCTAACATTCAATATGAAATGCAGATGTGCAACATAATCTTACAATTGAAAACTGAGCAGACGCCTTAAAATAACAGCGACCAAAACCTTTACACACCCACCCACACACACACACACACACCCTAATGCTCCCAGGAGTTGTATCATTTCCACTTTTTGCTTATTATAGTCTGCTGGATAAACCCTTAAACGCCTGCAATGGGCAAAGGTCATAATGTGGACAGTGTGTGCGCGCGCGCGCGTAAAAACAGTAGACAAGTTCTTACTTTTGATAGCCCACTGACACTTTCCGGCCTCCCTCCAGCTACTCAGCGTGACGGTTATTTGAACCAGGATTGATACAATAAAAAACCATGCGATTTAAGCGAGGGTTGAAGGTTGGGGTGGGGGGGTTCACTCATAATCCTCTGAAACTCGCCTCCCCCCTAAACAAACACACACACACACATAAAAAGGCCAGTAGCGACAAATCAGTCCATCTATCGTCGGATACTTAGTTTCCATGTAACTAGACTACATTAAAAAAATCTTTCAAATTGGCAATTGTTCACTGGGAAGGAATTGACATTATACATTATCGATATCACAATCCACAGTGAGATTTCTAATGACCTTTACAGAATAATTCAGATGTTGGTGTATCAACAATTCTATTTAGCGATACGAGATAGTCTCGTAATAACCTTTCAAAGACCGTGCACCATCTGTCTTCTCGCCGATTCAAAAAACAGCAGCAGATTCGCCATCATAGGCTACACTGATTGATAAACGATCCTTCCTAATTCTTTGTGGTATATCTCTTGGCCCTACCGCCATCATACTACCCAAAACATAACCTCAGTACTTATGCTATCAAGATTTAGAACCGAATTGGCCAAAGTTCAGCTGATTCTTTAAAAAAAGAAAATCATTAGCAACCGGTATGACTCATATAAACAGGATCTTCAAGGACACTGGTAACTTCCAAGATCCAGCTTATTTACTAGAGAGAGAGAGAGAGAGAGAGAGAGAGAGAGAGAGAGAGAGAGAGAGAGAGAGAGAGACTCCCGTTTTTATGTCAGCTCTTTATGTGCTCACTGCGTCTGCCATTACTATAACAGTTAACTAGATAAGATGGCCATATGCCAGCACGGCTCTTTCACCTGAGCATCCCGTAACAAAAACATGCTGAGGAGTAAGAGAAATAACACCGAAAATAGAGAGGATATCAGAACAGACTACGAGAGCCGGGACAGCAAAAGAAAGCCTCATTGCGGCGAGTTTCAGGAAGTACAAAAGGGTCTGGGAAGGAGGAGACGATGTTTTAGTCAGAGAAAGAGTTCAGAGTTTCAGTCTTAAGAAAATGGACACTGAAAAGAAAAAGGGAATGTCTTGAGAACAAGAAAAAAAGAAAAACGTGGTAATAAACATGTATGGAAAATGACGAATAGCAGCCTAAGAATGAGGTGGAGCGACGGGGGAGGGCGAGAAACATCAAGAGGAAACAACCTGGAGGATTAAAAATTGGCGAGAACCCACATCACTGGACACTGGTCACGAATGCCCTCCTCCCTCCCTGACCGCCTCAGATCTGTGCAGTCAGTTTTTTTTATGTACATAATTGACGCGCTTGTTAATTATTCAGATAAATCTCATGGAGACTCATCCAAAATTCAACACCGAAGGAAAAGGCAACCTACAGCAGTAGTCACTGCACACCAACTGTAGGCGCACTCAAGTGTCTTCTAGAAAGAAAAACAAATACACAGGGAATCTTGTAGAAAACACACGTCCACAAACATCAAAATTCTTTACCGCCCACATCTAAATGAAACCTCAGGTGTTTGAAGATTCTGTGGGGATTTGAATGGGTGAATCTGACATCAAAATGACCTTGTCATTTGTTTCACAGGAACACAAATTCTTTTCCATATCATTGACAAACGAAAATGAGAAATTTCAGAGAGAGAGAGAGAGAGAGAGAGAGAGAGAGAGAGAGAGAGAGAGAGAGAGAGAGAGAGAGAGAGAGAGAGAGAGAATTATTTTCAAAGGAGAAGCGAGGTCAATGTTGAGAAATACTAAGCCATCACTTAACTATCGCATCGCCCAGGCTTCAGTATATTGCAGTGGCCCCAGTCACACCACACACACATTCTGTTCAAAAGCATTCACTCTGGGTGAATGGAAAAGTGGATGAATACGAATCTTTTTATTTTGTCGTGTTAAAGGCAACGACCTTTATTTTACTTGTAAAATGCCTTGTAAAGTCTCCGCTCAACGCGTTCTCTGTAGAGAACATCCCGTTTTCCGCGGTGCCTTTTCATCGACCTAAGGTCGATCGGAATATACGTTTATCATCATAATTGTAAACTGTGTATATGTTGTCTTTCTAAACAATCAAGTTTTATGCACAAGTAACGAGTTATTTATGTTATATGTCAGACATTGTTGATCACCATGTTATCTGTATGAACCTGTCCTGTTTTTTAAGGAATTAGTTTGACCTCAGATCACCTGTAAATCTTTGTACCCTGAAGTGGTCTCTGCGAACTACGCAAACGTCCGCATCCCGCTTTATAAGCAGCTAGCTAGTTTTCATCAATAAACCTTTACGGGCTGCTCTAGGAGCAAGAGCCCGTGCTGCACAGGGCCAGCTAAATCTAAAACAACAACAACATCAATAAACCAGCAGTACTGTACAGTACTTGTCTTCCTGCTCATTATTTCGCACCTCTCTCACAGCCTCGTCGTTACACCTAAGACTGATACCAAACGCGGTGCCTTCCACCTGGTTTTGTTATCACTAACCTACCTGTGTCTGTAAGTATTAGGGAATATTTTTTACTTTTGAACGAAGGCTGTTTACAACTGGACGGAGAACTAACCACTCGTAGAAGCCTACCAACAACGATGATCCTAACTGCGTAAGCCCAGGGTTACCATAATCCTTGACATACATAAACAGAGCATGCTTAGCAATGAGGCTTCCGCACTGCGCACTGATACATACCGCATAAAAGTATCATATACTTTTGTTTTCAGTACGAATGGGCAAACCAGCGGCACTGTAAGATGAGTTTAATCCACGGCTGACCAGACGCGTCAAAAACAAACACTTTTTGTAACAGACACGACTTTTGTGACAATGGTTAAAAAAAAGTTACGAGGCACCTTTGTCATCTCTGCATTCTGCTGCTGCTACTTTGGCCATTCCTAATTCCCTGGGATGAAGACATTGGCTTTTCAGTATTCAAACTCACTTTTGTCTACCCCACTGCAGAAGAAGAAGAAGAAGAAGAAGAAGAGAGGTCTCATGCTCAAGTAGATGAAAGTCAATGTTAATATTAACCTCTCTCTCTCTCTCTCTCTCTCTCTCTCTCTCTCTCTCTCTCTCTCTCTTTGCTGGATGGCAGTGAATAATTTTCTCAAACCCGCGTTTGTGTGTGTGAGGGAGGGAGCCGTTGTGGGGGGGGGGGGGGGAGTGCCTGTAGTGACAGGTAGCGCTTTGGAACTCTCGCCCCCAAGCCCCATCATGGAGCGAATGTGCTCTCTATCTCGATGATAATTCCGATTCTTTATTTGTTGCAGTAAAAAAAATGAAGAGCACCGTACGTAAGGAACGGCATGAACTATAATGAAAGCGTGAACTATAAGCTTCATCAGCTGGGCATCGCTGAAGACAAAACGGAATGAAGATAAAACCGAGACTGACGATGATGGAAGAAGAAAAAGGGAAACCAGCAAACGTTATTTAATACCAAGAGACCAGTGAGGGAGGCTACCATAATACCAATCTACGTTCAAGCTGTCACTACCCAGTCATGAGAGGTTTCGAACTGCAAAACCTTGCACTGAAGATCATCAAAATATCAATCAGAGTCTGACCTGGAATAACCTTTTCTGGCGAAAGCAATCACACAGGAACAAAGGAAGCACGATTTTACGGATGGCTATAGCTCAAATGTGCGTGTGAATCGGCTGGTTCTAGAGCAAAATAAATAAATAAATACACTATTGCATAGTCCTCCAGTTCCTAATCAAACCTCAGATTAAATGAGGCAGCGAAACAAGACCAAACAGGAGCAGTTTTGCACAACAGGGCATAGCTCACATAAATAATGGCCCTTTGCAAGAACAGACTGTAAAGGTTTGAGCATCTAAGCTCCACCATCCTCTCGCAAAGAACCTGAGAACGCACTCATTATAACAGGCCTTCTACTCACAATCATTCGGTTCTCGAGTAGAATTCGAGTGATACCAGGGGCCAGTATCAAGGCAAAAAAACAGATTGTAGTTGTGTTTACAGCGAACATTCATATTGTTTAAAACCTAAGAATATGGACGAGTATCGAAACGAAGGATTTCTATCATTATTCACATTAAGCAAATGGATATTCGTACAGGAGTTAAAAATATTATCTACATCACCTCGCCAACACCAATACACGAAATAGAATTTCAAAAAAAGATTGTTGAAGTAATTAACAACAATCAAAAGACTGCTGAGGACCCTCAGGTAAATAAGTGTCTAAAAAACTCGCGAGGTGCCAGGAGGCCATCCATCACCTGCGCAAGATATCAAACTCCATGACTGAAAACGAGAAGCCAAAAAACAGTTTAAGATGGAATGAGCTGCTACAAATGATGGTACATACCAACTACATTACATTACTTCCTGTCTTTTACTTGTCTTTCGACTAAACTATACTATTTCTTCCATACTGCCTTTCTTATTCTCAAAACTAAATCCAGAGATGATAATGAAGCCCTGTCTCACGGTTTCTCTTGATCAATTTCATACAAACTTCGTCCAGTGAAAAAATGATCAGTCTCACTTTGGAAGATGAATTGTAATACACAATATCACTTTCAACTCCATTGTTTCGTCTCTGTTGGTTAGAAGAGTACAGAGGTCCTCAGCAAGCCTACTACCACTACTTATGCTACCCCCGTGCAACTTCCTGAGTTGAAGGTCAGCCATTCAAACGCTGAACACTTCATGGCTTACTCAGTGACCCAGATAATTCGTTCCTGCCATTTGGATATTATGAACACAGGGAACTTCAACCTGAATCTCAAGAGTATTATCCTGGGCAGAAGGATTCTCTGTTCGTCTAATCCTCAATTTCGAATCAGAAATGAAGCAAGTATGGTAGGATTAGGATGAAGACCAGTAGGAACGGTCGGGAAATAATGGAAATGGCGTATGAATAAAGATATAGACCAGATGGCAAGTCTGGAAGAAGGTACTCTTAGGAGAGAGAGAGAGAGAGAGAAAGAGATATTAAGTCTGAAGGATTCCGACAGGTCTAATCATCGCTCACCAAACTTGTACTTCATCAAACATCGAAGACTTACCACACATTAAAAAAAAAATGCTATAAAACCTATGCGATCAATCAACTTAACTCCAAAAATTGGAGTTAATGGCTACCTACTCACTATACTTGGTCACCTAATAAGGGCAAAATTATCATCGAAATATTTGAAATGAATTTTCATTCGAAGAGCAGCCCATCTACACTCGGCAAGAAAATGAGGATACAGTTTTCTTTAGATTTCGTTCATCGAATTTTATTTTTTTTCTTACAGAAAACACAATCTCGGTAAATTTACTCTAGAATATGAAAATACAATGCAAATTATATCATATATATTAAATCTGCAGAATAAAAACGTTCAGATACTTAAAACCACCATGGATGTCCGAAGTAATCGGAATTTCTCAGATGACTTCGTTCATAGAGATCTAAAAGATAGTGTAGGGATATCTCGGTGTAGTACTGTTTATCAGAACGGCAATATTTACTCGTTTTCCGTTATGAACAGGCTTATTATTGCATCATCATACGAGGTAATGATAATTTATTTAATTTTTACACATTCATATTTATATTTCACGGTGTTAAAGGTCAGCTGGAATTAATGGCAGTAAATGATGTGACAGCTAGGGTGGGTTGACCAAATCTATTTAAATCCGCAAGAGCATTCTCTATAATGTGCGAAGTAGCGCCAGAACTTTGGCGGGAAAACACAAGTAACTGGATGTTTCTTGACGTTGCCATACTTTCTCTTTCTCTCTCTCTCTCTCCATTGCTAAAACATACTATACAAACATAGTATCGCTCAATCTCTAAAAGAAAAAATAAAATGAGTAGCTCTACATATAGGCCTAGGCTTACACAACAGTAACTCACTCTCTCTCTCTCTCTCTCTCTCTCTTTCTCATCATAACATTGCATTCGTTCCTTTATTGTTCCCCATGTTTTTCGTTGGACATTGCTCAAATTTAACTCTTGATTTCATTATGGAAGATCGCGTTTCCGATTACGCAAGCATTCCGTTCATTGTGGTGTGTCAGATTCATTTGTATAAGGTTACTTGGTAGGTAATGTCGAAAAATTTTTATTTTGCTCAGAACTGTCGCTGCAAATTACAACTTGAACGAATGCTGTAAAGCTTACTACTGCATTTAAGTAACAATGATTTAAGAACCATAGAATATGATTGAAAGTTATAGGTGGTCAAGCAAAAAGCAAACACATTAAGACTGAAGCTCCTCCCCCTTCTAAAGTTGCCAGATGTCGCATTAATTAGCAATATATGTCCGAAGATTTAAAAAAACTGTATCCTCACTTTCCTTGCCGAGTGTACACAAAGCATTTAACAGGGAACGCAATCCATACATTAACAGGTATACTATAATTTGCGAAATGTCTAAGCCTCTAATGTTCCTTGAGAGAGAGAGAGAGAGAGAGAGAGAGAGAGAGAGAGAGAGAGAGAGAGAGAGAGAGAGAGAGAGAGAGAGAGAGAGGAGCACTTCCTTCGGTAAACTAATTTTGGAACTAGATAGGGGACTGGTTCACAGGTTCAGTTGGTGCATGATGGCGATGTTTATCGGCAGCTCTCTATTCTCTGTCGAGCTTCTGTCATTCAGTTCTCGAAATGAAACCCCAACTCGATTCATTCATAAAACACTGTACACTCAATGTATGTATTCTGCCAGTGAGACAGAAAGATACTGTAACTACTTTTCTCTCCTTACTGTTGAAGTCTCCATGTCGTTTACTGTAGTTGTTCAAAAATTTATCTAACCTTTTAACCATAACACAATATAATGTTATTAGGTCAAGCAAGCAAATGCACCACAGGTCGATCGTTGCTTGATTGGTTCAATGTTCTCTGGCATCGAGACAATTTAGGTCACTGACGCCAATATCACTTGTTGAGAATGACGAATTTTTGTATAAAGCATATGGAAATAAGGACTAGATTATATATATATATATATATATATATATATATATATATATGTATATATATATATATATATATATATATATATATGTGTATATATATATAATATATATATATATATAAATTAAATCTATAGCTTTTGCAAAAGACCTGCTCCTGATGCAAATCTAAAAATGTACCTGGCATCATACACAACTTCTTCCCCTAAGAAGACTTTGGCTAGAATGTACCGGCCATTCTCGTCTCGACTTTGAATGGTGTAGTATGACAATGCTACGGAGCCTTTACTCACCAAAAGCTTATTTGGTCGAAGGTCCCTTGGGAAATCTCGAGATAAACGACCCTTTGGCTATCTCGGGTCTTAGTGGTTGACAACTGACTCATTCGAAGCAAAACTAAGTGACAACTGACGAAAGAAAAAGGCTGAAATATTCATTTTGTTATTACTGCTGTGCTTGGCGTCATTTCTAATATACTGTACGATTATGAGGTCTGTCTGGTGCTACTGAAAATAAATTCACATGTGCTTCGAGTTTCGATATAGTTTTCTGGCAAAATGCCGTATTATCATCTTAGAACATAGATTTTAGGCCAATGGCCAAGGGCTGGGACCTATGAGGTCATTCAGCGCTGAAAAGGATATTGGGAGTAAAAAGTTCTTAAAGGCGTAACAGAAGGAAACCTCAAAGCAGGTGCACTATGAATCAATTGTTAGGAGAAAGAGGGTTGAGGAAAGTAAGATGGAAGAAAGAGAATATGAACGGAGGTACATTAGAGGAATGGAAGGGGGTTGCAGCCTAGGGCCGAGAGCTCGCTGCAAAAACCAAGAGTAATGCCTACAGTGCACCGCGTGAGGTGCACTGGCGGCACTACTCCCTTACGTTGAACAAGATGCCATGTACTGAAAACATTGCAAAAAATTGCAAAAATACGGGTGTCGTTTCTAGGAAGAAGAGTCTCAGTGTCTCTTGCAGAGTTATGCATAATTATTCGTAAATTCACTGAATAGAATGAATTATAAGTTACTGTATGCTTATGATCATCATACATAGAAGGTTGTTAGTTTTAAGAAATCACCAAGATTTTTAAAATACTCAGATAGTTATCAGGACGGTACGTGCTACCTAATATGGGTCTCTCTCTCTCTCTCTCTCTCTCTCTCTCTCTCTCTCTCTCTCTCTCTCTCTCTCTCTCTCTCTAAGTTGACGTGACTGTGCGTCGTTTTAAACAGGTTATCAAATAAGTCAAAATTTCAAATATTTCACTTTCACTAAACCATTTTTTCCGGTGATTATATATAATGATGATGAGTTCGATTACTTAATAAGAGATTGGGATAAAGTTGAATAGGTCATTCATTCAAAATCTTCGTAATTCTTGAAATTTATGAATGGTTTTCGAAAGCATTCCTTGCTAGGTCACTTGTTGTATTGAACAAAATAATGTTAATCATTCCAGTTTGTCATATTTCCGTTTAAGTTCGATGAATTCTCGAGAAACCGTTTAGACAAATGTAACTGACCCAACCCTCGAATACCCTTGACTAGAATCTGAATTTTGAGGTATTTCCAGATTTTAAACTGTCATCCCCAGGGTCGAATCAACTAAACAAGTAAAAAATGTGCCGAAGTTTCTTCGGCGCAATCGAGTTTTCTGTTCATCGTATAATCAAGGCTACGGAAAATCGACCTATCTATCGGTGGTCTCGATATAACGCTGTATGAGCCGCGTTCCACGAAACTCTAACCACGGCCTATATCGTTGCCAGACGCAAGAATATGGCTAAATTTAACCTTAAATAAAATCAAAACTACTGAGGCTAGAGAGCTGCAATTTGGTATGCTTGATGATTGGAGGGTGGATGAGCAACATACCAATTTGCAGCCCTCTAGCCTCTGTAGTTTTTAAGATCTGAGGGAGGACAGAACACGAGCGGACAGGAAAAAGTGCGGACGGACAGACAAAGTCGGCACAATAGTTTGCTTTTACAGAAAACTACTAGAAAACCACTCATTTTCTACCTGCCCTTTGACTGACTGACAGGCACTCGAGATTTCAAAGGGAATGAAATCCTCCAGCATCTCAATTCTTCTTCTATGATCTAGGATCACTTTTCTCATCAACAGGTACAAAAGGTACTTAAGTACAGGCTGCTTGTATAAGCAGGAGAGCCTATGCTGGCATAAGGCTCCTCATTATTGTTCTGTGATCAAAGACCACTTTTCTCACCAACAGGTGAATAGACACTTACAGGCAGCTCGTATAAGCAAGAGCCTGTGCTGGCATCAGGCCGTTTAATGCAGCAACAACAGCAACAGCAAGGTAATCTAACGGCATTAACAGCAAGGTAATCTGTCGTCATTATTGATTATCAAATGCCTATGATTATTTATTACACTGACCTTCTGCTGGAAACCTCCCTTACCTCATAAGGTCCGATCCTGGTCGTTTCGGCCGTAAGTCACTTTGGCCGTAACATCCAAAACAATGTAAAACGTTATGTTTATGGTATTTACCGTTATTATTTTATGCTTTACGTACATCCCCAGGGGCTGGTACTAAACACGGCGTCCATTTTGTACGTACACGTGCTTACGGCCTAAATGACTTACGGCCGAAACGACCCGAACTCATAAGGTGCCCGAATCGGTCCGTCAGGCTTTCTCCTGCAGAAGGCCCCAGAGAAGCAACACCTCTGACCCACAGAAAAGCTTCTCTGAAGGGCCAACACCAAACTCCTTCCTTTGGATATATGACAAACCATTCGGGTGACCAAAACACTCTAAAAAAAAAATACCAATAATCTTGACTTGTGGCACAATATTCTGCGGACGAGGAGGAAAAGCGTTAGACTAACCTCAGTCCATTCCACAGTTTACCCGAAAACCTCCAGAAGAGCTCTCAGCCAATCACGAGAGCCCATGCATCATCAACTCCCTTCACAAGCAGAGAGGATTGAAAACCGACTCCTGATTGGCTGAGAGGACAAACAAATGAATCTGGAAATGCGTCGACATTTTTCGAGAAGGTGATAAGGTGCTCTAATAGTTTTATTAACTGTCTTACGATTTAAGCAATGCTTGAACTCTAACAATTGTGATTTGTATTTATAATGAAAGACGCTTATATTGTTCATATTTTCATCTCATGAAAATTCATGTGCCAAACGCTCTAACGGTCTAGAAGTCAAAAAGGTTCTCTCTCTCTCTCTCTCTCTCTCTCTCTCTCTCTCTCTCTCTCTCTCTCTCTCTCTCTCTCTCTCTCTCTCTTGTAGTAGTTCACTGTAATAAAAAAATGTATTTTATGGATTAGCCTATATGTATACAGTTTACCAGAGAGAGAGAGAGAGAGAGAGAGAGAGAGAGAGAGAGAGAGAGAGAGAGAGAGAGAGAGAGAGAGAGAGAGAGAGAGAAGGTTTCTTTATTTTTCTGGCAAAGGAACTGGTCTTAGTTTAATGGGATTTCGCCATTATTTTGAAGACGGAATACTTACAGGTTTTTGTCTTTTGTCACATGTTGTAATGTTCGCATTTCACACATGTTTTTATTGACTACCTCCTAAATGTTACTCAATTAGCACTACCACATAATTATACCGTCAGTTCTGCTCTCTTCAGTAAAGCACGAGACCACAAAGATATCGTCAAATTGCTTCAGATACTGATGAGTGGACCCTCCCACCCAGTCACAGACCAAACACATCCCTCCAACTTCAGCGACACCTGAAGCTTCTTCTTGCGAGATGAAGAACACAGCCTCCTTATCTTCATTTTGCGTGACGAACTGAGTCAAGGCAGCCAGAGGAAAATAGAAAAGGTCTTGGTAAAAGCGGAAGGGTGGGTGGACGTTAGTAGATAATACAGACAGTGTAAAGAGTATACGCAAGTATATATGTATAGGAGATGTAATGTGCGGTACGAATGACACAAGGCCGAGGGAGAGTGAAACGGAACGGAACACCGACAATTGAAGGTATATAACCGATATATCGAAGGATGATATTACACACGTAAAGACACCAGAGTAGGACTAGGGATTTATGTAGAGGTCTGTAGGACAGGGGATGTAAAATATTGCAAATCACAAGAGGATACATAACCATATGAAACCTTGACGTCAATCATTATAAAACAGTAGGACGAGTACGATGCATTTGTAGACCGTCAGAACTGGAGTCAGTGAACGTTTTTTCTCAGTCAGTCACTCACTGACTAGGGACTAGTTTCCCTTGTTCCCCCTTTCAGTACAACAATACGAATTATGTAAATTCAGGCAGAAAACGGTGAGTAGGGACAGAAATACCAGAATTAAAGAAGAAGAAGACGAAGAAGACCCTAAGTGACAAATTAACGAAAGATCCCACAACAAATATTGCTGCCCAATTTAACAAATCAGTCAGAACCATAGGGGGCAATAAGAAGGACATAGAACTACTAGAGGCATTCAAGATAATCAACCCCTCTCTCCCCTATTTTTACGGCCTCCCGAAAACACAAAGATGGGATTCCTTTGCGCCCCATAATCTAGCAGGGGCTCTTTCATGTGTAAATTATCAAAATGGCTCGCAGACCTGTTATCACCCTTTCTAGGAACCTTCTCATCCTCCCACGTCAAACATGCAGAGGATTTTATACAAAAATTTAATAGTTTAAACATCCCCTCAAATAACATCAAATTGCTCAGCCTAGACGTCGAGTCATTATTTACTAAAGTCCCGATCGCCGACGTGTTCTCTTTTTTAGAGAGGAAGTTACAACCATATGAAGACCATTTTCCCCTTAGCATAGATAAAACTTTAAAACTTATCAACCTCTGTGTAACTAACAGCGTGTTTTCTTTCCGTGGTAATTTTTACAAACAAAAATTTGGCTGTAGCATGGGAAGTCCCCTATCACCCCTCCTAGCAAACTTGTACATGGAATATTTCGAAACAGAAATTTTGTCGTCTATCAAACCCCGCAATATGATCTGGCTTAGATACGTAGATGATATTTTTACTCTCTGGGACAATAGCTGGGGAGACTTTAATGAATTTTTTAATAGACTAAATTCGCTAGTTCCGATCATAAAATTCAAAACAGAATGGGAAAAGGAAGGAAAATTACCGTTCCTAGATGTACTGATCATAAGAGAACAGAACAGATATGCCTTCACAGTATATAGAAAACCCACTTTCGCTGTTCCCTATATTCATTTCTTAAGCTACCACGATGTCTCCGTAAAGATCATGGTAGGGTGCAACTTATTCCTCAGGGGGCTTAGAATATTATATGTTCAAATGGGTACCTAGATAAAGAATTCAACACGATCCACCAACACCTAACGGAACTGCTCTACCCACCACACATTATCGAGAAGGCTATTAACAAAGCGAATAAAATATACTACAGAGGTCCCACTCACAACAGACAAATAGATTTTAGCAACAAAATAAAGCTTCCGTACGACGAAAGCATCCAAAAAGCCACAGAACAACTCAGGTCTAACAATCCTTTTATCTTCCATTATCCCAAATCCATCGGGAGCTCGCTCATTAACGTATACTTAAATAAAAGAGGGGAAGAAGCCAGAGTTTACAAGATTCCGTGTAGCAATTGTAATGAGATTTACGCGGGAAAGACGGGCAGGTCCCTCTCGCAAAGATTAACAGAGCACAAAAGGTCAGTACGGTATGCTTCGGCGAGTTCAGAGATTTTTCTACGCATCAGGGATAGAGGCCATTCTATAAATTGGAGCGGGGTGGAGCTGGTTTTCAAAAGTAGCTGTCCGTACAAAAGAAAGATACTGGAATCTGCCATCATCAATCAAACCAACAACATGAACTTGTCAGGAGGACATTGGAAAGCGGATGAAATCGACAGTTTAATCCCTAAACCTCTTCTCAAACAGGTGCTCCAGGAAACACGACCACCAGACGAATCGCAAAACAGGAGTTAATGAGGCCAAAAACCACTAGCGAATTGTTTATTTTCCCTCCTTCCTGAGAAACGGTCACCTGCATACCATCGGACACTTAATGCCACACCTACTGTACATATGCTTTGTATATATACTCCTGTTACATTTTATCTGTCCATATTTTACCAGTGAAAGGGGCCACAGAAGGAAGTGCTCGAAATATATGGTTGAAACGTTCAAATAGTGTTTTATGGGCTTTCTTATATTCATATTACACTGTGGTATTACAGTAAAAGACATTCATATATATATATATATATATATATATATATATATATATATATATATATATATATATATATATATAATATATATATGTGTGTGTGTGAACATATGTGCACGCATATTTACATACGCATGCAGGTACACAGATTCCCTGCCTATCCAGAGTATAGCAAAGCGGCAATTCAAGGATAAACCTGAAAGAACTGTCATATCGGGCATGGCCCGTCAGAGGGCGGCGGTGCATTTGTTGCGAGAATTCACAGAGGCCCTAACTAGCATTCCCCTGGAATATGTCAGGACCTGATTGACTGAACGATTGTCGTCGACTTATCTTCCTCTAACTTTTGGTTTTCTTTCCATTTATGTGTTATTAGTGACTTTGGAAGCTTAGTACTATATCCTTTTTAGAATTGTTCAGTGACTGTAATAATAATAATAATAATAATAATAATAATAATAATAATAATAATAATAATAATAATAATAATAATAATAATAATAATAATGGCGTGTTTTACAACCATTCTACGGAGGTCAGGCTACAGTCAGACTTGCTACTTTACCGGTGGCTATCGGTTTTACCAACTACTCAACATACAGTACAACATAGAGAAACTAAAATAATACCCTAACTTTAGAGACTGACACTTACGACTTTTATTACTTAGCCTTAAAGAAAGAATCCTACATGCCTTATACACATGACAGTTGAGGACAAACTCTGTACAGAATATTTAGTTGTAAAATGGGAAGCAGTGTTAGCAATTTTCTCAGGAGCTTCGAGATTGTCTTAATATTGTCAAAACAGTCCCAATATAAATAAAGTTACCCAAAAAAGTGGGCCCCAAACGCCACTATATACAAGACAGCCCAAAATAACACGTCATTCACAAACGAGAGGTTGGTGTTTATGAAAAGGAAGATGTCTGAGTAACACTGTTTGGAAATGTCCAAACAGAGTCAAAATGGTAAAACTAGATGTATATACCACGTAACTGGATGAAGCTATATGGTAGGTTCTCTGTTTACATCCAATGCTGTGGGCAATGAATAAAAGGGAATAAATAAACTGGGAACAAATAAATGGGTAATAAAAAATGAGTTTGCAAACTCGGGAGGCACCAAAGACATGAATGGACGAAAACGGAAGCGAGAATAAAAAGAACAATGAAAAAAATTCAACAACTTCATGGATGACACATGAATCGTCGTGGAAGCAGCCTCCCCAGAACCGCAGAGAGAGAGAGAGAGAGAGAGAGAGAGAGAGAGAGAGAGAGAGAGAGAGAGAGAGAGAGAGTAAATGTGGGCATGACACATTTTTGTGACTCAAACTTTGCCTTTGCTGATGTAAAGAGGCTCAGTCATCCATTAAGTTCGTCTCGTCTCCTGTCCCACCCAAGCCCTTGAAATCAACCAAACTTCATTCTCGTGCGAAGGGAGGAGGAGGAGGAGGAGGAGGAGGAGGGAGGAGGAGGAGGAGGAGGAGGAGGAGGAGGAGGAGGAGGAGGAGGAGGGGAAGGGGAGGGAGAGGGGAATGGTGATCTTTTGAAATACACTATATATACAACGTTTGTGCAAAAAACTAAATAGACTCCATTTGGATCTTAACACGTCTGAAAGGGTTACTTAAGACGAATTGAACGATTATAATGACACCAATATGATCTACTTTGAACGTAAACTTCTGGTACCTGGGTGCTAAAGTAGATATAAACAAGAGCATTGAAGGAAGAACATTTATACGATATACTCAGTACAAACACTTAGCACTACCCTCTGCAGAAGGTTAAATCTGGCTTTCAAGCAACAGGGTATTAAACCGGTAACTTCACCATTCATATTGCTTTAATTTAAAGCATTTTCATTTTAGATAGTTTACGTAAAACAATCCTGGTTGCTTCTGGCGCTATTTCAGTGTCTGAGATTCGACTTCTCGGCATTGCAATAACAATGTTGTTGTCCTGCATCAAAGTTGCAGAGTATATATATATATATATATATATATATATATATATATATATATATATATATATATATATATATATATATATATATATATATATATATATATATATATATAGTAATATATATATATATATATATATATATATATATATATATATACAGGCCTACGCAGAATTTCAGTCAGGGGAGGAGGAGAGTGGATGGGGGGGAGGGGGGAGGAAGGATATTATTTAACTACATGCAAATATTAAGTAATTTTTGTGTCCATAAATTACTGATATTCTTTGGCAATGGCTTGAATGACAGAACACGTGCTAGAGCTATTCATTCCGTGGATTGTGTCATACAGTATCGACTTCCGTTCACTTACTTATATGGCTTACACGGCACCCCCGCAGTGTTATTGAAACGAGAATACGTTAGCCCTTCAACTATTAACAATACCAAGGAATACCGAGAATGCCCAGCATGAAATACTTAAAGAATATTATCTATTCTTCCTTCTCGACGAATCTTACAATATACCTGGGAATCGCCTTCAGTGGATGAAACTTATGACAAAAACCCTTCACATTTCAGACAAAATACATTAAGAACACCTATAATGAAATAATCATTTATCTTACCGTCCGTGTATAATGAATACCACAGTCTCTATTTTAACGGCAGTCGGGAAAATATGTTTTCATCATCACTCGAGAACCGACAGTGATATCTAATAATAAACACTTCTTGTTGCTCTAGACGAGGACCTATAAGAGGTCCTGTGCAGTTATAAACCAAAACCCAGGGCTTTCCTCCTACTGCCCTGCAGGCACTCTGATCGCCCTCTTGCGAGAAATGCTATTCCGTCAACCGCTAATCATTTCCTTCCTATGCGCAACATTACAGGAACTCGAGTCCAGTTCTCCTACTGGAAACGGTCGGCCATACAACCATTTCTCTGGGCAGCTTTCAACTTGGCGGTTTGACAACTTCATAAATTTATTATTCTAGACTGAAACTAGCGTACCTTTCAATGTCACAAAAATCAGGAAATATCCCAGAAATATCGCTGAGAATCCCACGGCTGAACCACAGTCATAACACTGCACCGTTTTATTCCAGTCCACTGAAGTTCCGACTGCCTGTAACAGTCCTTGGACCAATCACCGCCGTCCATGATGTTTCTTGTCAAAAAATAAAAAAAAAGATGAACCGACCCCCTGATTGGCTGAATAACAGAGGCTTATTGCCAGCTGTCAGAACACCATAACTTGGAAAATATGTGAAAAATCAATGCACTGGAGCTTTCACGTGCAAACTGATAAAAAGGCATTTAATTGCATATTTGATGCTCTAACTGAACGGCCGTAGGAACCACCACCATTATATTTGGCAGTCGCACTGAGTTAGGAAATTGTCCTCCAGGGGAAGTCAGTTTGACGTATAGATCAAACTGACTTCCCCTTCAAATCACATCGTATACAACCATAACGAACAATAGAAGTGGCACTGGACTGAAACCTACGGAAATGACAGTAGATCATATAGGTTAAACCATGACAGTCATTCTTCTGTAAATACTTGAAAAGAACCTTGGAATAAAATCTGATGACAAATACCGTGCAATCGTTCACTGTCACTGGTAGAGAGAGAGAGAGAGAGAGAGAGAGAGAGAGAGAGAGAGAGAGAGAGAGAGAGAGAGAGAGAGAGAGAGAGAGAGAGAGAGGGTAAAACTATAATAAAGAGCCTACATTTTCCAGTTTCGAAGCTCTTTGTAAAATGGGAGCACCTTTCTGATCACCTTATACCCGACTTACCAGTAACCCAGAATAATAAAACACACGTTTTAATGATACATATTCTTCTGTAACAACGGCCCCACCCTCAGCAGGCATAAACCCAACACCAGATCTACGGTTATCACAGCGTGCTCTAAGGATACTTAAAACATTCATTTACATCTACATATTATCGTCAGCGATTGACCTTCCTTTTTAATCACCCATGGCAAAATTCCATAATATTTTTTATGGTAAACCTTTAACTGCAATAATAATCGCAAAATATACCTCCATGCTCATTACCAAACTGCCAAGAAATATAGGGAGCTCTTCCTTAATAAATTCAGCTACAATATTAACTTCCAATCATGGCAGAGATACGAGATTCTGTCGATTTAATCACATCGCCCCAAGCGGAGGAGAACTACTTATTCAATTTCCCTTCGAAGGCTAAAAACCTGAAGGAGGCCAGGGAGGGAGGGAAGGGTGCAATGAATCATTTCAACAAATACCTTGCATTACCTGGACGCAGACCAGCTTATGGTCGAGTTTAAAATCCCATTTATATTTAAGTCTTAGAATATTCCCTTTAAATAAGTGATATTGATACGATAAAATTATTACTAAATATTAACGGTACGAAGTCACAGAACACGCTACAGTTTTGGAGTCAGTCATGATATTGCAACATTTTTATTTAATTTCGATATAAGTAATATTGCCATTAACGAAAAGCTCTCGTTTTCCCACGTTCTCTCAGGTAGTACCCAACCCCGGAGGCCTACATGAACTGCAAGCTGATGTAACGATACTAAAAACACCGTAATGTACACTCGGCAAGGAAAGTGAGGATACAGTTTTTTTAAATCTTCGGACATACATTGCTCAATAATGAGACATCTGGCAACTTTAGAAAGGGGGAGGAGCTTCAATCTTATTGTGTTTGTTTTTTGCCTGACCTCCTAATCCTATTACTTTCAATCACATTCTAGCCTACGGTTCTGAATTCATTGATACTTGAATGCAGTCGTAAGCTTTACAGTATTCGTTCAAGTTGTAATTTGCAGCGACAGTTCTGAGCAAAATTAACATTTTTCGACGTAACCTACCAAGTTAACCTTACACAAATGAATTTATGACACCACAATGAACGGAATGCTTGCATAATCGGAAACGTGAGCTTCCATAATGAAATCGAGTTAAATTTGAGCAATGTCCAACGAAAAACTTGGTGAAAAATAAAGGAACGAATGCAGTGTTATGATGAGAGAGAGAGAGAGAGAGAGAGAGAGAGAGAGAGAGAGAGAGAGAGAGAGAGAGAGAGAGAGAGAGAGAGCCGCTGTTGTGTAAGCCTAGGCCTATATGTAGAGCTACCCATTTCATTATATTTTTCTTTTAGAGGTTGAGCGATACTATATTTGTATAGTATGTTTTAGCAATGGAGAGAGAGAGAGAGAGTTGCTATTGTGTAAGCCTAGGCCTACATGTAGAGCTACTCATTTCATTATTTTTTTTCCTTTTAGTGATTGAGCGATACTATATTTGTATAGTATGTTTTTAGCAATGGAGAGAGAGAGAGAGAGAGAGAGAGAGAGAGAGAGAGAGAGAGAGAGAGAGAGAGAGAGAGAGAGAGAGAGAGAGAGAGAGAGAGAGAGAAACTATGGTAATGTCAAGAAACATCCAGTTACTTGCGTTTTCCCGCCGAAGACCTGGCGATACTCCGCACATCATAGAGAACGCTCTTGCGGATTTAAATAGATTTGGTCAACCTACCCTAGCTGTCACAACATTTACTGCCATTAATTCCAGCTGACCTTTAAACACCGTGAAATACAAATATGAATGTGTAAAAATTAAAGAAATTATCATTACCTTGTATGATGATGCAATAATAAGCCTGTTCATAACGGAAAACGAGTAAATATTGCTGTTCTGATAAACAGTTCTACACCGAGATATCCATACACTATCTTTTAGATCTCTATGAACGAAGTCATCTGAGAAATTCTGATTACTTCGGACATGCATGGTGTTTTTAAGTATCTGAGCGTTTTTGTTTTGCAGATTTAACATATATGATATAATTTGCAGTGTATTTTCATATTCTAGAGTAAATTTACCGAGATTATGTGTTTTCTGTAAGAAAAAGTTAAAATTCAATGAACGAAATCTAATGAAAACTGTATCTTCACTTTCCTTGCCGAGTGTACATACTGTAGATACCTTCAACACAAGCCGTGGACATTCCTTTCAAAGTATACTTTTTCCTGCTAAATGGCTTCGTACAATAAAATTCAATTCATATTGACTTACTTAATCCAAAGATAACACAAAAATTAAAGTGATACTCAACTTTATTTGTCATTGTCACGAATGCCCTTAGTAATTACCCAAAAACACTTATTATGTAAATAATACCAATGAAGTATGAATTTTCTAAAGCATCAGATTACTTCGTTCACCAGCACTCAAACTAACGCCCACCTCGCCTCGAGCGAGACAGTTAACTTTGTTGGCAGGTGGACTTACGGTAATTAAAAGCCAGACATTTTTCAATATGTGGACGAATAAAATGAACCTGAAACGCCTACAGGAACAAACATTGTCTCGAACCCATGTTTGAAATTTTGACAAACCCGAAAATCGCCCTTTGAAATTGTCTAGTTTGAAGTTTCTGATGAAAGTCTATAAACAAGAGTTTTACAAAGGAAACAGAACCGCAATTGATCCCATGAGAGTGTAACATTTGAACTGAATTGAATATAGGCTTTAGGTCAAAGGTAAAGCACGGGGACGAATGAGGTCATTCAGCGCTGAAACGAAAATTGACAGTAAGAGGTTTGGAGGGTGTAACAGGAGGAAAACCTCAAAGCAGTTGCACTATGAATCAGTTGTTAGGAGAGGGTGGAAAGTAAGATGGAAGAAAGAGAATATGAAAGGAGGTACAGTAAAAGGAACGAAAGAGGTTGCAGCATAAGGTACACTGACGGAAGCTACCCTCCTACGGGGGGTGTAACATGTAGGCCCGTTTCCAGAAAAGTCCACTGTGCTTCTGTAGACATCATCAGTAAATTACAAATGTTGGTGTATTGCAGCAAAGGTTGATTAAGGCGCGGGGCTGGCAACTTCACCCCAAAACCAAATTTTTTTCGACTGATACCGATTGCTTAATCTGATAGGTTAAATGGCCTGATTTTGACCCTCTCTCTCTCTCTCTCTATTCGTCTCGGGAGGGAACTGAGCAATATCCCCAAAGGCAAATAAAGAGATCCAGAGAGAGAGAGAGAGAGAGAGAGAGAGAGAGAGAGAGAGAGAGAGAGAGAGAGAGAGAGGGAGGGGGGGGGTTTCACCCCCAGGAAGGTACGGATTACCTCATCGAGGCCCTCTCATGTTTGACTAAATGCCACACATTTTTATGTAGTACGGATAGTTTATGCGACCCACGACAGTTGACTAACAGTCAATTCTGTTGTCCATCCGTGGTGATTATTCAGTAGAAGACACTTAAGCATTACCTGAAATAAAGGAATTTAATTTGGGTATTTGTGATATTAAGTCAACAAGTGCACAGCCTCTGATCATCAATGTTTCCATGATGAGGAAAAACACCGATGCGTCAAAAGAAGTTTTGACAGATTTCTCGACACCAGCGTCAAAATTAACTATGACCGTGAGATTTGCGCCGCCCCTTAAAATTGATTTTATTCTTTAATTTTAACTAGAGTTTATTGCACTTTTGAACATGGGGAGTTGAGAGCACATTTGTAAAGAACATTTTCCTTCTAGTTTCACTCCTGATTCCTCATAACCTGAGATTGGAGAGGGCATTCGGTTGCTCACTGCCCAGAGGTCCGCACCAAACCCCTCATTCCTTCGACACCCAGCCACACTTTCGATAGAAGGTCTGTCATGGACCCTGAGCCATACCCACCACCAACAGCCTCAGAATTTTAGAAAAATTAAATTGGATTGTCAGTTTTGAATAGTATACCATAGGTATTTGGTCTAGGGACTTCACAGGATACGAGTATTTTATCGAAAATCTGCAACATCTTCAGTCCTGTCACCACAATATTCCTTTCCATAACATTTTCAAGATTTGCAATGGTGATCCAAACCTTTGATAATGTAAGGAAAACTACCTTGAAACTCGTCGTCCTTGCCAAAGTCCTTTTCTTCACTTCTTGGGCTTTCATTGTCAGGGGAGGAAATGCTTCGGCCAATCAGAGACCTCCACCATACACAAAGTTTCTATCACCCTCTTTCATTGGCTGATAGCTTCGGTTTTTGGGCAAAGGTCTTTGTAAACGATCTCCCATTGGCTGATGGAATGAGAACCAATTTTCAGAATGTATTTCTAAAGGGAACATTCATTCTCCCTCGATATGCAGCACATATTTGAACAGTTTATGAACATATGTAAGCACGTTCATAAAAAAACACAAGGTCAGTTAATAAACGGATAATTGTAGAAAGGGAAAACAGAATAACAGGGGGAAAGAAAATTAAAAATATATATAAGAAAACATTTCCAGCTTTATCCCAAATATACAAAATCTACATACATGTATTTAAATTTGATTGTGCTTCTATATGCCTTTATATGTCCATGCTCATGTGCATTTACACGTATTAAGACACACACACACACACACACACACATATATATATATATATATATATATATATATATATATATATATATATATATATATACGGTATATATGCATACACACAGACATATATATATATATATATATATATATATATATATATATATATATATATGTGTGTGTGTGTGTGTGTGTGTGTGTGTGTGTGTGTGTGTGTGTGTGTGTGTGTGTGTGTGTGTGTGTGTATATATAAAATATACCTTCCAGGTTACCCATGTATGTGACCATCATGGGATTATAATAAACAACGCAAAAAGTAGTTGAAAAGACTCAAGTGTCTAAGCGAATTTTACTTCGAATTTTGTTGCTGTTGATATTAAAAACCATCTCATATTTTCTTGTAGGAAAATTGAGTCCTTGAAGACTAGAGAGGAATTCTACAGGACTTCCAATTCCTAAAGGAATCATCTTTCGTTGGCAATGGGAGATACAGATCCCTTTTGTCTACGGTCATTAGACGTTTAGTATGCACCCACACACACACACACACACACACACACACACACACACACAATACATACACCCAAAAAAATAAGCCTAATTGATAGTATAAGAGCTTTTATCATATATTGCAGGTACGACAGTTTACAAAAAAAAATCAAAATATCCAGTGAACACTCGAATATTTGCGTACTCCAGTCTCATACATTGACAATTAGGTAAAGGCTTGGACCCCTGAACTCGGTCCTACCAACTGAGACGTCGTCCTAAGGTAGCTCAGGAGTTAATATTGAAATAACTTACTGCTCCAAACAATAGATATTTCTTCTTTTAATTCCTTATTGCCTCTTCCAGTCAGGTGGTAGCCAGCCACTCTCCAGTCCAAAATCAGGACTTATAGCATTCTCGCTCTCTCTCCTAGGATTGTTATCTGTTGGTAGTTCTGAGATTCTAAGGACGCATGCTGTTCGTTAAAGAAGAAGCTACGTAATTTTTTTAGCAAGACAAAATCTAAATTTTGGATCAATATTTATAAATAGTGTCAAGGGGATGAAATAATAATTGTCTCGTGAAATTGATGCTTAAACAGGAGGCATGGAAACTGCTATTGGTGTTTGTTGTCATAATTATACCAACATCTCTATTTTCTTCTTCAAGTCTTACCTCCAGAGGTTTGGGTAGTCGAGGTCTATTTGCTCCCCGATCTACGCTGAGGTTTTCACAGACTTATCATAATCTCAATTGCTTTTAGAAGTTGAGGATTTGGAGACGTGCCTTAAGCTTCATTCCTCCCTGGATTGAGAGAGGGTAAGTTCGACCCCACATCTATGCTGGCTACAGGGGAAGTACTTATGTGTAATGGTAAGTTATGTACTACATCTAATTTTTCTAAGTTAGTTTCACAGACTGACCCATAAATTTGACAGGCATAATCCAACTTGCTTAAACAAAAATATAACAAGCCTAAGCAGAGAGTTTTTCAGTCTGCACCTCAATCAAAATGTGATGCCACCTTCAATACGTTCAGTGCCTGTTTAACATTTTTGATGAGGTTATTTATATACTTCTGAAGCAGTAGATCTGCTGCAATGGATAGCAAGATCATCTGCAAATGATTACCCTAGGACCCCAGTTGGTAGGGTGTCCATGAAACTGTTGACTGTTATTACAATTAAAGTAACACTTTGCAAGCTACCTTGTGGGACACCTGCTCCATGTAAATAGGAAGAGGAAACTGCTGATCCTACGCCAACTTTTAGGGAGGGATCTGACAAGATATCCTTTATGAACTAAGACTATTGCCTCAATGCCCTCATTGAAGGCAACTGCTTTAAAAAAAACATTCCAAAAGCATTTTGGATCTCTTTAGATAACAGTAATAGTTGGTCTATAGTACTTCTGTACTTTCAAATGCCAAATTATCTATAACATTTTTCGTTTCCGGATACCAGATCAATCTGTTGTTATTTACCATCCTTTCAGAAGGCTGACATACACAGCCTGTAATAGCCACTGACCTGTAACTCTTAAGTTAGTTTTGGGTTCTTACCAACTGACGTCCTCTGAGGCCTCGAGGTGGTCTGGAAGATGCCTCAAAATTCCAGAAGTATATTGAAAGCCGTGTTATTACTGGACAGGGCTGGAACTACTAATGTGGGGTTTTGAATTTGCTGGCCCTCATGAGTATTGTGTTGCACTAGTTACTTTGGCAAAATTCCTCCCAAACATCCCTGTCACTTCTTTAGGACCAGGTATATATTAATTCTCTACTTTTAGTATAATCTTATTCCAAATTTGGCTACATGGGAGATTTTGCAGAGATCTCACAGATAACATGATTGTTTCTAAGCATTTTCTTTGTTGATTCTTCTGTTTTGCACAAGCTCAGGCATAAGCAGTTTCATTTGCCTTGCGGGGAGATCTTAAATACCTACAGAAGCGTGTTCTACCGACTATCTAGCACTACTTCAGTGGAGTGCTGATATACTGAGCTTGCATATGAAGTCCACCAGTCTACAGGGTACTTCGTCTAATTTTCACTTTGGGGTGCATAGGGATGCAGTATTAATATATATTGCAGGTGTATGGGCCAATGGTCACTGCCATGCAGGTGCTTACTTGCTGACCACTGGTACTGTAGTGCCAGAACAGATGGGAGCATATACTGTAGTTAAGTCTCTGGCAGAGGAGGAATTGTAGTAAGAATCATACCCTGATGATCAGTCATTCAATAGGTGTTGAAGACTGGATATCTCTAATTGTCTGCTGTTTCAAAAGATTCCACATCTTCCAGTCTAATGCAGATGTGGATCTTCTGAACTCCAAGTGTTTAAGCAAGGAAAAACCTAATTCCTATTTTCTGTTGACCCCTGAATTCAGATGTATCGGTCTTATTTTCTATTCCCTCATATTTATTTCTTTATCACTTGTCTCTCTTTGTAGACTGATTCCCTTTGGAGCCCTCCTGGGGTTCTAGTCTGTTGACTCAGTTTGCTGAAGATTGTGTTGCATAATAAAATCAAATGAGCCTCTTGTGTTGCAGCACAACACAAGCCCTCTGTACCAGTACTTCCTGCTGAATACCCTCCATGCGTGTCAACACCCAACAAAACAAGCAAACTCAAATGTTATTTACACTGCATGTAAAAGGGCTTCTTCTACATCACAATTTACAGAAAGACAAAAATAAGACAAAGATTCAGAGAACATAAACCGACCTTCTCATCATCAATATGAACTTGTACAATACAAGTCTGAAGTATTGTGTCAAGTTGGATGATGTTGCATTTTACTGATTTATAGATAGCAAAGACTTTGCTTCCTCCAACTCTTTCTCCTGGTTGTGGGGGAGATCTGTAATGATTATAATTCGAACCAGGGCCAAATAATGTCTCCAATTTTCGTTTCTTTGAGCCATTTCATCTTGCAATTGAGTCCTTGATAAGTTCTTTTTTATTTGTGCAACATTATCAACAGTACAATGACAGTTCCAATAAATGACTGACATTTTTTTTTTTTTACTTTTGAGAGCCTTTTACTTTTTGGATTTCTGGATGATCTACTGATCTGTGGCTTTGCATTAGTACCTGTATGTTCACAACTCTCTTTACTGCTGTTCATTTCAAGATGGGAATGATCTCTGCTACTGTGCTTTTAACAATGAAGATGCTGGACTCTTTTTAATCTCATTTCACTGAGGAATTTCTATCTATAATACTTCATGTAGGCTACTGCAGGATGGAAAAGATAAGGGTAGATTCTTTTCATCAAGTGGTGATGCATTTATCCTAGGAGGTGACTTACCTCCTTTTAAGGGATAAGTTTTTCCCTCGACAGACCAACCACTTGACCCAGAGGGATAGGAGCCTATACCACAGGGGATTGAACTTCTGCTACGGGGTGGATGCCAATTGTACATTGACTGGATCCCTTGTGATACTAAGAGGCAAAGGATTTAGAGCTCCTGCATAGCTATTAACTTGTCACTTTAGTCTTACTGCATGACCTATGATAATGTGCTCAGCACTTGCTTACCATTATTGCTTGCTCGAGTTCCAATTCTTCACTTTTTTATCATTGGATTTGTGGTCTAAGCGACATTTAACAAACTTTGGAGAAGCAAAACAAAAGCAGGTGTTGTGACAATGAAAGGCTCAACTGCAACTAACCAAGCTTAATTCAGCTCAAACACAAGTTAGCCTGCAACAAATAAAAACTTGTATTACAACAGCATTTTAATGCACACTTTTGACTAGTCCAAAAACAAAGCACAGGACACTGCAACTCTTAAATACAAATAGTAGCATACATACAGTTTGTATGTGCATCCTAATACACAAATAAATGGAAAGAATCTTGTGCTGAGTGAATGGTCCCACCAATCACGTGCTGTAAACGAACCTCGAGTATGACAAGCAATGGCAAAATAACATAAGTATGAAAAGTACAAATGACAAACATAAGAAAACATTACAACACAGTTTTCAGGGGCTGTGCAGTTATTGCAAACTTTTGTAATTTTACCCACTCTTGATGAATGGGTAAACCTAAAACAGTTAAAAGGCTTTGTAGGTTTTTGGTGGGAGGGTCTTGACTCTCACCATTTCATTTCAAAGTGTAACATTTGGGTCATGGAAAACTCATGGGAGTGAAAGATAAAAAAAAGTGCCTAGCATTTAGTTGGACCCACAGCACAGACTGTTGGCACAATAGTGCAGACAGTCTCTGCATAAGATTCCAATGCCCCCAAAGCCAAACAACATATTGGCATCAGGAAGTTTTAAGCATGTGGCTATGCGTCTTTAGTTTCACTAGTAATGAATGTGCTTGATCACAAGTGTTCACGCCACTGCAGTCCTTGACATTTCTGAGTCTCCTTCACACTCTCAATTCTGAATCTAGTAGTCAACGTGTGGGTACAGCTGTTAAAATACACAGATTAGCTTCAAGATATTACAGAACCGCAAAGGTTTACGAAGGTTAAGCTAATACTCTGTTAGTTTTTAGCATAATTCTGCCTGTGACCAGAATTTATCAGTAAATTACCTTGCCCTCTTACCCGACTGCATTACCTCATCAGCCAAATAATGACATTTTTCCCAGGCTAGGTTTCTGAAGGTGCATTTTTACATTTATTTCTTGAATGTAATCCCTTAGAGCAGTCCTCTGTAAACATTTTTGATAGTCAATGTGCACCTCTTCACCATTTTGCACCCATACATTACTCCAGAAAAGTATGTACGTGAAGTAAACCTGATAATTAATATTAATTAGTAAATATATGATTATGAGAGTCAATACACAAAGAAAAGCAAAATTTGGGGAGGACAGTGAAAGTCAGTGTAAACAATTATTGAATAAAGTTGACACAGTAGAAGCACACATGTAAGATATACAACCCCATGCATGTAATTTTTTGCCTAATTAAACTAAAAATGACTCATCTGAACTTTAATTTCATCAACATAATTCAGATCGTTCAGCCAAAGATTAGCAGCACCTCGACTTAGCTGACCAAATTATGGACATTTTTTCCTACGCTACCATTTTAGATGTGATACATACATCTTTAGATAAATCTTTTAAATTGAATGAAGTGTAAAGTACGAGTTAGTTTAATTTAGGAACAATGTGGGATTGCTGTTAGCTGTAACATATCTTCGAAATGCTAAAGTTCATGCTGTAATATAGGGGTCTTTTTTACTTAACAGACTTTGTTACTTATCACAAAGGCCATACCCCTAAAAGTGTAACAGGTAAATCCAGACAGGAACAAAGTTATCTGTAAGAAGTAATCTTCCCAATGTGTACTGCATAACAGCAAATCAGGAGACGTAAATTTCACCAATGATTCACGGCTTGTGGACAGTTTGCCTCTATAGCCTTAACCTGATACAATACAGTAAAATGTTGTCACCTGACTGGCAACACTGGCATCTACTCAAGAGCTAATTTTACAGGACACGCATTAACACAGGCGGTTCCACTGACATGGTCTGACAGGGCACTTGAAGCCTACAAGACTGAATCCAGAATGTTTTCATGAAGAAATATTCTTGCCCTTGGAAACTTGCAGGCAGGCAGTTGCCACGCCTCAGTTCCCGTAAAACAGAATCACTATTAGTACAAATCACAATTCATAATGAACTAAAACAGGTATTTATGTTTAATAGCTTTTTGTCCATTACCATAAAACTCAAATCATTATTATGGTATTAGTACAGTACTACAATCTGCTTTGTACAATAGTTATTCAACTAGAGAAGTTGGAGTTTTTTCTTCCTACAGTAAGAAATTCAGTTGGAAATTGTCTTGACTTTCACTTCATAAATAATGCTTACAACAAGAATGTAAGTGGATGCGAACTAAAACCCAATAGCTGCTCTAGTTCAGGGCACACGAAGCTTCCTCTTAATATCAATGTTTTCCACTGGTAACCAACTACTTTCAAGTAGGCAAGAAGTGCATAGACTTCCTATGCAAAATACAAGCAGAAACTAAGCAGCACCTATATGCAGTAAATTTGCTTCGCTGTCAAACTTTTGTATAATACAAAAGGCTGTGAAAAGCCCACAAGTAGTATGGGAAATTGTCAATAGATGAAACCACAAAAACTAAGAAAGAAACGTCATTACAAGTACAAAACATTGGTAAACATTCCATCAAAAACTGACCACTAAAAACTGCTATAAGCATACAAAAGACACTCAAAGGTATGACACTGTGCCAGGGATCAAGATGCATAAAGGACAACCGAAGATAGAAAAATGACAAGAACAAGAAGAGCAGGCTACCAGGTGTGCACTTCATTCTAAGAATCCTTTCCATTGCTTTTGTGAGATCATTACCACACAGTTTCCTAAAAAGTGTATAACAGCTGAGAACACAGTCTTCCTAGTCACCAGTTAATGTCGTTGGAATTTCAAACATCCAAAAGGACACACATACTTTCCTGTTAAGTTCATGCATATTACTTCATATTTTTTCTTTTCTTTAATATTCTTATATTAATTTATTGTATACTTACTTTTTTGATATTCTCTGGCAATTTATTTTTTACATCTCAACCAGAATTTCTGACTCTTTAGAGCACAAAAGTTTTACAAATGCCTCCCTCCACCTTTGTTTTACCTCGTCCTGCACAAAATGAAATTCCTTAAAACTAGTTTGTTTTACCTCATTCTACAAAAAAATGAAATTCTTTAAATAGTTTTCATCACAGTTGCATAACCTTACAAAAAATTGACTCACCTAGTCACCTCCGGGGACTGAAAAGAACTTAAACACCATACCAAAGACTTGGTGAATGGGTAAACAACCACTACTCCCACATCTTCCATAATATGGTAATCACTTAAGTAACACCACAGTTAACACTGTGACAGAACAAATTAAAGTGGTCTACATATTGTACTTTTTAAACCGACAAATCAAGTCACTTTTTTCACCTTCCCGCCCCCCCCCACGACACACACACACACAAATATAACAGTAATAAACAAAGTTGTACCCTCCTGGTTTCAAGATGCTATGATTAGTCCCTCGGTGCAAAAAAGGCAAGTAGCGAGATATCCATTTACCTCTGTGGACAAAAGTGAATTCCAGCCACACTGTAAGATCGAACAAGCTATAGCAGATATGAATTCACCATCATGAACTGAACTGTTTGGAAGGAATCTGTAGCAAGCCTGAATTTTAACTACCATAATCTAACACACGTTTAGTTGAAACAAGTTTTTTATTTTACCTAGTTCAAGGAATTTTTATTTGCGCTTTTTAAATGTGCAATATGAGTTTCCAAACTGCATTCTTAGTTGTAGTTTGTCCCCGTTATATGCCATGGATCACTTCAAGCCCTGCTTCAATCTGTAATAAAGACAAACATTACTTAATGAACATCACAAGACAAACTAACGAAGGCAGTTTTATTAAGCTTATTGTAATGTTTCATCACAAATTTTAACTATATAAACAGTCCACCAAGTGACTGATGGATAGCCTACACATCCACCAATCACTCAAAGCTACCCAGCAACAATATAAATACTTAAGACTTATTTTTTTTAATACTGACCTCTCCATTATATAGCTTTTTCTACCACTGGCGCAGAAGTAAAAGCTATATAATTGAGAATTAAGGTTCATTTAAAAAATCGGGTTTAAATGGAGTTATAGCCTCAAAAACCTTTCTTATGCACCTACAGCCTGAAATCCCATTAGTCTACTGTAGGTATTCTGAAGGGTCCTTTCTCCACAGTATCGTGACACTACGTATCTCATTGGTTCCCACCTTCTTCCATTTGTATTTTGTAGCTGACAATTTTACTGTATAGAGCTGACACAGTTACACACTGAACTATTACACTATTGTATCCACAAAACTACTGTAGATTGTGCGACATTCCTGCCTGCCTGCCCTCTAACAGCAATTCAGATGTTCTCAACATCTCAACAGTCCTTCAAACTCCTGCAAACCAGCGCAAAAATAACTTGCCATATCTATACCCACTGTTCTAAGAAACTTGGAAATACTTTAAAAGCATATTTTATCTACATTCAGAACAGATTCTTATCCTTTAAATTAAGCAATCGTCCCAAAAAGGCCTTGTATAAGAACAACTTTGCATCAGAAAACTTAATAGGTTAGCTTCAGAAATTAATATTTGAGAATGTGGCAAAATTCATACAGGAACTATACATGAACAGAATGCTGTACACTGCTAAGCCTGAGATGGGTTGGGTATGTTATCTAAAGAGCCACGCATCAGAGGGATTCACCCATTGATTATGTCTGTTAAAACTGGCACCACAACATCTAGGTTATCGACACCGTAATAAATTTAATTAGAAAACTAAAAATAAATGTTTAAAAGAATTTCATATAAACATATCTAAACATATAGCCTATATGTATATAATCATACATATTCGAATATATTATCAACAGTTGCATATGATTTATATGTATAATCTAAATTTTGTTGAGGAGGCTCATCTCCCACGTAAAGATACTTACATAACTGTTGTACATTACAATCCTCACCAAGAAATGTAGCTCGAATTAGAATAAAATGAACTACTCTGTCACGCCCCCAGGGCAGGAACCTATGTCTCAAATTCCCAAGGCTGGGACATTTGACCAGCAAATGTTTCGCAAGCAAGGACACAGTACAGTCATCGCAAAATGGAGGATTTTCACAGAACATCAAGAACCCATGAGTGAGTCTTTTATGCCCAATCCTCAATCTGCACAAAAACGTTTCTTGTCTCCTTGACATATAGGGATATGACCAAGAAGTCACTGTAGACGCGATACTGCACATTTCCTGATTCATTAAAACATTTTCCCATGGGGACTGCCTGCATATTTTAATTTTCTGACCTACTACAGTAGAAGATATAAATCCTGATATGGCAATTGGCAACTTCTGGGTTCTGGGGAGGCGACTGCTCACTTTGCAAGTTGGTCGGCTTCTTCATTCCCAATGAGAAGCAGCCATTCCGATATCTCTAAAAAGAATTAAAGAATTAAAAGATACTAATGGCTGAAGAACACTTCTTGAGTCACAATATAAGGTAAAATTGTTTCCATTCTGAATTAAAATTTCCTTCAAAGCCTTTAAAATTGCATATAGCTCTGCTGCAAAAATAGATGCAACGGATGATATTCTCCCTCCTGCTTCTTTCTATATCAGGGAAGGCGACTCCAAAGCCAACGTCAGCATAGACTTTGAGCCATCCGTGAAAACTGCAATGGAGTTATCATGTTGCAAGGAATGTTCTAATAGTATTGACAATTCTATCTTGGTAAAATGAAAATATCTACAAAATTTTACATCTGGAAGGTTCCATGGGGGGCTAACTGAATATCTTGCTGGTAAAATCTCCATCCTTGGCATGTTTAATTCCCTGACAATAAAATTGACTCCTAAGAGCGAGCGAATGGTTGAGGTTGTTTGCGGTGATTTTCGTAACACTGGCAATGCCTTTCTTTTCTCATACAATTGCTGGTTAAAGACTTAGGAGCCTCTGCATTCTGTACCAGATCCAAACCAGCAGATGCTGGTAATGAATTGAATTGAATAGAATATAGAATTCTAGCCAAAGGCCAAGCACTGGGACCTATTAGGTCATTCAGCATTGAGACTGAAATTGATGGTAAAAGGTTTGAAGCATTTTGTCTCAATATGCTTCAGATGTGGAATCCAGGTCGGCTTGCTATCAAAAATCAACCCGAGAAACCTTGTTTCACCAACACATGGAATTCTCTGCCCATGTATGAACAAATCCGGATCAGGATGGAATCCTCTTACAAGGTCAAACTGCATGGTTACCGTTTTACTAGCAGAAAATCTAAAACCATTCATCTCAGCCCACTATCCTTTATCATCAATGCAGAGGTGAAGGCAGCATTCAGCAACTGCCATCATTGTTGCTGCAAAGGATATCGAAAGGTCATCAACAAAAATGGTACAAGTTTTAGCTGGGGAATTATTTTGGAAACCCCATTGATTGCTGAGACAAACAAGGTTACACTTAAAACACTTCCCTGTGGTACTCCTTCTTGTTTGAATACATCCAACATTGTTGCTCCAACTTGAACCTGAAATAACCTTTTTTTTTTTTTAATTGCTTTGATAAAAAGATGGATTGATTTATGGATTTTTAGCACACGTGCCAAGCACTGGGGCAACTATGGCCACTCAGTGCTCAAAATCTAACTTTAATTTAGTTAAAGTTTGATTTTTAGTTAAAATTCATTATAACTATAAATTAAGATAATAATATACCAAAAATATATAGCCTTTAATACGAATTAAATAAATCTGTAAAATCTACTACAATTTAAATTCTGAAATAAAACTTCATTTTCTTTAAAAATACCATTAGTTTACTGATCTGTTAATTATTATCAAGTACCTCACTCATGGACCTGCCATAGTGTGAGGTAGCTCTCCTTTTTTGGGTAATATATGGGCAATCAATCAATAAATGCTTTATATACTGTTAAAATTTCTCGACAGGAACTACAAATTGGGTCCTGTCTCCCTTCTCTACTTTGCATTAAGTAGTATCTCTGCATAGCATGCATATGTCCTATACGCAGCCTTGTTAAAATAATGCTAATCTGTATGATCTGACGATGCCATCTCTTAACTTCATATTACCAATTATGTTTTCCTAACAAATTTGCCACTTTCTACTTATATACATGTGAATAATTTGTTTAAAATCAGAGTATGGGAGGTTTATGAGTGCCTGAATTTGTAGTCTTATCGATTCTTTAGCTGCCTTATCGGCTCTTATTCCCATTTATACCAATATGAGAAGTTACCCAACAAAAGCTCACCCCTGATGGGCTTGCGGAAGTACAGGAGGGCCAAGCCATTCCTGTACTTCTTCTTGTACTATATAGGTGGTGGAAGGGGAATCATCTACTTTATTGACGATGAAAGACTACTCGAGTCAGAATATATGATAACACTTTCATCATTCTTTCCCTTATTAAAAACATATTTTGCAGCTTCAAGAACGGCATGTAATTCAGCCATGAATATCGAACAGGAAGGGGCTAATTTCTTTTTGATTCCATAATTTCCTACTACTACTGCGCAGCCAACTCCATCCTCCAACTTTGAGCCATCAGTAAATATGCTCTGTCCTCTTTGTTGGAGGGAATGCCATACAAATTACCTTCAAACTTCTTCATTGGAAATATATTTTTTTCCTCCAACAACTGGGCATATATCAATAGGTGATTTGCACCATGGTGGAGATTTAGGGTGTGCAACCTGTGCTATTGGTGTTGTCAATATGCCAACACCTCTACTTTCTCTTTCAAGTCTTACCTCCAGAGGTTTGGGTAGTCATTGTCTACGAGTATTTGCTGCCCGATCTACTCTCCTGGGGCTTTCACATACTTATAATTTGGACTGCTGTCAGAGGTTAAGGATTTGGATATGTACCTTAAGCTTAGTTCTTCCCTGCAGATGGAAGATGGGGTACGCCTGAGTCTAGTAAAAATTCATTTAAAATCATTAAAATAGATCCACCAATGCCCAATAATCTTAGCTTGTAGGTAAGTGTTTTACGATTCACATCAGTGTCTGTCCTGCCCATAGTGACTTCTATAAGAATGGGCCTCAGTTTTTGTTACCAGTGCCTACTGCCACTTTAGATTTTTCTCTATCATGCACAGAACAAATACAGATTTCCTCATCATCAGTACTACTGCAATCATATATATGCCTATTACTGCTGACAAACAGGCTTCTGTTTTCAGCTTTTTGTTTAAATATTCGGCTGACATCCCTTACAAACAGATGGCTCCAAAAGGGAAACCACCCTGCACAGAGACAAGTTACACAAAACGTAATAAATTGATGAAAATATATAAAGAAATGAAAAACATCTCCGCTTGAACTTTTCACGTTCCAATTGCATGACATCCTCTGGGAGACTTCTCCACAGTCCCATGGTGTGAGGAATAAAGGCCCTCTGGAACTGAGAAGTTCAACAGCGAGGCACATTTACTACATATTGTTGCTGCTGTTCAGGGAATATGGTTGCTGTAAGCAGATAAAAGGAATCAGGGATCAATAAAAAGTGACAAACAAGAGACCAGCCGTTACTGGTCCAGGTCATAATTGCAAATATTAGGAAACAAAATATAACTGAATATAAAATTTAGGCCAAAGGCCAAGCCCTGGGACCTATGAGGCCATTGAGCACTGAAGGGGAAATTGACAGCAAAAGCTTTGAAAGGTGTAACAGGAGTAAATCCTCACAGTTGCACTATGAATCAATTGTTAGGAGAGGATGGAAAGTAAGACGGAAGAAAGCGAATATGAAAGGAGGTACAGTAAAAGGGGTTGCAGCTGGGGGCTGAAGGCACACAGCAAAGAACTTTAAGTAATGCCTACAGTACCCCAAACGGATGCACTGATGGCACTACCCCTCCACTGAATTCTAGTAAAGAAAGCACAAATGACGTAAAACAAGTTGCACTGATTTTATCAGTTATAAGTATATGAGGCCTGACAAACGATACCTAACTTCCATACAGCATTTGCTGAAACTTTCATTTGATGCTTCTCAAAAGTTAGGTGTGAGTCAAAAGTTACACCTAGAATAGTTAAAGCTTCAGACTCTTTCAGCAAAGTCCCATCCACCTGAAGGGGATGATGGAGTGGAAAATCTGCACAAGATCTGCTAATCAAATGTTTTTGTTTTACTGAGGGCAGCTTCATTTCTCATAAGTGGAGACTTGACTACACTACTGTATAAGAAGAGTGCACACACTGAAGCTGTCCAGAGCAGTAAAATGTGCAGCCTACAAAACAAAAATAAGGGTAATTTAAAAGGAACTGACTTGCTACACTGAAAGGCACAGAGAATAAAAACTAAAAGTTAACTGATAAAAACCTTTTGATGTCTTGCTAATACAGTAATGAAGACTTCTTGTTGACATGCATACTGCACTGCTGATAATTTGAGAAAAGTAAGTACAATTTAATCATCCTGCTATCATATATTGGGTTTTCTCAGCACTTCTCTTTTTACACAATTCTGCAAGGGATGTCCCATGCAAAATTGAAAGGACATCTTATTACTGTCCTGCATTAGTTGGCGTCCTGTAAGGACTATCTATCTATCTTCTTACCCAGAACAAAAAAAAAGTCTACAATTGACTACTACCAAATGGAATTTTGTTTTACTTCATTGTACATAAAATCAACTCAGTTTTTAAAGCAATTTTTATCACCACCTGTACTTATCATATATATACTGTATATGCCTCTCTTGGAAAATCTTCAAAACGAATTGGTTGGGAGGAAATGAAAAACTATAAAAAAAATTTCTTGGAAAAAGTAATAAATAAATAAATGAGGGAATAGAATATAAAACCAATATTCCTCAAACTCAGTGAATATTAAAAAGAAAATTTTTAATATCCTGCATATAGCTCTCACACCTCATCCAATTCAAAAATAAAAACAAACAACTACTCAAGTTTTTTGAGTGTGTAGTTACAGGAAACTATCTCATTCATATAACAACGACATCAAGAAGAGCTAATTAGAAAAAATTAAATTCATAAAAATGAAGAATATGAGTCAGCCTAATGTGTGTACCTTTCTAGCAATTCCAGTACTTTCCTTACTAAATCAGAAACACACTGGCTAACCCCCTACGGGGACATCGAAAGAGAATTTCTGTTAATTTACAGATGAGATTATTCTACACACACACACACACAGACACACACACAAGCAGCTAATCCATGTAACTGACATATATAATTTTTTTCTTGCAATTATCTGATCACCTTGATTCAAAGATTCACTAAAACAACCAACAACACACCAAGCTCCACCTGGTACACTAAACTCAAATAGCACCTCATCTCAACAGATGGATGCTCTGGAGGCCTGGCTTTCTCATAAGTAGCAGTCTGTTAAGCAAAAAAAAAAAAACTACTTTATTTCCTGCACTTGAATATTCTCTAGATATATCTCACTGCTAACAGCAATTCCACAGGTCCTAACCTAAACGAACCTGTTCTTTCATTCAAGAAATCTATTTAAAAATGTACCACATCTAAAATGGCAGCACAACCAACGATAACAACAGAGCAGGGACCAGTCAAACCAGACGAGCTTGACACATTCCTTTAATGCGCCATTTCTTTTGGTTTCAATTTCCCCCGACTGCTCTTGTGAAGGCAGAATACATGTCTGAAAAGATGAACCCTTGTTAGCTACAAAAGAAGCTTCTCAGTGAAAAGCAGTGTATTAAAATATTGTGCACAAAAATGGTGTTACTGTTAAGACAGTGCTATTTTTTTTAAACCACCAAAAGCAAGTAGTAAGCATTTTATACATAAATGCTTGTCTAATATTAAAAACAGATGGATATCCTTCTTTTTAGGTGAATTGAATGCAAGGGAAATGTGTATAATTACACTGAAATGTATATAATTACACAAAAGATTCTCCAAAAATGCTGTCGTTGACTGCAGGCAATTTGTTTCGAGAGCCACTCAAAACTACTTCAAGAACATCTGAACCGCTGGTTGAAGGAATGCAGTGCTGAAAGACGCCCCTGCAACACCAAAGCCTTTTTCAACAGGAGAGCAAACCATGGATGCTCATCTAAAGAATTTAAATACTTAAAACATCAACAGGAGGAGTGTTTGCAAACAGGGCTTCTTCAAGCCCAAAGGCCATTACTACTAACATACTGTATTTGAGATTCGTCTCCAAGACAAACACAAGGGCGATCTCATTGCTGTAGCGCCTCAGCTTAACAGACACTTTGGGGGTCTGGCTTTCTGATGAGTAACAAAGTCCCTAGATATCAAAGACCCTATATATATTACAGCTGCACTTGAATATTTTCTGGACATCTTACAGCTAACAGCAATTCTGCATGACTCCTAACCTAAACGAACCTGTACCTCATACTGCAACAATTCAATTTGAGAGTTTTATCTAAAAATGTATCACATCTAAGATGGTAGCATATAAAAAGTAATGATAATACAGTATCTGGAAAGTATTAAAGGCCACAAACTCGAAGTGTTACCTACCACAAAGGAGGACTCTTCCTTTTCAAAACCTTGTTGCTTCTGCTGACAATCACACAGTATTGTATTAAAGGCAGCATGACTCTCATGGAGTTTTACCAAGCGGGAAAAAGGCATACAAACTGCCATGACCTGCAGAGATTTAAAAAATCTTTACAGGGGGGAAAACAACTATTATTTCACCTTTAAAGTTATGTCACGTAAATTTACACTAATTACTGTACATAAAATTGTTAGAATATAATTTACTCACTACCATAAAACACCAAATGCGCAATATTTAAACCTCACTTTCATGTACCTACTTATAGACTCATACACTTGAGGTTTTAAATACATTACATTAATTATACAAATCCATTAACTTTCCAGTTATTTAAACCATGCACCCTCCAAGTATTAGAATACAAAACATGGTAACAACACCCACAATCATGTAAACTGTATACTGTACCCTTTAGACTAGAAATAAAAATTGTCATAATTTTTCCCACACACTTTCATGACGTTTTCCCTTCACAAGCTTTAGATTTGAAAGGAAGCCTTTTCTAAAGACTTGCCTTGGAAGCTTTCTGCTCAAGATTCTATCAAGTCCTTATATACGCTAATTCCTTTTCTTCTTGATTCCTGGTCATCAGAAAACTGTCTTGTCATATCAGACATTAATCATTTAGAAGGGTGAAGTAATAGTAGTGCCTCCTGAAGGGGGATTACTGAAAGGGCACAAGGAAGCTGTCCAGTCTGAACAAGCTGAAAGAGTTCCCTCTCAAATTATATTCAAGGATTCCTTCCCTCCTCCCAAAGAAGTTCAAATTACCCACCCACATCAATGATTTCCCAGGCAATTCTCATTCAAAGATCTCTCCCACAAACTGAACACAACACCTGCCCCAACCCCAAAAAGAAAAATATTCCTCCTCTAAGTATTACAATACTTGTTCTCTCAAAATCTAAGAAACCCACCCCAAAATAAATTCAAATACAGGCCTCTTACTCAACACTGACCCACCAAACCAACACAGGTTCCAAGTTTTCTCATATTCAACTTTAAGCCTAAACTTTACTCAAAGTACCTCCCACAAAAACACTTTAAAACAGCAATAATCTCAAGCAATATCATAAGATACCAAACACACAACATTCAAACCTCATTCCCCTGTGCCTACTTACAAACTTGGAACTTACAATAAAATAAATTGGTAATTTTTCACTCAAAACTATATGAGGTCTTTATCTTCATTCATTTCTTAAAAATTCGGAATATTTTGGGCATCAAAATAACTACCTTTACTACTAATATTAGAACTTACCAAGATCCTCATGGACCAACTCAGTCATGTACCAGTTACATAACTTTACCTAACCTTGGCTCTCTGAAATTCCAACATTTCTTAAAAATACAAGTGACCTGCCTAAGTTCGACAAATCCTTGTGCAGTGAAATTTCCCAAAATAATGTATACTGATAAGTGACCTGCCTTGGTGCAACATAATCTTTGTACAGTGAAATTTCCCAAAATAGTGTATACTGATAAGTGACCTGCCTAGGGGCAACATAATCTTTGTACAGTGAAATTTCCCAAAATAATGCACTGAATATGAAACTACCTTATTGAAACTGCAATAACTGTCATACTTACAGAACACTATCTAGGACTGTATTTGGAAGATGCTCATTAAAAAAAAAACTAACATTAAAACAGGCAGCGGCAAGTGCCCTCAGAATACTCACTTGTTGCTTAACTGAACAGACCTCTTGTCACTGTCTTGCATTATATGATGTTCTAGAACTCTTCTATCTCTAACTAATTGTACTTATGCAGACTTTAAAGAATACACTACAAGTTGTTTTACTTTATCTTACATTAAATAAGCCAAATTTTTCAAACATTTTCTTCATTATATTTATGCCTAGTAAACATGGACTGCTAGAAAATGCTCCCAATTCTCTCTACTGGGGAATCTGTGTAAAATAATAAGTCAAAGACTTCAACACATGATGACATGAATATTTAGCAGAGATCTCATCATTGCCATACCCTACACAGCCCAGCAGTTAATCACCACCAAACCAGCCTCTACTGTAAAGGATCTGATTTTTCCTCCCAACCACAGCAATGATTTCCTTCTTAGGCCAGTCAAAGACCTGTCCCCTGAAGGAGTTCAAGGATTTACAGTCAAACTTTTCCTTCACAAGGTAATCAAAGAATTCCTCTCTGAAGGCATTTCCTTTTGCCTCACAACTCATTCCAGTGTCTTCCTACTAAGACATCAAGTTTCGCTGACAAATTAAACAAAGATTTCCCCTGCAAAACCTTTCAAGAACCTCCCTCCTAAGCCAAGTTTACAAATTTCCATCCCAAGGTGATCTTTCCCATTGTTTTCAAGTTTCCTTTCAAATAAATATTCTCATTCCTATCCAGTACACTTAAATAACCTCTCTAATGTATTCCAAAGTTTCCCTTAAACCATATTCAATAAAAACCATCCAAAGGCACTCTTAGAATTTCATCATAAACACACACACACACAAAAAAAAAAATTTCCTTCGGAAGTTCTCAAACCTACCTCCAAGGTGGTTCAAATGTCCCTCCCACCAATATGGTTATAAATCAAAACATTTCACTCGTGGAAATGTTTAAAAGTCTTTCTGTCCAAATTACATTCAATGGCCCCTCACCCATCCCTCCCAAGGAGTGCCTATTTCCCCTACCAACATCAATGGTTTCCCTACCAATTAACTTTCAAAGATCTCTCCCTCCCAACCTCCCCACCCCCAAAATATCATCCCCCAAAATCCTCCCCAAAACTCACTCCCAAAAAAATTCAAATACAGGCCACTTACCCAACACTACCCACCACACCAACGCACGTTCCCAAGAATATAGTATAGAATAGAACAGAATATAGTATTTAGGCCAAAGGCCATGCGCTGGTACCTATGAGGTCATTCACCGTTGAAAACAGAACTTGACAGTAAGGAGGATTGAAAGATGTAACAGGAGAAAAACCTCGCAGTTGCATTAAGAAACAATTGTTGGAGAGGGTGGAAGTCAGATGGAGTTAAGAGAATATGAACGAAGGTACAATAAAAGGAATGAAAGAGGCTGCAGCTAGGGACCGAAGGGGCGAAGCAATGACCCTTAAGTAATGTCTACAGTGCACCAAATGAGGTGCACTGATGGCACTATCTTCCTAGGGTTCCCAAGTTCTCTCATTTCCAATCTCAAACCTACAATTTATCAAAAGAATCTCCCTGCAAAAGCTCTTCCAAACAGCACTCATCTCAAGCATTGCCATAAAATACCAAATACTTAACATTCAAACCTCATTCCCTTGAATCTACTTACACACTTCAAACATACAGTAAAATAAAATTGGTAGTTTTATTCAAATTTCTATGAGGTCTTTATCTTCACTGATTTTCTCAATTCTCAATACTTGGGCATCAAAACTAACTTCACTGCTAACTCAGAACTCATTAAGATCCCCCATGGGCCAACTCAAATTATTTACTAGTTACATCAACATTACCTACCTAACCTTAGCTCTCTGAACTCCCAACAGACTTCAAAACTATAAAAGTGACCTACCTAATTCAACATAAACTTTGTACAATGAAAATTGACCAAAATACTGTACAAAATATAAAAGTGACTTCAAAAAACTCTCATGACTAATTAATACTTATTTTGGGTCAATTTAGTTACTTCACTGGGATTTATCCAGCTGATGTAGAGTTGAAATATACTGTCTGTTCATGCCATGAACTTCATTACTTGAAATGGACTGAAGTACTGGTTTACATTAAGTACATTGCAGTCAGGATGAATTCTTTAAACCAAACCTGTGCCAATTATAAACTTTAGGTATAATTACAGACTTTTATATAACTCCTGACTTCCTGAACTATTCTGGGGTTCTCAGAACAAAGAAAAAAAGGTAAAAAATAAGGATTAAAATCCTAGGTACCTAAACTCTCCAAAAACCTCGAGACTGTGGTTTGTCATTACATAAAAACCTTAGGGTTTATATTTTAGTTACAACGAAGGATTAGTATAAATAAATAAATAAATATATATATATATATATATATATATATATATATATATATATATATATATATATATCTTTCACTTCTATATATTAGACAAAAAGGGGAGAGGCTTTATATTAACTTTTGGTATAAAATTGGCCTATGCAACTTTCATGCGAATCTATATTTACACTTCGCTTCCAATAGTTACAATTCTTAAATATGTCTTCCACTTGTCAACTTTCTCGTAGAATATCTAGTGTTAAATTCCTTGCAAGTAAAAAAAGGCATATTAATGTGGAATAACGTCAGTGCTTAAAAGGAATAATAACCTAGAAATTTTGATCCAACAGACAGATAGGCAGCCTTCCCATTCTTTGGCCTACCCTACAGACACCTAAATAATACAGAAATGCCCCATATGTTCGAGGCAGTGAATGGGCAGTAAGTCTGTCCTATGGGGCACTTTTCATAAAGACTAGTGGAGTGACATTGGGCATAAAAGCTCCCCACAAGAAGTGGGTAAATTCACCAAAGATTCTTCCACTTCAGCAATTTAAATTCGCCTTGCATTCAGAAGAGCTCTATGGGATATCCATACGTTCAAATATTTCCACCAATGCACAGTGGAACAATGAAATATATATCAAGATGACGTCATCACTGACTAAAACCTCCCCACTAGTGAGTTTAAAAAATAAAGTTATATAGACGTAGGAATTGTTGTGATTGATTGATTGTGAAATTTAGGTCCTGAAGACCAAGCGCCGGAACCCATCAAGATGATTCAGCGCAGGGATGAAGATGAAATGTATTAATTAATGATGTGATTGATAATGAAAAGGTGAATGATGATAAAATACTGTCCTAGTAAAATTCAAGTGTTAAAATATGAACGTCAAAAATAAAGAATGATATTAGATAAAAACCATAATAAATAAATATAAAAATTCTATATTTAAAATATATGTACTTAATATATAAAATAAATGACAAATCTTTACTGAATATATACTAAATGGTAGTGTCCACGCCAGACATGGCCTATTTCAAAATTAATATATTAAGGGTTGCTCTACACACACACACACACACACACACACACACACACAAACACACCCCTTCAACGGCCATCAAAATTTTAATGTAAAAAATAAAACAGCAACAGGGCACTTCGCCCAAATGACGCACCAGAGAGAGCGTCTTTGCGTCAACTGCGCAGCCCAGTGGCTCCGAGTTGCCCCAAAAAGTTACGACGCAAGACGTCCGGGAAAGACTGACACATTGACTAATTAAATAATACGACACTGCATATAAAGAGCCTGGGGGGATTCCATTTGGAAACAAATAAGGCTTCGATTCAGACGCCGCCATGCCCACCCCAACCGCATGACGCATCACGACGACACACGGGCCGCGTACACAAAAATATCCTTGGCCAACTTTATCGCGACGCATCGGCCATGATATGACTCCAAAAATGATAACTATAACATCCCAGAACACTGGAGTAAGTAAATATCATAAAAATAATACTCACATGGCATAAAAAGTGGCTTCAACCTCGTGAAATATACAGTAGGGACGTCCAACAAAACCATTTGTAACTCATGCACGCCATCACATATATATTCAGAAACTGACCATGAGAAGAAGGAAAAAGAGAAAATAAGTACTATGGAAATTAAATCAAGTAAAGGGAATATCAGTCTATCATACGAACATTTTCTCATAATTATCAATGCAGCACGTTGTAACGATGCAACTCTAAAGAAAGGGCTGGAGAAAGCTGAGTCAACCCCAATCGAGAGAAAGCCGAGTCAACCCCAATCGAGAGTCAGCAACCTGCGGACATATTGCTCTGGAGAAATTGATGATGAAGGAACTTGCTGTGATACTCTTGTGTGACACTTGGTTTCATTACGGATGCTCCGGTATAGAGCTCAGAGACACACACACCCATACCTGGCAGTGAGAACATATTGTACATCTCTAATGATTGCAAGAGGCCTGAACAAAGAACACACACAAAACTCATCGAAGAAGAACTTGAAGAAATAAAAGAAAACACAGAGACATTAACAAAGTTGATTCAGGATTCGGTTCAGAACTGGTGACGTAATGATCAACATAGATGAAATCCAAAACAAAATTGACAATGTTGATAAAGATGGAAAGACCTTGACAAACATGGATAAAATGTATGCTGAATCATTAAACACAAAAAAGTGCTTCTGATCAAGTCTACAAGGGAAGAAGCACAGCAGCTGATGAAAAGAGACAAATTGAGTCAAATAACGGCCCCAGTTGAACAGGTTAAAACAACAAGAGATGGACTCCACTTACTTATTTGTAAGATTTCCAGACAGGAAAAACTTAGAAAAGGCAAAAATGGAGATTCAGAATATCAACAATATATCAGTAAACGAGAAGGGTAAACTTAAACCAAAAATAAAAGTATCCATGTCCCGAATAGTCCAAGCGATAGGTGAAAAAATTGCTCAGATGGTGATACAAGCATGAAACTTGGCATAAATGTCCACCACACCACACTTAACATTTTCAGGGGTGGAGCCCTCGTGAACTGTATTTTGCCTAGCAACGGTTGCTAGGCAACATTTTATGCTTGACAGCCAGCAACCCCGGACGATAATATCCACTAATAGCACATGCAATATCATTTTATTAAAAACAATATCAAATATTTGAATGTCTACAACATAGGAGATTGTGTTTTTATTAATATGGAACCTCTCTGTACTCTGCAGGACATAGCATTGGTTGCTAGGGAACATTTTCTTAGCAACCGGTATTGACAAAGATAATATCAAGCGGTATGAGCCACTGACAAGCCTATACAAACCAATGTTGCTACATATATTTATATATACATGCCATATATTATCTTTTCTTTCTTTGCTTGTAATAGGTGACTTACAACCAGTAGCAGCTGCCCGTCACAGCAGCAGCCGACAACATAGATCATAACCCCAGCTCAGCTACATCCACAGGGTCATTCCATGGCACAAGTCTGTCGTTGTTCCAGAATGTTGCACCCAACAGTATCTTGGGTGAGGATGATGATCGTGGTTTCACCCATTCCATAGTACCAGTGAAGGGACAGAGAAAGGTAATGGACCTGCCTGTTGCTTACAGAGAAATAACACCTACTTCTCTGCCGTCAAAGGACATATTCGTTCCACTGATAGCTGGTAGCCTGACATCTTCCTCTGATACTCTGAATAAAGAGATGGAAAAGGAGCATGACTGGTTACGACATGTTGAAAAGCTGCATGGAGATGACATATCCGTTGAGTCGAACATATCTTGGGCAGCATACCATGCTAGTCTCAGAGCAGAACCAGATATCCTACCGTCTGCCAATGCCATGTTGCCTCTGTTTGCTGAGGAAGCCAGCTCCCCATCGATGCTGCGTCACTGCTTTGAAATTATTCAGGCAGCAGTGAAACATGTCAACCCTGGCCAGACCCCAGTGATATGTGTTGATCAGCCTCTGTTTGCAAAAATGAAACAGCTTCAATGGTCCATGGACAGACTGTATGGTGAAGACAAGTTTGTCATACTTCTCGGTGGCCTTCATACAGAGATGACAAGCTACAAAGTCTTGGGTCACTGGTTGGAAGGTAGCGGTTGGGTAGAGGCTCTTCAGGAAGCAGAACTTGCTACTCCAGGCATTGTTGAATCTTTCCTGAGGGCATCTCATGTGACCCGTACCAGACATGCCCATCAAGTCACTGCATGTGCATTGTATATCCTGCTGAAGAAGGCATATGATGTGTATGTCACAGACAGTGAGGATCCTGAGACCTTCAACAGTTGGTGCACCAAACGGAAATCAGAAAGCCCACAGTTTCAGTATTGGTACACAACACTCGAACTGGAGCTGCTTGTGTTGGCATTCGTACGTTCACTACGTGTGGGTGACTTTAGCTTGTACATAGATACACTGACCAAGTTGGTCCCTTGGTTCTTCAGTCTCAACCACACCCATTATGCCCGTTGGGTGCCAGTACATGTGAGAGATATGTGTAGTTTGGAAAACACTCATCCTGATGTTGCTCGAGAATTCCGACAGGGCAAGTTTGCGATGGCTAAATCCAGGCGAAAATTCTCTCTCATGAGCATTGACCAGGGCCATGAACAAAACAATGGCTTGATGAAGGAAGAAGGAGGGATCATTGGCTTGACACAGGATCCAGATGCCCTTTTACGCTGGGCAGTAGCAGGGCCAGAACTCATCCGCATCATTTCTGAATTTGAGTCTTCCATGGTTGGGAAAACAGAATGTGCTGGCCAGAGAAACCACCATGAGCAAACAGATGCCACACAAAAGCACTTCGCTAGAGAGGTGAACGCACTAGCAAGTGCAATTGATGGCATGGGCAGCCCTTTTGAGGAAGAAAGCCAGGATCTTCTGCGACTGCATTCAAAGGACATCATGGACCAGCAGTCAGTTGAGTGCCTCTATAGTATACAGCTGAAAGGCCAAGAGCAGTATAAAATGTTTGTAGACGAGCGCCTTAGGACAAACACCAAGCCAATAACAGCCACCATCACCAGGAACAAGGTAGAATTGTTTAATGAACAAACACAAAGGTTTAAGAAAGGTGATGCAAAGTCCAGTCTGTTGAGAAATCAATCCTCTCTGTTCGCAAGGCTGTATGTTGCATGCCAGACAAGAGATGGTGATTTAGACAATTTCTTCAGCCATGAAAACCATCCGTTTCCACCATCTCTCTCTTCCTATGGGCAATTACGACTGGGGAAAAAATCGGATCTCATGGGTTGCCTAGAACAGCATGCAGCATCTACATGTGGTACAAGGCCAGACACAGAAGTGACGATCATGGATGGTGCTGTTCTTGTCAACATTCTTAGACCTGGTGGATGCAGAACATTTGGTGACTATGCTGCAAACGTGTTTGTTCCGCATATCAAGAGGGAGCAAAACCAGACTCAACGTGTAGATATTATCTGGGATCAGTATGTGGATAACAGTCTGAAGGCACAGACCAGAGAAACACGTGTAAGGGGCCCTAGTCAACGGAGACGTGTGCAGGTATCCAGCCCCATACCAAAGAACTGGCAGCAATTCCTTCGTGTTAACAACAACAAAATCGAGCTGTTCAAACTACTAAATGAAGAACTGTTGACACGTACTTCGGCAGAGCAGCCTCTTATTCTTACTGATGGTGCTGATGTACTTTGTGTACCGATTCGAGACATCACTAACATTGCTCCATGTAATCATGAGGAAGCGGATTCCAGAATGATGGTCCATGTGGCTGATGCTTGTAAGCAGGGCTTCCGCAAGATTCTTGTTCGAACTGTTGATACTGATGTTGTTGTGTTAGCAGTAGCAACTGTGCAGCATGTAGGTGCTATTGAACTCTGGATTGCCTTCGGCTGTGGCAAGGAATTCCGCTACATTCCAGTTCATGAGATATCTGCTTCACTTGGGCCCCAAAAGTCATTAGCACTCCCTGTGTTCCATGCCTTCACTGGGTGTGATACAGTGTCACAGTTTGCCCAAGTCGGAAAGAAGACCGCCTGGAAGGTATGGGAAACACATGATGAATTCACTGGTGCCTTCTATGAGGTGCATGATGCACCAGAACAAATAACTGAAGAGACATACACTTCACTAGAGTACTTCACCATTCTTCTATATGACAGAACAGCGACATGTACTTCGGTCAATGAAGCCAGAAAGCTTCTGTTCACACGTAAAGGGCGTGAGATGTCAGTCCTTCCTCCTTCTAAAGCTGCTCTACAACAACATATCAGGAGGGCAGTATTGCAGGGTGGACACCATTGGGGGCATGCTACAATTCCCCATCGCCAGTTGCCTTCCCCTGCTGAATGGGGGTGGACCTGTCCAGAGCATTGGAGACCGCTGTGGACAAATCTACCTGAAGCAAGTGCATCGTGTCCAGAGCTAATCCAATGTAGATGTAGGAGCAGATGCACAGACTGCAAGTGTGTAAGGGCACACCTTAAGTGTACAGTTTACTGCACATGCCACACAGATTGTGACAATGTATGAAATGTGTGAGTAGCTAGTTGATACTGTGTTTGTGTTGCCTAGTAACATACGTGTTTGAATATATATCTCCATTCTATTCTTCGTTTAATTCTGATCACTGTACGAATCACAGTAATTTCAAGCACATACTTATTGTTTAGCTATTATAGTGTAATAAATACTTCTAATAGTCTACATAGATTATCAAGCCAATAGACTGCTAGATAGATTAATCATATTCCCTTCCTGTATAATTTTAACCTGCTGCAAGTAGGAATGTCTTTTTGAATGTTGGATAAAGATGTAAGCGGACTGCTACTATGGTCGGTGAGTTGCCTAGCAACAAAATAAATGTTGTTGTTACTTACTGCTGATGCCTGTAACATTTTACTACTGATATAAATATTATAAATATGTCTAACAAAAGGTGTTGGTGGTTTATATAAAAATTTTCTTCCTGAATCGGCTTATGCTGCCCATTGGTAGGGTGGTTCGTGTTCCCTAGCAACCGTTGCTAAGAAACATGTGATATACAAGGGCTCCACCCCTGTAAATATTGAGTATGGACTGAAGTATCATTATGCCAAATTTCATGCTTGTATCACTAACTGAGCAATTCTAGCTCTATTTTGCACCAGTCGCCTGGACTAGAAGGATGAAGATGACTTGACACCTCGTGAGTGAGACGGTGAGTGCGTGTTCAAGGGTGTATTCTTAGAAGGTGGGCGATGATGTGCTGTTTGATGAGTCATCTGTGTAGGTAGTGATACGTCTGGCATTTTTGGAAGAGATCTTCTCCAGGATTGCCCTTAATTCAGTAGCCAAAGGATGAACCACCTCACATTATAGGAAAAGAATTCTGCGGTAAAGAAGTGGGCTCGCTTTCTCAAAGCCCACCAATAGACCAAGCCAGAGAAATGCCATTTTTATAGTTCGCAGGAAAGATACTAAAAAAATACCACAATAACAAAAGTTGTTTATTGGTAAAGGGAACGGTATCGTACACAAATGAGCCAGCGTTTTTCTGAAAAACATATTTCATATATTTCCTTAAAAAAAAAAAAAACTTACAAAAGTCCCTTTTACATGTACTACGCAAATCCCATCTATCATAATTAAGTTTACTCTTAAGATACATCATCAAATCAGACAACGACGTCTGTTTCACTTTACCCACCCACATTGCATACAAGTAACCAGTCAATAAAACTAGGGAACTATAATCATCTACTTTCGATTTACAGTGGAAATTAAACATTAAAATCTTCATAAAATTATCGGTATTCATACAAAAACTTCAAACAACACTTTTCGAAAAGATAACAAAATTGGCCTACTGTGAATACAAAAATAAAAATTATGCAATATAAATTCTGGTTCACTGCAGTTAGCACATAAATCAGAACCTTTGATGTTTAAATTTTTCAGTCTGTGGTTTTTTTTGCCAAAATCCCATGCACACATTTGTATACAAATTCCCTCTCCAGTGTGTTAACTTATACTGTATATATGACATAAAACAAATGTCCCATAGTCAGTATACTGGTGTAACCAAATAACTTGGAAAAAAAGGTGACCTTGCTATATCATTTCCTCTGAGCAATATTGTGCAGTCAAGGGGAGATCAACCGTTCATTGTGACAGTACCATACGAGCTGTCATATTTTTTACACGCTTTAATTCAACTTGACTTCTGTGTCTGTCTGTTTGTTTGTCTGTCTGTCTGTGGGTCAAAACTTACAATCGATTTTTTACCCACTTCTACCGAACCGATTTCGCCCAGACTTGGTGTACATGTTCAACGTCAATGACAATGCAATATTAGAAAAATAGAAAAATAAAGAATACTGCAATTCTATCGTTGTGTAATAATCAGAAACACCTAGCCAAGGAATTGTTTCTCATAGGTGTGAAACATGCAGTGTTGGGACTGTAGATTCGTACACTTTCGTAACGACTATGCAGACTAGCGAGGATGAGGCTCTGCAATCGGTTGAGTCACTCGGTGATGCAAGCTGTGCTTATTCAACTGTCAAAGAGTAAAAAATCGCAAATAAAACTAATTAACAAAAAATTGTTAAACCACGCTCTTATTTCAAAATGAACCAAAAAGTACGAAATAAAAGTTTCTGTGATCCCTAGTATTAATGGTTACTTACGCCGAAACATGAAAGCGTGGGGTGCCTAATTGCCTAACATTGCATTCTTTTCCTTTCTTTCCTCAAAAAAAAAAAAAAAACTCTGGTATGCACGACGTTTGTGCTTACTTACGCCTAAACATAAAATCGTTGGCCGCTTATCCTAACTTGCATACAACTCTGTACAGACATACATGACGTATTGTATTATACTGAAAACGTACTTTTCTTCTTCTTCTTTTAACGTGCTTTTTTCCCATTTTTGTATGGGGTAAGCACGATGCCTTCTGTTGAAGGACTTTTTGATTTGGCTTTGGGGTAGACCTGTGGTCTCGATCGGCTGCCCTGCCTGACATCGCTTAGACCCCGGTAGCGTATGTTTCATGTATCATACCTGACCCAACGCCCTTTCTTCCCAGCAGCGAGAAGTTATTGCGCGGGTATGGCGAAAGTTCGAGACGTGTGAGATGTTTGTTATGTTTTTAGAAGGTGTTGTAGTGGCTTTGTTTTGTGTGTGTATTTAGTCTGTAACATCCATTTGCTTTTTAAGCAAACCTATCCGTTGATTACATATATAATCCCGGGATGTCTACACGGATTGCAAAGTGTCTGCCTCTCTGATCAGTCGGCTGCGGATTTGAACCCGCGCCACAGACCTCTACGAAGTCCGAAGCTGCTGCTGTAACCGACTGAGCCATCGAGGCTCTATGGATGCAATATGTATATACAGACATAGGTAAAGAAAGAGCTTTATGAACGTAAAATTTCACGTCAGTAATGCAAATTGTCAAGCAATTTCTAACAATGACATGTATAGCCTACTCTTCGTGGTTCTTGGGTAAGCTTACCAGGTATGGAACCAAATTATATTCAAGTCTTTGATAACAATCTCTGTACCGCCTTCATTGCTTTCACAGACCTCTTCAGGTCTTAACCATCTTGCATTATCACTAGGTACATTGAGAGATTTAATCCCACATATCATTGCTGTGGAATCTTGCTCTCGGAAACTTCTCAGTTTAAATATGTCTGTATAGAAGTGTATGGAAGTTAGGAAAGTACGCGCCACACGTTAGCATGTTGAGGCGTAAGTAACCATTAATGCTGTGGATCACAGAAAGTTTTATTCTATAGATTTTGGTGCATTCTGAAATAAAAGCATGGTTTTATTTTTTTTATTTTAACAGTTTTATTTTTCTAATGAAAATAGAGAAGATACTGTAATTTTGAGTCTCGATTCTTCGAAAGTTTTTGATAGAGCACATGCTAGTTTTTTATTTGAGGTATTGGCTAAATCTGGTATTCCGGCAAAATTATTAACTTAATAGAAATAATATATTTGCAATGTGTAAGTCGTGTAAGCATCAATGGCTTTCTAAGTAGCCCTTTTCCTGTCAAGAGTTCGGTGAGGCAAGTCTGCCTTATATCAATGTTGCTGTTCCATATCTTTCAAGAACCATTTTATAAGGTAGTTCAAGAAGGTAACGATATATTAGTCTTCCACATCAGACAGTCATGAAAGCAGAAGAGTTTGCTAACGATTTGTTCCAAACTGATTAATCGCTGTGAGGTCGCAACAGGTGCAAGGCTTAACAAAGATAAAACTGCGATTATAGGTTTGGGTAACTGGATTAACAGACAGGACTGACCTCTGGATTGGATACGGGTTGTTCATAGTATTCATGGTATTATCTTTTAAAATAACTTTGACTTGGTGTGCCAGGAAAACTGGCCTGTTATTACGAAAAGGTTGAAACTACCATGCATATCTTGAGTGCGAAGAAAATGGTAATTTTCCCAGAGTGTGATTGTCAGTTCTTTGCTTTTATTAAAAGTATGCTATATAACCCACACCTTATCCCCAATAGAGAAATCTATCTCTAAGATTTATGCAGGTATCTTTCGGTACCATTGGGAGGGGATGTACAAACCAAAGCAAGGACTACATCGTGTTTACGTAGAGCCAGCATGTTGCTACTGTCTTCAATTTAAAAAGGTAAAAATTACGCCGAAATTCTTCGGCGCAATGGAGTTTTCTGCACAGCTAATAATGCTGTATGAAACTTTCAGCCACGGCCCATAAAACTTCAACTCACGGCCCTGTGGTAGCCTGTGTTGTTGGCACCTATAGCTGTGCCAGACGCACGGTCATGGCTAACTTTAACCTTAAATAAAAACTAGTGAGGCTAGAGGGCTGCAATTTGGTATGTTTGATGATTGGAGGGTGGGATCAACATACCAATTTGCAGCCCTCTAGCCTTAGAAGTTTTTAAGGTCTGAGGGCAGACGGACAAACAAAGCCGGCAATATAGTTTTCTTTTACAGAGAACCAAGATGGAGGGTGATTTGATATTTTTTTTAGGAAGGCTACTTGCTGTAATAAGGAATCCTGATGTAGGTAGTTTTTTTATTGTGTCTTTGAAGCATAAAAGATACTCTTCCATGCCTTTGGTGGGTGGATGTCATAATAATGAGTTGTTTATTTCATTGGGAACTTAGTCTGAGTTAATTGGATTTTTGTAATCTAAGTAAATCATGTAATTGTTCAGGTGTTGGTGATTTCAGATTATTAAAGGTTACTTTAAATACCTAGTCTAAACCAATTAGGTATAACGCTGATGGTCGGTGGTAACAGTCCAGGTGTGGCTTGCGGGAGAGAGTTGAGGGGGGGGGGGGCGCTCATGTCAGAACTATTTCTCTTGCAAATAAGTCCGGAATAAAATCCAGCAGCAATGAACTTCGAGGAGTTTTAATGTTTATGACCTTCCATCATCACAGTGTGCGAACGATAACCACAATTCACTTTTATAAGAAGAGTTGGCTCATTAGTCCCTTGATGCATTCTAACTTTTCCTTCCAGAGGATAAGAAAATCAAAGGAAATATTGGTCTGATTTCCAGATTTTCTTATTTTCAGAATTGTTTAAACAGCCCATAATGCTTTCATGTTGAAATGATTCACAACTATATAGAAGTTCGTGTATGCGTACGTTGAAACAAAAACTGAGTGCTTACTGACGCAGGAGCGACAGTGAATTATGGCTTTACCAGCTGATGTTCCGGTCGTTGCTCGGGATAAAAAACGTCATGCCGTCCGTGATGACAACCCCTACAGGGGGGATTATGCAGGCACTTTCAGAATAAGTAATCACTTAGGATCATGGCAATCTATACATCCGGTGTTAAAATTTAACGCATGGTTCAGAAGGATGAAATACGATAGGAATGGAGTTTGTGATAATATATTTACATGCTATGACTTAAGATTTATGATATGAATTACAACTGGTATCAATTTAGAAGTGCCTCGTGATACACAACATTTTTCGTTCTGCCATTATGTGTGCAAATAAATAGTTTATTGGTATTGCCAATTCTCGAACACCCTGCACATAGCTGACCATGTGAAAACACTGACTTCTTCAGGTTCAGGCCTACAACATCCAGTGACTGACCTTGTGCCTTGTTAGTGCTCATTGCAAAGCTCAGCTTTAAGGGGAATTGATGGAGCTTGAACTCAAAAGGTGTGTCAGATGGGATAAGAGGAATTCAGGGTATGGACACATCCTCCCCCTTGTTTTGCCACTTCCTAGACTCTTGGCATCATCTTAATGATATTTCGAGTTCCATTCAAAGCTTTGGTGGCTCCAAGATTCTCAAAAGCATTACTGGTGCGCGTATCTTGAGTTTTAAGTGGTGAGATGGAAGTCCAAAGGGTGCTAAACTATTCAAGAACTCTACAGGATAGATCACAACTTCATCTGGATCGAGAACAGTGTCAATGGACTTGTAACTGCATTCCTCACCGGGTAGCTGCTTCAGCAGTTGCGGATTCGTGTCGTCAACAGTGTTGTTCTTCGTCGCCAAGATGGTACGCGTTCTCAGCTAGTTATGGTCTTTAAATTTGTTGCCCAGGTCAGGAAACACCCGAGACATGAGCTCTTGAATATCATGTATTGAACTTCCAAACGGCAAAGTGACCAGACCATCCTGTCCAGCAACCAGAGGGTCATTGCCAATATCCATTAACTTATTAGAAAAGGCTCCTGCTTCCTCATCGCCGCTTAGTTGGACTTTCATGTTGGTTTGGAGTCTTAACATATTGGGGCGAGGGGGCATAAGTGGAAAGGGATCGAATTATTATGTGATTTATTTCAATGCGAATTATTGTGAGCAAGTTTGCTTTAAAAAATAACCGATGGTGAAAGGAGTCAGACATTTTCTTGTTACTGATGAGTAAACGTTTAGGAAAGGTGTTTAATACGATAAAAAGAAACATCATTATAAAGAGAAACGTTCCTCAAGTGGCTTTTACGTACGTAAGGAAAGGTGCCGTTTATTGAGAAGCTTCTCTTCTTTAAAAAAAAAAAAAAAAAAAATTGCAGTTTTGTTTCTGATTTGTGAAAAAAATATTAGGGGCCGAGTTGTGAGCGGGGCGGGGGGCGGGGTGTCCATATAAGGCAGGAATATAAGGCGGAAGGAGATACCACAGAGCAAGATAAGATCTAATCAACAGGAGGAGGATGTTTATTTCGTACTGAGGAATATAGATTCAGAAAGTAAGAGGACTGGGCCGGGTCAGGGCATCGCGAGTCGATTTCTAGTATGCACTTCGCTTTACTCGAAATAAATTCACTCACATATAAATAAACATAAAACTTACCTTGGGTGTGTCGCCATTGTAGAAAAAATCACTGGTGATAAAGTAACAATCAAACAATTTTGCTGAGAAATACTTTGTTGTTACCAAATTCGCCTCCGATAAATTTACGTTACGGGATAGACGGCAAGAGGCCTCATATGCCCGTAGTGGCCCATGAGTGTTGAGACCTAAATGGATTTCATCATGTTATCAAGCATCCGGACTGATCCAGACCAGTCCAGATGCTTCGTGACTGGGTCATGTTTGAACTTGCAGGCCAGGCTCTCGCCATGTTACCAGGATTATTTTAGCACGATTTTGGATAACAGTTGTCATATTTTTAATACTATTTTTAGCACTTTAAAATTTGCAACCGATTAAAAAAAAATAACTAGTTTGGCATCAAGCTGGACGATCATTGAAGGCCTACCAATGGGGACCCCTGCTTGTTAGAACCTGCATAGATTTCATCATGTTTGCATGCTTGGTCACTGGTCACGTTTGAATTTGCAGACCAGGCTTACCTCGTGTTACCAGGCTTATTTTCGCGTATTCTTGTATGTAGCCTACGATAACTTTGCTTACTCGGCGAGTAAGCGTACCAGTAACTGGCTGCCACCGCGTGAAAAAATCGTGCATGACGTTTGCTTTATTCTATTCCTTCTACCATTTCGCCCTTCTCCCATTCCCCATCCCATCACCACCATTCCCCCTCGTAGAACTCAGTTCCTATATCCCCCTCTTACTCCCCAGTCCTTAGCCTTCCCCACACTCCTTCCCTCCCCTCCCCCCCATTCCTACCCTCTCCTATTTTTCCTCCATATCACCATTACTTCTCAATATCTCCCCATTTATTTGGAACTTTCAAAATGCACTTGGTACTATTAACCCATGTTTCGAATTTCAACATTATGGACAAAATAATAAAGTTATATTGAGGTGGGGGAGGGCATACGGGGTCCCCAGGGCCCAAACGTTCTTATAGAAATTTATAAATAATGTAATTGGTGTCAGTAACCCATGCTTTAAATTTGACCAAATCGGTCCCAAAACAACAGTTATATTTAAGGGGGGTCACCCCAGGCCCCGAACGGCTTGATAACTATTTTGAAGTAATGCAGTTAACACCAATAACCTACGTTTCAAATTTGAACCAAATCGGGCAAAAAATAAGAAAGTTAAATTCTGGGGTGGGTGGGAGGGGGGGAGTAGAAGTAATAACTTTTTAGGAGGTTAAATAAGTTTTTTTAAGAAAATCTAATTAGCCTTTGTTCGAACCCTATGTTAGCTTAACCTCTGTGCCAAACTTCATACTGATCGGTTCACTGGTGTAGACGTTCACCCGGAACAAACAGACAAACAAACAAACAGATGCGTTTTCCCATTATATAATAGATTTTTCTGCTTTCATGTTGCGTTAAATCCTTGTAACAATAAATAAATATTTTTTCTATGCTCCTGTCAAAAGATTTCAAGTTCTGTATGTACGGGCAACATCTTTTGTGGAGCGTTCAGAGAAACGTTAAGAGAGCATCTTGTTTGTGGCAATCGTAAAGACAAGTTCTTGTCATACAAGACAAAGTTAAGCCGTCAATCTTAGTTTTTCTCTGTCAAGTTTTGGGTGAAGGCGAACATCTGTCATTTCGCCTCCGAAGAGTAAGACCAAACAGCATGTGTTTTTTTTTTTTTTTTTTCTTTCAATTTTATTTCCCATTAGAAAATTAATCTTTTGTTTTACTTATATATATATCTTATGTTATGCTAAACGGTAGAGAAACAGTTATAAAAGAGAGAGAGAGAGAGAGAGAGAGAGAGAGAGAGAGAGAGGAGAGAGAGAGAGAGAGAGAGAGAGAGAGAGACGTGGCAGTGTTCACAAATTATTATCCACTTCAAAGACTGGTGGTTAGTCAGACAGGGGTGAATTTAAGAACTATGCCAATTCCAATAATGAATGGTGAAAAGTCTCTTGGAATCCACTCACCTAAACTCTAGGTGTCCTGATTCAGAACAGAATCAGGCAGCGGTTAATAAACACAATTATTTTGAAAATATTTGAGAACTCGAAATCATGATTAGTGGTGGAAATAAAACGTTTTTACATGCTTTAATTTAACTTGACTTTTTGTGTTTGTCTGTCTGTCCTCAAATCTTGTATCTCCATTTTTGACCTGGTTCCTTCGTCCGATGGACTCGAAATTTTGCGTGGTTACTCAGTCCCGGTGACAATACAACCTTACATGATCATTAAGTCAACAGTGACCTCTAGTGACCCTACAGCGACCTCTTCCAGTATCTCAGGATTTGTACGAAACTCTTAAGATTTTTCACAACTTCTTGATTCGGTAGAATCTATCTTCTATATAACCCTCCCCTTCCCTCTTCCATCCCCTTTCCCATTCCCCCTTTACATCCACCTCCCCCTTCCCCTCCCTCCCGCACAAGATCAAGTATTGATTTAGCTGTGTCCTCTCCCTCCTCTTCCCTCGTCCTCCCCTCCCCCTTCCCTCTTCCATCCCATTCACCACAATCCCCCTCCCCCTTTCCCTTCCAAAGCACACGATCAAGTGTTAATTATTTGTGTCCTCCCCCCTCCCCCTCCCCTTCCCTCTTCATCCCCTCCCCTTCCCCTCCCTTCCCCATCCCCTCTTCCATCCCCTTCCCATCCCTTCCCCCTCCCCCTTCTGGAGCATGCAATCAAGTATTAATTTAGCTTTGTCCTCCTCCTCCTCCTCCCCTTCTCTCTTCCATCCTCTCACCCTTCCCTTTTCTATCTCCTCCCCTCCCCCTCCCCTTCACCTCCCCTTTCCGGAGTACACGATCAAGTGTTAATTTAGTTGTGTCCTCACCCTCTCCTTCCCTCTTCCCTCCCATTCTCTCTTCCACCCCCTCCACTTCCACCTTCCCTCACCCTTCCCCTCATTCCCCTACCTCCTCCCCTCCACCTTCTCCCTCCCCTCCCCTATCTTTCCCCTTCCCCCTTCCCCTCAACTTCCGGAGCAAACAATCAAGTGTTAATTTAGCTGTGTCCTGCCCTCCTCTTCTCTCTTCCTTCCCCCTTCCCCCTTCCCATCCCCTCCCCTTCCCTCTTCCATCCCCTTCCCCCAACCATCCATCCCCTCCCCTTCCCTCTTCCATCCCCTTCCCCCAACCCTCCATCCCCTCCCCTTCCCTCTTCCATCTCCTTCCCCACCCATCCCACTTCCCCTCCCGTCCCCTTCCCATCCCCCTCCCCCTCCCATCACTTCCACCTTCCCCTTTCCCCTCCCCTTTTCATCCCCTACCCCTTCCTCTTCCACATCTCCCCATCCTCTTTCCCCTCAATCCCCTCTCCTTTTCCTTCCCTCCCCCTACCTCCTCCCTCTCCTGCCCTTTCCTCCTTCGCCCTCGACTCCTTTTTCCTCCCCTCCACATCTCCCTCACCTTCCATCTTCCCTTCCTCTTCCCCTCCCCCTCCCCCTCCCCTCATCCCCCTCCCCCTTACCTCCCCTTCCCCCTTCCCCCTCCCCTCCCCTCCCATTCGATTTCCCCTTCCCCTCACCTTATTACTCCCCTCCACCTTTCCGCTTCCCTCCCTTCCCTTTTCCCCCCCTCCCTTTTCTCCCGTCCCTCACCCTCCCCGTAAACGGATATCAGTTTCGTTAACTCCAATCATAAATCGGTTACAATTTCTGCCTAAACTAAAAACTATAAAATAGAAAAAAACATACTCTTTTTAACATGCTTTTATTAAAATACATTAAGAAGAAGAGAACAATATTTTGAGACACCAGGATTTTCTTACAATTGATAATTTCTACAAAAAATAAAAGCGTGGGCTCCAAACATGGAAGGAAATGCTACAAGAAATTGAAAAAATCTATTTCTTTTCTTTTAGCATTTCCTTCCATGTTCGCGTCCCACTCTTTTATTTTTGTAGACATGATTAGTTGTAAGAGATTCCTGGTGTGTCTCAACATATTTTGTACTTTTTAGCGCATTTTAATAAAAGGATGTTAATTTTTTGTTTTTTTCTATTTCTAATCCTCAGACTGAAAAGGAAAATTTTTTTTAGATGTTGAAGTTCACTTGAAATTCGGAACTAGAATTCTTTTCATCGGTTTAGGAAAGAAGGAAAATTTTTCTTGAGCAATATGCTCAAAATTGTTTTATAATAAAAGCAGCTCTCTCTCTCTCTCTCTCTCTCTCTCTCTCTCTCTCTCTCTCTCTCTCTCTCTCTCTCTCTCTCTCTCTCTCCCCTTCCCTTCTCCGAATAACACAGACATTCTACTCTATAAAGGGTCTGGGGTGCTCAGATGTGCAAACAACCCTAGTAAAAAAAAAAACCTTCACTTTTTCATTTTGACTCTAATTGGACAGGAGCCTTAAAAATGATAAGAGAAATGGGCAAGTTACTAACCTATAATTTCTAGCTATTTGGCTTCGTCACTGCTCCGTTTCAGTTGCCAAGATTTAGATTCGAAGGGATATACTTTGGTGATTTGTCCAACTGGCATTTCAAACACACCATATTTCAGTAGATATAGATTATCATAAAAAAAAAAAAAAACAATGCTCTAACAAAAAATAAACATTGTATTTTCATAATTTTGGGACTGAAAATATAGGAAACCTCTTCAGTATCGCAAAAAATAAAAGTTAGTGAAATGAAGTTGAGCTCTCATGATTGTACGGTATATCTGATTGTGTCTCAATGATTTTGCAAAGGTTTACGAATAGTATACATTGCGCATGCGCTATTCATGTAATGGCATTCCAACTGAGTTAAATTGAACATAGAATTTAGGCCAAGCACTGGGACCTTCGAGGTCATTCAGCGCTGAAACGGAAATTGACAATAAAGGGTTTGAAAGGTGTAATAGGAAGAAAACCTCTTAGTTGCACTATGAATTAATTGTTAGGCCACGCTGCCAAGAACCTTAAGTGATGCCTACAGTGCACCGCATGATGTGCACTGACGGCACTATCCCACTACGGGGAATAGCATTCCTAATCTGAGACAGAAAAGGTTCAATTGATATATCCATCAGGAGGACAATGATCCATAGTGGGTCCTTAAGTTAAGGTGAAGTATCTTGGTAAGTCTCGTTTCTGTCATTTCCCCTGCCGGAGTCTCTTGACTCCCAAGTAATATGTGGGAGTCCAGTTGTTCATCAGTAGTATACCTGACAAGTTCTTCCTTTCATTTCTGTGCTCTCTGTTTTCTCTTTGTTCGTTAACTTATGTATTCCTCATGCGAGTTTCATTTTGCGCGTTCAGCAGCTACATACTATTAAAATGGCCACCAACAATCTACAGTATGTTCCCTAAGTTTGTTTAGGCTTTCCTGAAAGTAAGTCCACTTAATCCCTGACAAATTCTGCCCAGTAAGTTATTAAATATACATACATATAACTGGTCAGATTTAATAACAAGCGGAAGGAAAACCATTTTACAAATCTAAAACTCAGTTTCTGATTGGCTGAAAGGCTATGTCAGTAAACTGTGTGGCCGAGAGAATGATTTCCTCTCTCTATTTTTCTCTCTCAATCTCTGTTCTGTCATTAGAAAATGCCAAAATAAGAAAGACAAACAAACAACTAATTATGTAGAAAGTAATACAATAATGACTGGGAAATTCTGTCTCTATTAGAGCTATGTAAAAATATTAGTTTTTCTTGATAGCAAAGCCCTTAAGAAATCAGGAAACAGAGATAGAAAACCTTACAATAAAAATATTGGACAGAAGATATGAACAGAAACACTATAAAAATCAGGTAAAACATATATGAAAAATTATGGCTTAAATACCCCTCACTAGAGAGAATAGTTTTATTCGGGAAATTAAAAATAAGAATTGGAACATAAATCACTGAACTTAAAGAGATATATACGTAAAACAAAAGATAAATCTCTTAATGAGAAATAAAAGTGAAAGAATAAAAAAAAACAAATACCGTTTGGCGTTACTTTCCGGAGACGAAATGACTGATGTGATGTTCGCCTTCGCCCAAAACTTGACGAACGAAAACTAAGATCAACGGCTTAACTTTGTCTTGAATGACAAGAACTTGACTTTACGACTGCCACAAACAAGATGCTCTCTTAACGTTTCTCTTAACAGTCCACAAATGATGTTGGTCGTACACACAGAACTTGAAATCTTTTGACAGCAGGATAGAAAAAATAATTATTTATTTATTGCTACAAGTATTTAATGCAATATGAAAGCAGAAAAGAAAGTTTTAATTCATTGTTGCTCTTGAGTTAATTAACATCCAGCTTTTGAAGCAACTTACATGTACATGAATCATTATATTGTTATGAATAATTTCAACATGAAAGCACTATGGGCTGTTTAAACAATTCTGAAAATTATCAAATCTCAAAACCAAATCAATATTTCATTTTACTTTCTTATCCTCTTTATACTCAATGAAACAAAAAAAGAATTTAAGCACACCTGATGATTACCTGTGGAAGCAAAGATTGGAATGCATCAAGGAGTTAATGAGCCAACTCTTCTTATAAAAGTGAATTGTGGTTATCGTTTGCATATTGTGATGATGGGAGGTCATAAACATTAAAACTCCTCGAAGTTCCTTGCTGCTGGATTTTATTCCGGAACTATTTACAAGAGAATAATACCTGGATTGTTACCATCGACCGTCAACGTCATCCCAGTTGGCTGCTACTAAGTATTAATAGTAATATGGAGAGAAGAGGTTTGGTGGAGGATGACGCCTTTGATAGAAGGCAGTGGAGAACGCGCATCCGGCAACCGACCCCTTAACGTGGGATGGATAACGGTGGGAAATAAGAAGAAGTAGTATTAATAGTAACAGTTTTTAATCTGAAATCACCAACCCCTGAACATTACATTATATGCTTAAGTTAAGCCGTAAGGAAATAAACCAGTCATTATCATGACGTCTCCCCCACAAAAGGTATGGAAGAATATTTTACATCAGGATTCCTTATTACAGCAAGTGGCCTTCCTAAAGAAAATATCAAATTACCCTCCATTTTTTTATTGCAAGACAGTAGCAACACGGTTTCATATCAGTTTATTTAACACAAAGAGCTTTTTGAAATATCAAATATTATCCACTGAGAAAAAGTCTGTACGCTTGGAGGATAAACATTTGAAATAAAATGTCAGGAATGTTAAAACTGCAAAAAAACTACTTCCATGAAAAAGACCATTTAATGCATATATCTGTTATTCATTCCTCTAGAATTCTCACCCATTACACTTCCGGAGGACCCAAGTACTCAACGTACGGAAGAAGTAAACCCGTACCAATTCTGGATTGCTGATGTGGAAGACGGCTACATCTGAGATAAATGAGACTCTCGGGCTGATGGCAGAGAATAATCTTGAAATCAGATCTCAGCTTGTTGGACAGAGAGAGAGAGAGAGAGAGAGAGAGAGAGAGAGAGAGAGAGAGAGAGAGAGAGAGAGAGTTGTTGTTCCTATTAGGGATGACTTGCATAAAAAAGGCTACAATTTCGATAATTACATTTTTATTCTGTTAATTGATAATCAATTCCTGCCACCTGTACTTAACATGATGTGATCGATTAAAAGTTTCATGAAAAGATTTTCTTTCACTTGTTTTTCTCACGTGTTTTGATGCAGTCAGAATTACAGACTGAATGAGCTTGACACAAAACTTTGCACTTTAGTTTATCTTACAAATACCCGCTTTTTTGTTTGTTATCAGAGGTGAAATCTAGAAGTTTTTGTTATTAAACATTTTCATTACGTTGTATAGCGTTCTAGATAACCGCACCATTTACATTGGCACCTAAAGAATACATTGAAGGCACCAAACCTCACTTAAAGAGGCACGCACAACAACGTAGAAGAGGTGACAAAGACCATAAACAGCTGAGACAAGAACTCATTAACTTCAATCAAACACATATGAAAGAAAACCCATCCTGAACCATAAACTAAATAATTACAACACAAATGCAGCCATGAAAATGTCTTCTGGAAATTGAACTAATTACAGAATGCCAAGACTTCGTAAAGTATTAAGTTTCAATTAGCGATGTGACTGTGCAATCAGTGCGCAGTTATTAAATTTAATCTTTATTGACAGGAATTCGTACCACTGACTTGAGGAACCATAAGGCTGTCATGGCCACAGAAGCTGTATAATGAAATAGCTTTCATGGAAAAGCAAATGCAAGGGCAAGATATGTAAAGGGAAATTCTGCCCAAAAGTAGAAAGTGAGTAAAATCTATCTAAGCAGGCTGTAAAATCTTAGTTTTAGTTTTCTGTAAAAGAAATCTATTGAAATGTCTTTTTGTATGTCTTATAACCTACTGAGGCTAGAGGGCTGGAAATTGGTATGTTGTTCATCCACCCTTTAATCATCAAACATACCAAATTGTAGCCCTCTAGCCTCGGTAGTTTTTATATTATTTAAGATTAAAGTTAGCCATGATCGTGAGTCAGGCACGACTACAGGTGCCAACAACACAGGCCACCACCGGGCTGTGGCTGAAAGTTTCATGGGCCGTGACTGAGAGTTTTATACAACATTACACGCTGTAAAGAAAACTCGATTGCGCCGAAGTTTTTACTTGTTTAGCTCATGACTAAGCCATAAAGACTCCATGAAGATCTACTCAGGTGAATGGAAGACCCAGGATGAAGTCGGTGTTGCGGTTATACGAAATGAGGAGTCCACTGTAGCGAAATTAGATTAATCAAATCCTCATGTACGACAGGTTTTTTGTGCTTCCTTTACTAGAATACTGTTCTCCTGTGTCTGACTCTGCCTGAGATTTATCTCTGTTAGATGGAATGGTTTGTGGTGGTAGGTTTCTGTTCCCTAATTTATGGTTGAGGTTATTTTCCAGCTTTCTCCTTCTATACCGTAGTCTTCTGTAGCAATAATAAAAAATAACTTGCTTCCAGTCATTTGGTATGGTTTAGATATGTAGATGATATTTTTTTTATATGGCCTCTAACCAAATATGTGCATACATTTCTTTTCAAATTGAACAATTTGGTACCTTCTATTAATTTTACCTATGAAGAATAGGAACATGATGGTTGTCTCTCATTTTTCGATGTAAATGTTCGCCGTACTTTAAATGGCTTTAAATACTCAGTTTATAGGAAACCTACAAATGTTAATTCATACATCCATCATTATTCTAATCAGAGCAATCAAGTAAAGAAGACTTGTGTTTCTTCCATGTTTTTAAGAGCTTTAGGTATCTGCAGCCCTGAATTTCTTCAAGAAGAGTTTGAAAATATTGTTAACACATCAGAAAAAATTAAAATACCCCAAATATTTTGTTGAATGTGCTTTGCAAAAATCCCAAAACACTTTTTATTCAGTAACTACCAGAGTGACTTTTAACAATCAAAACGCACTTATTTTACCATATAGTGATCTGTGTAGGGCTTCAAACTTTTGGAAGAATTTTAATATTAATGCCGTTTTTAAATTTTCAAATACCTTGAAAAACATATTAATAAGGAATTCTCCCAGAGTTTCTCATGGCCGCATTTACAGGGTTCCTTGCATGAATTGCAAGTGTTTTTATATAGGACAATCTGGGAAGGGACTGGAGACAAGACGAAAGCACTTGGCACTCCTTCTATTTTTCCCGTGGCCTTGGCTGAACATATTGTCACAAGCTATTTAGTGACATATAAGCATAATATATATATATATATATATATATATATATATATATATATATATATATATATATATATATATATATATATATGTGTGTGTGTGTGTGTGTGTGTGTGTGTGTGTGTGTGTGTGTTTGTGTGTGTGTGTGTGTGTGTGTATGTGTGTGTGTGTGTATATATACATATATATAATATATATATGTGTGTAAGTATATTGCTTTCATAGAGGAGAGGACCTCATTGATACAGAAGGTACATATGTGAAACTTTATTGTCAGGGGGAAACTAAAAAGTGACATGAAATGTAAATGGAGTATGTAGCCACGAGGACTTTCACCGTTAAGTCTTTAAAGAAGACTTAAAAATGAATGTCAGTAATTTTTAGTGCCCTTAGCCCTGCCTTGGTTAATCCAGTACCAAAGTTAATCCCAACAACAGTTACTCATCCGAAGATCAACCTTAACTGGAATGACCTTTCCGTGCATTAAAAGGGGTCACATATTCCTTTCATCATATATTGTAGTATGACAGATGAAAGAAGAGACTCCGGCCATTTTCTTGTTGCTACTTCTTACTAGTTCTTTATACCCTATCTTTGTCAAGAGAATCTCTTTTCTTTTGGCAATATTCAAATCCGTTCTTCAAATCTCTTTTTAACCCAAGGGGGTTAGATATTTTAACCTCCTTGGTTTAACCCGTTCTGAAACTTACCGTTATATCCTGGTGTAGCTATTTGGCTTCGCGTTTTCGTATTGTTTATACTTGTTACTGTGCACGTGTGCAGGAGTTTGTTCATAATGGAGGCTTTTTCTTTCATGTACCTATGTAATTTCACATAAAATTCAAAACTGTGAAAATACTAAGAAAATTGTGAAAACTATTAGACTTACTCTGCTTCAATTAGATGAGCCTTTTATTTTCATAACTGTTATTTATTTTCAATTTCTACAGAAGCGTTTTTTTACGTCATGAATTTTTTTTTTTTTTTTTTTACTTTTCCATTGATACTTTTAAACGCATTTTTTTTTTTTTGTCTAAATTTTATGAAATGATTCTTAGCGTCATGTAAATCCTTGTATTTTCCAGAACTGCAATGAAATAATTTTTAATGCAAGAATTTTCTTTCTAATGAAGAAAAATGTTTTCCACTCGTTGCTTCCTGCAAAATCTTGTTAATTAGTAGGCAAATAAATGAACCAGGGTAAAAACATAGGTGTTACTTAACTTTTCATTATAAATTGTTTTAGTGAATTTATATAACTCTGATGGCTAAAAAATAAAACAGCTGATAAGCAGTGTACTTGGTGCATTTTAAGATCCTTTTTATTTTTCCTTTAAAGTTGTATCCCATTACAATATTTTTTGAAGATACAAAAAAAAAAAAAAAAATAGAAAAAAAAAAATCCGCATCTTACATCAATCTTTTACGCTGCAAAGCTCTCGGCTGGAAAGTGTATTTGCACGTCCCGTGCTCCTTATATGGTGAGATTTACTTGTGATCCTAAGATCAAAGTGTGTGTGCGTGAGAGAGAGAGAGAGAGAGAGAGAGAGAGAGAGAGAGAGAGAGAGAATCAAAAAGTGCTAGCAGATATTTTTTAGCTTTGGGTTTATTGCTGAAACTTTTCTTCGCAAATAAAAATTTTATAAAATGAAAAACGATTTATAATTCCACATTACAGGCCCAAATAATACTCAGATCAATTCCCTTTGCATCATAAGATCAGGCAAATGTTGTTGTTCTTTTTTTATGCTTCTTTAGAACACTTCTTTTCCAGGGTATTTTCTAAAACTGTTTTTTTTTTCTTTTAAACGTCGTCAAGAAAGCGCCTTTATTCTTTTAAAGTCTGTTTTTGCATCTTTTAGTCAGAAGAATTACGTAAAACAAAAAAATGTTTTTAATGGAAGCCTTTCACTACAATGATTTGGTAACCTAGAATTTTCTTTTACTTTTATGAAAATTTACTCAAAGTTTAAAGGTCAGCGGTTAAGGTCAAAGGTCTGTCAGTAGGATCTGCAAGTAGGATTAAGCGAATCTTGTGATTATTCTGATCGCACTTGGACTTTTCAAGACGATTTAATTTATTGAAGAAACTGGGCATCTATGTCCATTTCGTTTTAACTTCTTCGTTTTCATAAATTGCAATTGCTATCAGAATTTCATTTGGCTTACCAACTTCTAAATGCCAAGGGTCTAGGACACAATCCTTCGGGTTTATATGCTTCATAGCTGGCTTCATATTTACATCGCCCATTTAATATTTTAAAGCTATAAAATTAATTCCATTACAATTACCCAGCTGAATTTGGTCTCAGAGTCATTTTTTATCATAGAATTTCACTGTTTTATCACAAATTATGAATTCCCGCCATCAAACTTTTTGAGAAATTTTCATATGAATACTTTCATATTTTTTTTTTATTTTTACGTATTGCCATATTTCACATCTTAAAAATTTATTTGCATATTTCAAGTAGAATAATGTTAATAACAATAGATCCTATTAATATAGAAATTAGAATCTGAATTGTAATGCATTTTACATAATAATACTGTCAATAAAGATGTTGGATAAATTTTTCCAACCAAAAATTCAGATTTTTGTAATACCCCTAAAATTTTTTGTTTTTTTATATACCAACGTTAAACACCAGACTTCTACTGCCGTATAAGCCAGTCTTCTGTTGTAAAGATGCCGGAGTTCTTTTACCTTGAAATTTTGAAAATTGGTTTTGCTAGAAATTGCCGTTAGAGTTCATGTAAGTTATATCTTTAATCTAACAAAGTTTGGCTATCATGCTTTCTTATCCCATATGTCAATGTTTCCTATGATGTATAGGCTTCAAAAATAAGACCAAAGAAATTCCCTTGAAAAAATAAATAATTTCATACAACCGCTGCAGAGATTTTAATACTGGATATTCAACAGGACGGTGTTATTTGGAAGTACCACTAATCATATTTAATGTCAATTTGCAGGTTTAATAACAATGATTACGAAACAAAAGACTTTATATGATGCCATTTAGCCTTCTCAGGAAGGTTAAATATTGATGAAGGTGAGATCAGGCTAGAAGAAGTAGTTTAGATAATAAAACAGTTAAAGAACTATAAGGCACCAGGAGAGGATGGTTTATTTCACATGCATTATTGCCGTTATAGGCTAAATAATAAAATATTATAACATGAAATACGGGGAAAAACACTAGGGAAATTGAACTTGTCACCAATACGCTAATCCGACGACGTCACAACTGAGGTACCACTATTCACTGTTGACATCATCGGAAGTTCTATGAAGGTAGGAATAAAATAAAAAAAGCACGTAGAAATAACGTGCACAAATTGAACACTGTTCATAAACGGATGGATATGACCGCCCAGAAACCTAGCCGCTTAAATGCAGCCCAGGATATTCAACTTAGGTCGTACGGTGAACAGTAATACGCAGATGCTATTGAAGAATTTATATATATATATATATATATATATATATATATATATATATATATATATATATATATATATATATATATATATATATATATATATGTGTGTGTGTGTGTGTGTGTGTGTGTGTGTATAAATTATATATATATATATATATATATATATATATATATATATATATATATATATATATATATATATATATATATATATATATATATAGATTTTCGGCCAAATTTGCCTTTTAATTGCTTAAAGGTCACTTGTTTTGGAGATTCTTTTCTTGTATCAGTGAATGATATCTGTAATTTCCTAAAGTCTAGGTTTGCCAGATTTGGTTATTAAAGGTCACAGATGAAGTTACAGGACATGTTACACTTGTTATTTAATAAGAGCTCTTATGAACTGGGAAGCAGAGTCTAGCACAGTTATTTACCTTTGGTGCATTTGGCGGGGGGATGTTCACAACTGGCTACTCTAGTTCTCTTGTGCAACATAACACCCGAAGTATCCTTGAATGGAATTCAAATTGACGATTAGAAAATAATCTGCATTTTGATATTCTAGGCTGATGAATTATGCCTTTTCTATCAACCCACGTCTCTCTCTCTCTCTCTCTCTCTCTCTCTCTGTTATGTGTTTCTAATTGCATCTTTATCATTATCAAGAAAAATAATCAACACGCAAAACCGAAGCATTATTTTACAAATTCCACGTCTAATGTCCTTCCTTATTCTACTCTTTATTTATTTACTTGTCCCACGTATTTCACTATTTTTTTCTACTCCATCGATGAAGTAGGAAAAGAAACATATAAGATGAGCATAATCTTCATAAAAATATCTTACCTCTGTCAACGTCACGTGTATCTAAAATATGCGTTCCTTTTACCTTTTTTTTTTTTTTTTTGAGATAAACACCCAAGGGTCCAAACTGGGGACTAGTAATGGCTAGAGTTACACTTGACAGTAAAGCAAAAATTCATAGCGACTTCTGGGTAAAAGTTTTCCTCGAGCATATCCATATATTTTCGATTTAGACGTAGAAATCATGCTGTTTTTACCTAGGTATCTAAATATATCGCTTCTTCCGTAAATATAGAACCAATATATAACTAGCAAAATGGGAAGCTTGTGAACAAATTAATGACATAATAAGGTATTAATTTTTACTGAGCTGGCTGTATTCTGTGATTACTTTGTAAGCATTGTCTAGCACTTAGAAATACAAATTGGATGAAACATTCAGTATAAAGTTTGCAGTGTCAAAATAACGAATATGTTGAAAAGAGGAAAACATTGAGATTTACATAAAGCAAAAGCTAAGAGTAATTTGAAGACAAAGGCAACTCAGACAAGACTATTAATTACAATTTCAGATTTTTGTAGGAAAAATAATTATTAAGTGATCGGAACAAAACTGAATTAAGAGTGACGATATGTAATATGGTAAATATGATCTGAGTTTGTTTTGTAGTTCTAGCTTTTACCTTTAATTTGATATTTTTATCATTGGCTTTCAAATGTAATAATAGACAATAGTAAATTTCATACCACAGTTTGACTCTTGGGCTTTACATACACACAAACATGTACTCATATATATATTTATCAAAATTTTGATAAAAAGACGGTATAAGAGAACAATGCCATTAACTTCAATTGCAATATGTATATGCAAACACAACATACACACACACACACACACACACACATACACACACACACACACACACACACACACACACACACACACACACACACATATATATATATATATATATATATATATATATATATATATATATATATATATATATATATATATATATATATATATATGTGTGTGTGTGTGTGTGTGTGTGTGTGTGTGTGTGTGTGTGTGTGTGTGTGTGTGTGTTGTGTTTGCATATACATATTATAAATATATATATAAATGCTATTTGGGCATATTTTCTCTCTTATGTAATTGAAGTTAATGGCATTGTTCTCTTATACCGTCTTTTTATCAAGATTTTGAATCACCCTATCTTTCTTTTTCAAAACCTTTTCCATTTACTTTTTCTACTCGACGGACAGATTTCCCTCCTCTAGTGGCGTCTTTAGGACTGGATTACAGATTGGAATACAAGGTATTTATTACTGCATGCGGACTTTAAAATTTTAAACATAACGTCATTGGAGAGCTAAATTTCTATTGGTGGATGGGTCTCACTCTCGCTGGTGGTCTGGGGCGGCTGCATGGGCATTTCTGGTGCTCTGTAGAATGCGTCCTATGCTGCAGCTTGCAGCAAAAGGCATGAGAAAGGGGGTGATTCCCATCTCTGGCGACTGTCTTGATTTGCTTCATTGTTGGTATTTGTGTCCAGGGGTGTTCTGTTGCTTGTGCCTCCCTTTGGATTCTCACGGATGTCCTGTGGCTTCCTTGAAGAAGGGAGGATGAAGTCCGTGTTCCTCTAACGCAGGCTGTTGATGATTTATACTTACACCTTATGCTACTGGCAATTTGTTGAACCGGGCTTCTCTATGCACAATCTCTGTGCTTTCTAATAATTCTTCTGGTGTCGGTTTACAGTCGTGGTCGTCTACGTAGTGTTGAAGTATTGTCCCTGGTTGCGGTGAGGTTGCAACTAGCTGTGTAGAGGCTTTGTAATACAACATGATGCTTCTCAGTGAGGTAGGTGTCGTCACTGGTATGCTGGCATGCACGGCCAACTGTTTTTATATGCAAACTTCTATTAGGTTGCCGTCATATCCGTTATTAGTTAGGAGCTGCCTAACATGTTTAAGCTCCGCATGAATAGCTTTCCATGACGAACAGTGCGTAATTGCGCATCTCACGTATGTGGCTACCAAAGAGCGTTTGTAAGTGTTAGGGTATTCCCTACGGGCATTAAGGCATTATCCCACATTAGTTGCCTTTTGATACATGATCGTATTTTAAGTGTCTCCTTTCTTCTCCACACTTACATACAAGAGGGGATGTTGGACTTCGACAACATATTCAATAGTGAAGTTTAGGGTAGAGTTCCTCTTCAAGGCATACAGTAGAAAGGTGGCATATTCGTCAGTATCGATGGAAATGAAGATATCATCTATTTACCGAGATTATATTTTCGGTTTCAGATAGGAATTGAAGGTTATTTCCTCGACATCTGCCATGTACATATTGCCAAATAGAACGCCAAGGGGGGATCCTATGACAACACTATCTACCTGCCGAAAGAGGTCACCCCTATGTGAGAGGGAGGGGGGGCCTCATCGCTTCAGATTTGGAGAAGAAATCGAAGGGCATCTTCTCATATGTCACTCCCCTTGACATAACCAGAAGATGGTCTTCGATGTCTTCTCCAAATCTGCACCAAGGAGGCAGTCCTTTCTCTAACATTTGTATATATATATATATATATATATATATATATATATATATATATATATATATATATATATATATATATAAATCCTCACGTGAAAAGAAAAAGAAATGGTACCAAGCCTTTCGACTTTTATTCCAAAGTCATCTTTAGGGTACTAAACAGAGTTAAGAAAATAACATATTCAAGAAAACAATATGGAGTCACAGATAACAATAAAATATATCAACAAGCTATAAACAAGCTATAAACAACATTCTTCAAAAAACAAAGACATACTTAGTGGAAATATGCAATTACTACCAATACCAGTACAAAACTATCTGTTTGTAAAAAAATCTAACAGCTTGTTTTACATCTTTTTAACAATTCTTCCATCTTAAAAAGACCATCGCTCAAATTCATGTTGCCAAAAGAACTAATTAGGCATCCTTCGACCAACAACCTGTCACGCAATAAAGAACTCTTAAAAACAACTCTAGCTAAATTCCAATCTACTGGGTGTTCAAAGTCTCTTGCGTGACAAAAAATGGCGCTTGCGCTGGTTGCAACGCATACATTATATTTATGCTGTGTGACTCCCTTACTTAGTTCCTTACTTGATTGTCCAACATAAGGTAAATTACAAGTTGAGCAATTAATTTTGTGCACCCCTCCTGCTGGCATTTCTAGTTTGTTACGAACCACCGAATTCTTGATAGACGAAGTATTACTAAAAAAACATTTATTTTCAGACATTTCAGGCTACTTACAATCGGTAAAAATTAACAACTGTATGACAAAACTAAAATATTTTCAATGTCATAATTATTTGACCTTTCATGACTATAAAATGCTGTTTTTTTTGCACTTTGGGGGTAACTATCGATAAAATTCAAAGGATAACATAATTCTTCTGCAATTACATAAATGTTCTGAATTTCCTCTGCTAAAAATTCAGGATCACAAATTCTGTACGCTCTTAAAAACATCCATGAGAAGACTGAGAGTTTTATCTTGGGGTGTTGGCTGGAAAAATTGTGAATGAAAGCATTCACTGCGGTTGGTTTCCGGTATAGTTAAAATTTAAATCCGTTATCGGTAGGGTTTTATTTTGTTCTGTTTCCAATTTGAACTTTATGGATGGAACCAGGCCATTCAAAATTTCTAAAAACTCATGGGGGTCACGATCCAAAGGCCACCGGCATATTGTGTCGTCGACGTATCTGTACCACGTCAAAGTGAACGGAATGACATTTGATAAGTATCTGATTTCATAAAATTCCATGTATATATTTGAGAGAGTTGCAGATAAACAACTTCCCATTGACAAACCAAAAATCTGTCTATAAAAAGAACCATTAAACATAAAAGTATTATCAACAATGCACAACTTCATCGGATAACAGTTGATTGGCCTTTTCAAAATACGAATTCTTACTCAAAATAACAATGCAGTTTGACTTGATGATTTGCTACAGTTTCTACAAGCAAAAAAATGATATAGCTATTCCTATTTCCCATCATGGTTTTATTAAGTTGATGAAATTGTGCATAGTTGATAATAACTTTTATGTTTATTGGTTCTTTTTGTAGACGGATTTTTGGTTTGTCAAGGGAAGTTGTTTATCTGCAACTCTCTCAAACATATACATGGAATTTTATGAAATCAGATACTTACCAAATGTCATTACGTTCACTTTGATATGGTACAGATACGTCGACGACATAATATGCCGGTGGCCTTTGGATCGTGACCCCTATGAGTTTTTAGAAATTTTGAATGGTCTGGTTCCATCCATAAAGTTCAAATTGGAAACCGAACAAATTAAAACCCTACCGTTTCTCGACACAGTCGTTATGAGAACCGACAACGGATTTAAATTTAAACTTTACCGGAAACCAACAGCCATCACCCCAAGATAAAACGATCAGTCTTCTCAGGGATGTTTTTAATCGTGTACAGAATTTGCGATCCTGAATTTTCAGCAGAGGAAATTCAGAACATCTATGTAATTGCAGAAGAATTATGTTATCCTTTGAATTTTATCGATAATTGCCTCCAAAGTGCAAAAAAACCTTTTATAGTCATGAAAGGTGAAGGAATTATGACATTGAAAATATTTTAGTTTTGCCATACGGCTGTGAATTTTTATCGATTGTGCGTAGCCTGGAATGTCTGAAAATAAATGTTTTTAGTAATACTTCGTCTATCAAGAATTCGTTGTTTTGTAACAAACCAGAAATGCCAGCAGGAGGGGTGTACAAAATTAATTACTAAACTTGTAATTTACCCTATATTGGACATTCTGGTAAGGAACTAAGTAAGGGAATCACACTGCATAAAAATAATGTACGCGTTGCAACCAGCGCAAACGCCATTTTTTGTCGCGTAAGAGACTTTGAACACCCAATAGATGGAATTTAGCTAGAGTTGTTTTTAAGGGTTCTTCATTACATGACAGATTGCTGGTCAAAGGATGCCTCATTAGTTCTTTTAGTAAGATGAATTTGAGCGATGGTCTTTTTAAGATGGACGAATTGTTAAAAAGCTTTATTCTTAAGAAGGCAAGAATAAAACAAGCTGTTAATTTTTTACAAACAGATGGTTTTGTACTGGTATTTGTAGTAATTACATATTTCCACTAAGTATGTCTGTTTTTTGAAGAATGTTGTTTACATACTTCAATAGCTTGTTGATATATTTTATTGTTGTCTGTGACCCATATTGTTTTCTTGTATATGTTATTTTCGTAACTCTGTTGAGTACCCTGAAAATGACTTTGGAATAAAAGTTGAAAGTGTTGGTACCATTTCCTTTTAATTTCACGTGATGACTTATTACATACTTCATCCACGGGACCATGTGGAAATTACAAGAATATATATATATATATATATATATATATATATATATATATATATATATATATATATATATATATATATATATATATATATATATATATATATATATATATATATATATATATATATATATTGTCAGTATGTGTTAAATTTAATGTAAGTTAATTTGTTTTGAATAAGTCACTTTGGCAGTAATTATTTTTTTGGAACGTAATGACCCTGTTTCCTCCTCCCCGACATTTCTGACTTGTTGTATAGTTTTAATTACAATGAGCTTGTTTTATTTTCACGTTTGGTGTTGGCCGGAGCTGTATTCGGCGCTGTCTCGCCAGGTCTAAGGGAGTCGTTTTCTGGACCATTAACATTGTGAGGGTTGGACTTATTTTGGAGTATCTCCGGATTACGAGATCTACCTTACTTCAGTTGCTGCTGTTGACCTCCTTCAGTCTGCGCCCTTGGCCCAGTTATTTGCCAAGGGGACCTCTCTGCCTACTGGTAAGGTGTGATTACCTGTCGGACTGCCGTGTCCATTGATCGTCTTGCGACGTTAAAATGATTCCTTCTTCAGTCTGCGCCCTTGGCCCAGTTATTTGCCAAGGGGACCTCTCTTTCGTTTGGTAAGGTCTCAAGAATATATATTATTCCCCTCAACCCGTGATTTGAAGGCTGTGTTAAACCACTACTACTGTTTACAGCTCACTTAAGGGAAGCAGTTTTTTTTTTATAAATGTTTAGTGTGCAATAAGTTAGGTTATTCTGACTTTTTGACATTCTATTACTTTCAGGGCCCTTTCCTTAAAGTGTAATAGATAGTCTATCTTAATTTGGTGTAAGTGTGTTTGTTATTCGATGTTTTCAGTGTATGGTTGATTTTTGTGTTTATTTAATGTATTTTGTAAGAGGCTCAGTGGTCATTTCTTTCTAAAACGTTTATATTAAATATTAAGGTTTTATTTTCAGTTTTTCTTTATCCTCCTTGATTCCATCTCTGTACACTCTGTTGCGGCCATTCCACCTATTGTGGACTTGGTCGTTAGTGACTTTATTTGTATTTTAAGAGACTTGTGTATGTTTGATGGGCGTGGGCCCATAACATTTGGCGACCTTTTGCCAGGATTTATCGGATCCTGTAGTCACTTGAGTGTATAGAGTGGATTCTTCGGGTGTTTGCAGCATAGTAATACCTTCTCTCCTATATTTTTGTGTTGATCGGTGTTTATAATTTTTTTTTTTTTACCGTGGTAGGATATTTGTGTGGTTATTGGTGTTCAGTGTATTGGTTTGTTTTTGGGTACATTTTGTGAGATACATTTATATATTTACTTGTGTGTAATTAATTTACTATGGCTGATTTGAATATCCCGGAGCTCTTGAGTGGAGAGGGGTGGCAGGATAGGTTGGCAGACTTGAATAAGCCTGATTTAGAGTGTGTAGCAGAATTTGTTGAAATTGAAAATCCTGGGTCTGTTAGGAAGGGCTTGTTGCTTCTTAATGTTTATGAAAAGGTTAAGGTGATGAAGGCAGAAGGTAAACCAGAGACTAGGCAGGTGGAGGAAGCGGTGTCAGTAGAAATTTTAGATAGGCACATTCAGTTGAAAAGAATGGAAATAGATCTCCAAAGGTTGAAGGCCGAGGAGAGAGAGAGAGAGAGAGACAGCACGAACTTGCTATGCAAGCATTGAGTAATAAGGGTTCTTCTTCTTCCCAACATAATGTGTCTGCAATGCCTTGTATTAATCTAACTGAAGCTCTAAAGTTAGTCCCAAATTTTCAGGAAGTAAACGTGGCAGAGTTTTTTGTTTCTTTTGAGAGGATAGCCTCAAGGTTGGAGTGGCCAAAGGAGTATTGGACCACTCTTATTCAGAGTAAATTGTTAGGTAAGGCCCAGAAAGTTTACGTTACCTTGGACGAAGATCTGTCCTCAGATTATGATTCTGTGAAGGCCATAGTTTTGAAGGCTTACGAGTTGGTACCGGAAGCTTACCGACAACGCTTCCGTAATTTACGGAAGGAAAGAGGGCAGACTTTTGTAGAGTTCGCCAGGGCTAAAGAGCAGTTTGCTGGCGACTGGTTAAAGTCTAAGGAGGTGACAGACTTTGAGAAATTAAAAGAATTGATTTTGGTTGAGGAGTTTAAAAGGTCCGTGCCTAATGAGGTGAAGGTACACCTCGAAGAGTTAAAATTAGAAACGTTACAGGAGGTGGCTATTGCAAGTGATGAGTACCTCCTCTCTCATAAAAATGTGATAGGGGAGGTACCAAGAAATGAGAAATCTGGTTGGGTGAGAGTTAACAGGAGTAGTAACCAGAACAGGTATAACAGGCCTAATGATAATTATGGTTCTCGTACTACTCCTGTTAACAGCTATAGAAGGCAGACCACAGATAACCCGGAGAAGTTGAGAACTTAGACTTGTTTCTTCTGTCATAAGAAGGGACACGTCAAGAGCATGTGTTATGCATTTAAAAGGTCACAAAGGACCGAAAGACGACCGGTAATGGCCATTCGAAGTAATGAGAAAGAGTCAGTGGCTGAGAACTCTAATAATCAATGACTAGGCAATAAGTCACTGGCCCCTTTTCAGAAATTTTTGTCTAATGGTTTTGTCCGCTCTGGGAATTCGACTGAGCAAAGAAAGGTTAAAATTTTGCGTGACGCTGGGGCTGCTCAGTCTTTAATTCTCAGAGAATCTTTACCTATTGATTTAGAATGTTCAAATAAGGAATATGTTTTGTTAAGTGGTTTTCCAGATACGGTCAGGTCTTACCCAGTTGAGAGTTTTTATTTATTGTGCCCTTCTTTTTCAGGTTATTTAAAACTGGCCATTATCGATAAATTTCCTATTAAAGATGTGGATTTGGTGTTAGGGAATGATGTCGCCCTAATAAATAAAACTTTCCCTATTGTATTAAATTCCAGTAATGAAATATCTGTAGTCACTCGAACGAAGGCTAGTAGTGTTGACTCAGCAGAGTCGGTAGTTGATGTTGATTTGAGTAGTTTAGATCGTAGTGATAGCTTAGTTGTAGATAGTAGTGTGTTGGATAATAAACTTAATTGGACTACTAAGGAACTTATTACAGCTCAGAAAGCAGATTTTAAAGACCTGCCAGTTGAGTCTGGTGAAATTACTGATTTGACTGTCCCTCGATTTAAGATAATTAATAATATTTTGTATAGAATAAGTAGAACTTTTGATGCCATTAACACAGGTTGTGAAATTGTTAAACAGGTTATGGTTCCTTTTGTTTATCGAAAGGAGTTAATGACATTGGCTCATGAAAATGGTTTGGCTGGTCATTTTGGTGTTTTTAAAACCACTCGCAAATTGTGTGAAAGTTATTTTTGGCCTAAGATGAAAGATGATGTTAAAAAATTTGTAAATAGTTGTGATGCATGTCAAAAGGTCGGGAAACCTAATCAACCAATTCCAAAGGCACCATTACATCCTGTTCCTGTTGTTTCTGAACCTTTCAGTGAGGTAATTATTGACGTGGTTGGTCCTCTGCCGAAAACTCGTAGTGGCAATCAGTATATTTTAACAATTATGGATAGGATGTCTCGATATCCTGAGGCAATACCACTACGAAATGTAAAAACTGTTAAAATTGTTGAAGTATTAATTGAATTTTTCACCAGGTTCGGAATGCCCAAAGTAATTCAGTCCGATTGTGGGTCTAATTTTCTGAGTAAATTATTTAGGGAGAAAATGGCTGAATTAAAAATTAAACATGTGACTTCTTCTCCGTACCACCCTGAAAGTCAAGGTGTTTTGGAACGATTTCATCAAACCATGAAGTCTATGATAAAAAAATATTGTTTGGTTAAGGGTTCCGAATGGGATAAGAAACTACCTTATTTATTATTTGCATTTCGGTCAGTGCCGAGTCAATCTTTAGGATTTTCAAATTTCAGCCTTATTTTTGGTCATTGTGTGCGTGGTCCATTGGATATGGTTCGTGAATCTTGGGAGGGGGACGCCCCTGATAGAAATTTATTAGATTATGTTAGTAATTTGGGTGATAAATTAACGAAGGCTTGGAAGGTTACTGGTGAAAATTTATTGTGTAGCCAAAAGAAAATTAAATACTTTTTTGACAGAAAGACTAAGGAGCGTAATTTTGTAGTGGGTGATAATGTTTTGGTATTGCTTCCCATTCCAGGAAACCCTTTAAAAGCTTCATTTTCAGGACCGTGGAAAATTTTAAAGAAATTAAGTGATGTTACTTATTTAGTTGAAACTCCTGAAAGGAGGAGACCCTACCAGCTGTGTCACATAAATATGTTAAAAGCTTATAAAGTTCGTGACAAAGTTATTCCCGTGGCATTAGTTGGTGATACTACAAAGTGTAATGGTATTAATTCTTTTTCTTTTCCAGACGTGAGTAATTTTGATGATGATTGTTCTGATGGTGCCGAATGGCCTAGTGATGATGAACATTCTTTAGAAAATTTTTCAGAAATGGTTTCACATTTGAATTTAGTAGAACGGGGATCTTTGAAAAAGTTAGTTTTTAGTCATAAGGATTTATTTTCGGATGTTCCAGGACAGACCACTGTCCTTGAACATGATGTGGATGTGGGTAACGCAACTCCGGTAAAACAATCCCCTTACAGGTTAAATCCATTTAAAAATGATGTTGTGGATAAAGAGGTTGATTATATGTTACGACTCGGGCTGATCGAACCCAGCAACAGTCCGTGGTCTTCACCTGTTGTTTTGATAAAGAAACAGGATGGTCAATTCAGGCTTTGTTTTGATTACCGCAAAGTCAACGAGGTCACAAAGCCTGATAGTTATCCTTTACCCAGGATAGAGGACTGTATTGACAGGATAGGGAATTCAAAATATATAACTAAATTTGATTTGTTAAAGGGGTATTGGCAAGTTCCGCTGTCCAAACGGGCACGGGATTTGTCAGCGTTTGTAACACAGCGAGGACTCTACCAATGTAAAGTAATGCCTTTTGCGATGGAGAATGCTGCTGCAACCTTTCATAGATTAATGAATACTTTGGTCCAAGGTTTAGAGGGGTGTGTTGTTTATATTGATGATATTGTGATTTATAGTGATGACTGGGACACCCATCTTAAACGTATTAAGGCCTTATTTCAGGTACTTAGGAAAGCTGGTTTGGTTATAAACCTCAAAAAGAGTGAGTTTGCCAAAGCAAAGGTTGTGTATTTGGGTCACGAAGTAGGATTTGGGAAAGTGGCTCCAAATCAGGCAAACGTAGACTCTATTAGGCATATTGAAATACCGAAGTGTCGCAGGGATGTCAGAAAATTCCTTGGTTTAGTAGGGTATTATCGTAGATTTGTTAAGAATTTTTCTGATATCGCTGAGCCCCTGACTAATTTATTATGTAAGAATGTGACTTTTGTATGGACTAATGATGCCCAAAATGCCTTTGAAAAATTAAAGCAGGTCCTAATGAATTTCCCTATATTAAAAGCCCGTGATTTTGACGTTCCTTTTTCGCTTGCTACTGATGCGAGTGATGTTGGGGTTGGAGCAGTTTTGTTGCAGGAAGATGCTCATGGAGTATCTCATCCTGTTGCCTATTTCTCCAAAAAGTTATCCCCGGCACAACGGAAATACTCGACTGTAGAGAAAGAGACTTTGGGATTAATTTTAGCTGTTAATCATTTTCAGGTGTATTTATCCTCTACAGGGACTCCGATTAAAATATTAACGGATCATAATCCGTTGATTTTCTTGAACAGGTTTAGGAATAAAAATCAACGGCTGATGCGTTGGAGCCTCCTGCTCCAGGAATGGAAATTTAGCTTTTCACACATTCCAGGCAAAAGTAATGTTGTCGCTGATGCGCTGTCACGCATCAGTGACTGATCGATAGGTTGATTTGAGAAAAACCTTTTCGTTCTTCGTTAATTATTATTGGTAAAGTTGTTTTGTATATTTATATTAACTGATTTGATTAATCCTATAAATTTATTGAATGTACAAGGTTTCCAGGTGTGTTGTTTCCAGGTGTGTTGTAATAATGTTGTGTCAGGTGTTTGTTTTGTTTATGAAATAATTTAGGATTAAGTATTTAAGATTAAGATGTTAAATGTCGTGATTTGCAGGTTTTTCTTCGGTGTCGTCTTTGATTAAGAGTGGTTAAGGGTACTTTTGATTTATGTTTACTTTAGTATGTGTTGTTGGTGGAGGTTAATTTTAAGGTGTTACCATTGTCTTGTGTATGTCCAGGTTAATTTTAAGGTGTTACCATTGTCTTGTGTAAGTCCATTAATGATGTGTGTATTTAAGGCCCAAACCCGTTTAGTGAGAGGACGCTCTCTGAAGTGTAGATGCACTAAAACTGAGTGAAGTGTAATGAAAAGACGCTCTTTGAAACTCAATGAGTCGCAAAACAAGTAGTGTTGAGTAAGGACGCTCTCTGGAGTGAAAAGAGGCATTATTGGAAAGTGTTGTGAAGGGCCACAATTTGAGTGTGTAGTAAATCATTAATCATATACTGTTATGTCCCTGTTCTTTGTTTATGCCAATGGTCCACATTAATTCTTTCTTTACATAGCTTCGATAGGTCACGGGCTCACGGGTCTGTAGCACAACACAGCCGTTTTTTAGGCGCTACAGGCTGGTATATGAGTGGTGACCTACACTAAGTTCAGGTTAATCTATTAAGGTTTTGGTCCTTATTTTTGTTTAACTGATATTTGAGTTTTCAGAATAATTTAGCCAGGTCACGGGCTCACGGGTCTCTAGCACAGCACGGCCGTTTTTTAGGCACTACGGGCTGGTGTATGAGTGGTGACCTTGGTTGAGGTAACACTAGCCCCATTGTGGTCGATTTATATTTTTGTTGTCGGTTATCTAGGTTTAGTCTAATAATTGGTTAGTCTTGTTAACATTGGTGCTCTGCTAACCTGTGCCCACCATTCCACTTGTGAGTTCATGGGGATATTACCATATTTCTTCGTATGTTGGTACTGATGTTATTTTTGGCGTGGACACTATAAGTTATTTACTTGTATTAGCTTTAAGTCTTAGTATTAAGGTTAAGATTTTATATCTATTGACTGTATTGAAAGTGGTACAAAATTTTTTTGCCACTATCTCTAATCTATTTTTGCCAGCAATGTGATATAGTATTCTTAATCACTTTTTGAGTTTTGTCATTAGACTTTAATTTTTCTTATTGTCCCTGTGTTATTTCATATAGATTGAATTGCTATGTTAGCATTTTTATATTTCTTTGAATTCTGAGTTAAGTTCAATACTTTGTAGAAAAATTTTCTTGTGGAAAATTTTTTTTTGTGTGTGTGAGGAGGTGTCAGTATGTGTTAAATTTAACGTAAGTTAATTTGTTTTGAATAAGTCACTTTGGCAGTAATTATTTTTTTGGAACGTAATGACCCTGTTTCCTCCTCCCCGATATTTCTGACTTGTTGTATAGTTTTAATAACAATGAGCTTGTTTTATTTTCATATGTGGTGTTAGCTGGAGCTGTATTCGGCGCTGTCTCGCCAGGTCTAAGGGAGTCGTTTTCTGGACCATTAACATTGTGAGGGTTGGACTTATTTTGGAGTATCTCTGGATTACGAGATCTGTCTTACTTCAGTTGCTGCTGCTGACCTCCTTTGGGAGATTGTTTATTCTTCATTCTGCGCCCTTGGCCCAGTTATTTGCCAAGGGGACCTGTCTGCCTACTGGTAAGGTGTGATTACCTGTCGGACGGCCATGTCCATTGATCGTTTTGCGACGTTAAAGTGATTCCTTCTTCAGTCTGCGCCCTTGGCCCATTTATTTGCCAAGGGGACCTCTCTTACGTTTGGTAAGGTCTCAAGAACATATATTATTCCCCTCGACCCGTGATTTAAAGGCTGCGTTAGCCACTACTACTGTTCAGAGCTCACTTAAGGGAAGCAGTTTTTTTTGGATAAATGTTTAGTATGTAATAAGTTAGGTTATTCTGCCTTTTGACATTCTATTACTTCCAGGGCCCTCTCTTTAAAGTGTAATTGCATAGTCTATCTTAATTTGGTGTAAGTGTGTTTGTTATTCGATGTTTTCAGTGTAGGGTTGATTTTTGTGTTTATTTAATGTATTTTGTAAGAGGCTCAGTGGTCATTTCTTTCTAAAAAGTTTATATTAAATATTAGGGTTTTATTTTCAGTTTTTTTTTATCCTCCTTGATTCCATCTCTGTACACTCTGTTGCGGCCATTCCACCTATTGTGGACTTGGTCGTTAGTGACTTTATTTGTATTTTAAGAGACTTGTGTATGTTTTTTTACAAACAGATGGTTTTGTACTGGTATTTGTAGTAATTACATATTTCCACTAAGTATGTCTGTTTTTTGAAGAATGTTGTTTACGTACTTCAATAGCTTGTTTTATATTTTATTGTTGTCTGTAACCCATATTGTTTTCTTGTATATGTTATTTTCGTAACTCTGTTGAGTACCCTGAAAATGACTTTGGAATAAAAGTTGAAAGTCTTGGTACCATTTCCTTTTAATTTCACGTGATGACTTATTATATACTTCATCCACGGGACCATGTGGAAATTACAAGAATATATATATATATATATATATATATATATATATATATATATATATATATATATATATATATATATATATATATATATATATATATATTTTTTTTTTTTTTTTTATAAATATTTACGCTGTTCGCCCTCGAACATTTAGGGATAGAAATATCAGCCTGACTGAGACAGGGAAATTGCTTTGTCCCACGCTAGAAGCGTCTTCAGTTCAAACTTTAACATCCGTTGGAGAAAGGAATAGGTAGCATTTAGGCATTTAACCCCATAGGCTGGAAAGTTTGTAAACAAAATATGTTAGGGCATTAGGGACCTAAGCCTCAGAGAGGGTTTACGCTCAATGACCCCTAGTTATGGTGGCCCTTAAGCTTTATTCTATGCATTCGACGATGCCTTTGTCAAGGTCGGATTGCCCGGGGCGGTATAAGCCCTCCTCTGGCGGGAACGAAGCGAGGTCGGGTCAGAGATGTGAGAGAGATCCCAGCGGTCACGGAACCAGGGTGACGCTGCGTGCGTGCCCGAACGATATTCTTTGTTCTTTATTACTTTCTCTCCTACGTCTATCTTAATTAGTGAATTGGGAAGACTGCCAGAATACGACTCCTGAGGTCCCTCGTTTGCGCAGCGACTCGACATTCACGGTAAGTCCGATTCTTGTTGAAGCTTCGTCGATTGACTAGTACTTTTCTGTATTTCACATTTTTTCTTTGTTTTCTTCCTTCAGCCACCACTTAGGGTATATGTGTTTACAAAGTCTAGATTAAGCCTAATTATTTTATTGTTAGCTTCAACCCCATTATTCCAGTAAAATACCTAGGATTTAGGGTGAGCAAAATCAGGTTAAATCTCGATGCTTTTGTATGCCTCGCGTCCGAATGTTTGGGAGAACCGTTGCGTTTAAAATCAAATTCATCTCAAATATTCTTTGTTAAGGTTAATAACCCTTAACTGGCGACCTTTGGCTAATTAACGTCTGTCTTTGAGGTTAACTTTTGGCTTCAAGTGACAGGTTACGTGTAATCTTGGTTTACAGGGCCGTAAAATTTACGTAAATTGAATAATACATGATCAACCAAGACTCTCACACGTAACATTGGCGATCTTGCGTAGAATCTAAAGTACATTTTAGAGAAAGAATCTGGAGAAAAGGAAATTAAAATTACATTAATTCCAAAAAATAAAAGTCAGATATCGAACTCCATTTCATTCTTCCAAACAAGGAACGAGGCATAATAATAAGCAGTAAAGAGAATAGTATAACAAGTGTAGCGAGAATTAGCGTAGGAAAGGGTGCGTCGAGAGCAGAGTCATAATTTATAACGTTTAAGACAAGGACATTGTACCGTGTTCGGATTGTGAGTCAAGTCGTTCAAGTAACGAATTCAAAGGCCGAGAATCGCGGAGCCCAGTTCATGTACACAAAGTAATTTAGAAATCGCGTTGGCAATTCCGATCGTTATTGTTTGCATATAGCGGGAATCATTCAAAAAACCGTGTCAGTGAAGTAGCAAACGAACTGAAATAGTAATTTTACAATAAAGGTACCGTTCAACAACGTAAATTTACGCAGGCAAGCCAGCATCTCTCTTTTCATTCTTTTGTTTAATCTCCGGGTGAGGAATACGATAACAAAAGACACAAAGTTGTTTGGTAATTTAGTTTTCCATCCGTAACGTAAAACGCTATGCATGATTGGTATATTTAAAGTAAAATCTGGATACCTGCATTTGTTTCGTTCGTTGTTTTGAATTTGGTGCAAAAAAGAAAATAACCGCCATTTTGATTCCTCCGCTGTGTCTGCGCGGGTATTCAGAATTGTTGAACTGTTGGTGAGAGGAACCGCCATTTGACGTTTTCGCGCCGCCCAAGGTTTGAAATTTAGGCCTAACGGGACCTTGGCCGCCATCTCAAAGACCTTGTTATTGTGACCTCTGCCCGAGACACTCGGGGGGGCATTTCTTTTTTTTTTTGCTTTTCGTAGCGAACCCACCTCCTAATATCTTAGCTAGGAAAAAAAACAAAAGACAATTTAGGCAGGGAAAGATAGGCCTTAGTTAGGAGTAATAACAAGTTCCTATACGAATACCTACTATAAAATCATATAAAGAAAATTTAAAATTTTTACGATAAACTTTTGTGACGTCGGCTCCCGGGAAAATTAAGATAATAAAGTAATCCCTAAGGAAGCCAAGACGACGCATCTATATCATTTTATTAAGATCCATGCCATTGTGCATGTATAAAATCTTTGTTTACATGTTCTCAAGCAGCAAGAAATTCGCTGATTGAAAATCTCTCTCTCTCTTTCTCTCTCTCTCTCTCTCTCTCTCTCTCTCTCTCTCTCTCTCTCTCTCTCTCTCTCTCTCTCTCGTCATTCAAGTAAGCATTCCTAACCTAAGTGTACGTGACCCTCTTCAAAGAAAGAACGGCCGACACTAGGCTAATTAATTCGAATACAATAAGCCAAATAAAAGAAACACCTCTGTCCCACAATAGATGAGGACAAGTTAAGAGTAATTACGATACAGTGATAAACTGTCGGTCACGAGTGAGGCCTGCTATCCAGACCGAAGCAAACAGTAGTTTTCACCCTCTGAAAAAAAGAAGGGGCCAGCACTGGGGCCGGTACTGGGACCAGCCACTCACGAGGATCTTTAAGAAAAAAAAAAAAAAAAAAAAAAAAAACCAAATTCACTTTATTCCACAGTGCCAATAATTTGCAGCACTCATCACTTGAATAGCTTACTTCTCTATCTCTCTCTCTCTCTTTTACCTTCCCTTTCTCTCTCATTCGATTGTTGCACTCTGCAGGGGGTGTAGAGTGCCTTTCCTCCCATATAGCCTAGTTGGACTCCAGTAGAGGGTCCCTAGGAACACAGTGGCACCATAGTTGCCACTAAAGAAAACAAAAGGGAACACAGAAGAGAAGGTTCTTCTGGGACCTAACCTGCACCAGTGCCTAGGGATACTGAGTGCCACCAGTGTGACCTGTACACGGCACACCCAAACTACAGTGCCACCTTTTGAAAGGGTGCCACGTCATTGAAGAGACACTTCCTCGCTACCCAAGTACGCCCGTCGACCCGGTTAGACGCCCTTCCCCACCAGTACCATGGCAGCAGAGCATTATAAAACCTTTCTGGGGCTGGGGACGGCGGCAGGTCTCACCGGCTCGGAACTTACCACCTGGGTTAAGGAGCAAGTGGACGACTTGGCCAAGCGGGAGAAGGAAGAAAGACTCGAGCAGAGGAAGTATGAAGAAGAACGAAGGGTGTATGACGCCGAGCAAAGGCAGTATGAAGAGGAAAGAGAAGAAAGAAGGAGACAGCATGAGTTAGCCTGCAAGGAAACTGAGTTAGCCCTAAAGGAGAAGGAGCTCGAGCTTGAGAGAGCGAAAATGGAGAATGCCGAAGCTATGGCTAGCCATCAAGCCTCCAGTCCTACACCTGCTGCATCAAACGCTCCAATTTCGAGCATCAATTCTCTAGTCCCCAAGTGGACTGAGGACGAGCCAGAAACATGGCTGGAGGAGATCGAGGCTCTTTTCGATAACTACAGCACCACGGAGACGGAGAGAGCCTTAATACTAGCCAAGCATATGGAGGGAAAAGCCAAGGCAGCGCTTCGCTCACTGGAGAAGAGCCAGAGAGGCAACATGGCGGAAGTTTGTAGAGTCATTACAAAGGCCTACGAAATAACCCCAGAAAAATGGAGACAACGGTTCCGAGGTCTTGCCAAGGAAGTCGGCTGGTCTTGGACGGAATGGGCATGTCACAAAACCCAGTCCGGTACGCGCTGGTTCGACTCCTTGGCCTGCACGACGTTTGAGGATCTTTTCAATCGGACCATGCTAGAAGACCTTTTCCAATGTGTGCCAGGGCCCCTTGCAGTATATCTTAACGATAAACAGCCCTCCACACTTATGGAAGCTTGTCGCATGGCTGATTCGTGGGAAACCTTCAATCAGTCGCATAGCACCTCTCAGAAGCGAATCATCCCTCCGGCCTACCTCTCGAACTCCACTCGCCCGAAGAATGGACTGCCTAGCAAGACCCTGTGCAACTATTGCAAGAAGGGGGGCCATGCTGAAGCTGAGTGCCGATACAAACTCGGCACTAATAAGCAGCCTAACCCTACCAGCCAGAACTCCGCTCCCGATTCACCCGCTCAGCCCTCTCCTCCAACAGTTACTGCAGGCCACCGAGCCCATCCAAAAGGCCCGTGCAAATCCTGTGGGGCTGCTAGACACTACAATGCTGGATCTCCGGCCTGTCCACATCATGTCCCCGCCACCAAATTTGTCAACCTAATCAGCACTTCATTTTCTGCTGCTGGTCCGCACCGGATCCTTTACCCCGAGAGACTGGAAACCCAGTTCATCTCGGTGGCCCCTCTTCAGAGCACTAGCCTGCCAGTGACCCTTCCGGTCACAGTAGACACTGCGGCAGACATTAGCCTGATCACTAGGGCCCAAGTGCCAGCCGGTGCCATGGTTGACGAAGAAACCCGGTGGGAAATGAAGTGGATAGAGGGCCACACCATCACCGTTCCTACTGTCCAACTCCAGGTTATGACACCTTGGGGCACGATACCCCACCGCCTTGGCGTGGTAGGTAGAATTCGGCCCGGAGTGGCCTTCTTGTTGGGTCGGGATCTTCTCTGCGGAAGCCCGTCACCAACGCCACTCTGCAGCCACGTTACCTCCTCCACGGAAACCCCAGTTGTAACTCCCAAAAATGACAAACCTCCACCTTCCGCCCACCAAAGTGGTCCGCGGAAGGGGCGCCACCCAACCTATTTCAGGCCTAGCCCTCTCCAATTGCGAAGGGCTGGCCCACCAAGAGGTCCTCCCCCTCCGCGAAGAGAGATTCAGGAGGAGCAGTACCGCTGCAGGACGTGCAAGCGGGCAGACCACTCCACAAATTGGGAGGGCTGCCCAAGCAAGCAACGCCCAGCGGACGCCCCCGAACAAAACTCTAGGAGAGGCTACGATCTCCTGCTGGGGCAGGAATCTCTGCCGCAGCCAAACCCAAGTCGTCCGAGAGGTATTGCACCTCCGGACCACTCATCAGGCATGCCTGACCCTCAACTGCTGCCAGTGCCACTTGCGAGCACTGAGCAGTGCCAGACTCCGTCCGCCACGGACGTTGAGCTACCAATGGAAAAGGCCCCTATGCCGGGTCTAAATCATGAGGCGAATCCTCCTCCGGGAGATTTAGGATTCCCCATGCAGTTGATCATCGCGACTGGAGAGCCTCCAGCACCCGAAACTTCTTCTTTGCAAGATTCTTCTTTGCAAAATTTGACTCCAGGGGATGAACCCCTGGAGGATCGAAATGGTACCCCTCCCTTGGAAGACCAGGAACTGGCATCCTCGGACGCAGAAGTCGAGATCGCTCTCGCTCCGGTTGTCGCAGCAGCTGGAGTAGGGAGTCCTCCCGCAGCTTTTGCAGTTGCCCCTGACTTCGCGCCCGCTAGCCCTTCTGGCCTGTCCCCGGAGTCGGTGCTCTCATCACCTGCTAGGCCAGCTACTGATAGGCCTTGGAGGAAACCGAAGAAGAAGAAGAAGGGGCGGAAGAGAGCCCAGTAGTTGCGAAGCTATAAGCTCATCCTGGCACTAGTGCCCTCTCGGCACAGTGCCCTAACATCTAAGAGTGATCCTGGCCCCTTGCCCAGAGAAGGTAGCCAGTGTGATCTCTTCCTTCTATTTGTACCTAGCCTAGGCCACCTTGAAGTACAGTACATCAATTTAGTAGCCTTGTTCTTTCCACTTACCACCGAGATGCAGTAATCATGTAAGTAGCCTAACTAATTTCAGTAATCTTAACTATTGTGAAACGAGCCACGATGCTCGTGACACGCATGGCCTAAGACCTCAGTGAGGCACCCATTTATCATATGAGGCAACCCTCATGAATTAACTAGTAAATTTTAATTGTATTAAACATAAACCATGTTGTAATTTAGTTAGAATATTAACTCTTATGTTGGTGCTACGGTCGGGTTAGGATAGGTTAGGCTAGGGAATATCATAGAATGTACCACTAGGCTAGGTCTAAAAAACATCTTGATTGTAGGAGGTAGCCTATAAAAACCGTGAGCACCTCCTAGTACTATTAGAATTAGGTTAAGTAGTGATTATAGCTCATGTCCTATCTAGGGTTAGGTAGTTCTGTAGCTAGGTAGGCTAACCAGGACTAATCTGCTCAGGGGAAGGAGAGTAACCTACGAGAGGCGAACAGCTTGCTTAGTATAGACCTTCACGCCAAAAAAGGGAGTGAAGGCCCTCTTAAAGGGGGGAGCTTTTATAAATATTTACGCTGTTCGCCCTCGAACATTTAGGGATAGAAATATCAGCCTGACTGAGACAGGGAAATTGCTTTGTCCCACGCTAGAAGCGTCTTCAGTTCAAACTTTAACATCCGTTGGAGAAAGGAATAGGTAGCATTTAGGCATTTAACCCCATAGGCTGGAAAGTTTGTAAACAAAATATGTTAGGGCATTAGGGACCTAAGCCTCAGAGAGGGTTTACGCTCAATGACCCCTAGTTATGGTGGCCCTTAAGCTTTATTCTATGCATTCGACGATGCCTTTGTCAAGGTCGGATTGCCCGGGGCGGTATAAGCCCTCCTCTGGCGGGAACGAAGCGAGGTCGGGTCAGAGATGTGAGAGAGATCCCAGCGGTCACGGAACCAGGGTGACGCTGCGTGCGTGCCCGAACGATA
>JANJGK010000020.1:1536691-1561691 GCA_039081455.1 Macrobrachium rosenbergii
TATAAAGATCAGTACAAAATTAACAGGTTACAGTGGTATAAAACAAAATCACTCTGGAGTAATTAACTTGACTCAGTCTATATGGGGAACACGGAAGCGAAGGGAGGCGTACTCTCCCTCAAAGGGCACAGTCTTGATCTGCTCTCTCCTGGTGAAATCCAGCCTGTTGAACCCCTGGAATTCTTGTTATCTGCAATCTCCACCTCCTTCTAGCCCTGTTGGAAGGATTTATCAGCAAGGCCTCCCCTTCAAATAGTTGATTGGAAGGACTGTAGTGGGTGTGATTCAAATCTCTCCTTAGAGGACTTGATTAGATGTGATCTTAGGAGGGTGTGTGAAAGACCCCTCCCTAGTATGTTTGATTGGAGGGTGTAGAAGTACACACTTTGGCTAGCCCCCAATTTCCTGGAATTTCCATGAAAACGCCTGCTGTGAAGGTGGGGTTATAGAACCAGCTGCTGTAAGCTTTTTGGCTGTGCTGACTCATGATTTGGTTAACTTAATCGTGAGGCCACTACTTCCCACTTTTATGACCGTTTTTGTGGCTTTAACGCGATATACTGCTTTTGAGTTCATGCAAAATCCTGCCTTGATCAGCGTATTTGAATCACGATAATAACAACAGCTTTTAGGCGTTATCACTGTGCTCTCTGCCTCTCTTATTATTCTTACGTCTCTCTCCTTCTCTCTCCTAACTTTTTCTCTTCTCTCTCCCTCTCTCTCTCTCTCTCTCTCTCTCTCTCTCTCTCTCTCTCTCTCTCTCTCTCTCTCTCTCTTTTCTTTTCTATCTAATTTCCCTATATATTCTACAGGAAGAAGTAAGAGGAGGTCAAGGGAAATACAAAAAGAAGATGTCTAATTTACAAACAAAATTAATAAATTAACAAATAGATAAAAGTGTATTAAAATGCATGGAGAATAGTATTAGAGCAGTTATGCATTGCACCTTCGCATTAACTTCTGAAGTTCCAATTGCTCGAAATCCTCTGAGAGGCTGTTTCACAGTCCAACGGTTAGCAACCTAGTAAGTTTTCTAGCTGAATTCAACGAAAAGCTGTAAAACCATTAAAAACTTTTCAAAGGATTATAAAAAATCTGGCCAAAATTATATAATTAACTCAGTAAGTTTGGGAATCCTTTCAATGCCATTAAAAATGGGATTTCACATTGCGGATAGATGGCTTTAATAAAGTTACTGAGGAATTTTGCACAAAATCAAGGAAAGACAATTCATTGTCATTGAATTTCATCAGATTTATTTCACTTAAGAACTGTTTATTATATTTATAGCTGTTCGTGATGGTAGGTTTCTGTTTCCTAATATTAGCAGTTATGACTTGGACCATCGACAGATGGTCTGTTGTTTGGCACCTTTCCATAAGTTATATTTCAACAGCGATCCTTTACATTCACAATTTATCTCTGATCCCCTTTCCTGCCGAGAGCAACCAGATTTGCTGGATACCATCACCAATATACAGTAAATATGCCTCGTTGTGGAGGTCCTCTATTCATTCCTCATCCCGTTGGACTGTGAAAGTCTCCCTGAGGATGTCGTGCAATTGGAACTTCAGATATTTAATCGAAGATGCAATACATTACTACCCTAAGGCTGTTCTTTTATTTTAATACATTTTTATTTATTTATTTTTTCTTTTTAATAAGCGAGATCTCTTTGTACTGTATATCCTTTTACATTCTCTTCTTCCTAATGAACACCATATTCTTAAGAAGCTTGAATTTCGAGGTTATGGCCCAAATGGGCTTGTTCTATATGAATAGGGTTCATCTTCTGAGTAATAATAATAATAATAATAATAATAATAATAATAATAATAATAATAATAATAATAATAATAATAATAATAAACAGTTTACCAAATATAGCGTTGTTTCATAGTTCTGTAGCAGTGTCATCTGTTCATTTCTGGATGCCATATGTGCTTCAGCACTCGAAGAAATTATTTAATTTCTCTGAGTCACTTCTCTATTGTTTTGAAACGTAAAACGATAACATTCAAAACATGGTATCTATACATACCGAACATTTTTCTCGAATTAACGCTTATTGTATATCCATGTGAAAGTAATAGGAGCCGTCATTAATATATATATATATATATATATATATATATATATATATATATATATATATATATATATATATATATATATATATATATACGTATTTCCCTGGGTTTATGGTATTTTACAGGCAGGCAACGGAAACTATTTAATTGGCCTTGTAGTTCTGACTTGCGTAAAGGGAAATCGTAATAAAAATAAGAAAAAGGGGAGAATTTAGGAGCTGAAGGCTCTACTTCATAAGGAAATGTTATGTAAACACTTGGGCTAAATGCAAGAATTATATTTACAGAAGCAAGCATTTAAAGGGAAAATGAATAAGTAAATTGATAAAGGGCTTGCAACGCCTGAAGATCCTTCTAAGGGAGTCTTGATGAAAGGTAGGGCACAGGCCAAGATGAGTCCACTGCGAATGGGTCCCTCTGCAAGAGAGATTTAAACATTACACGCCAGTAAAGGAACAATACAACACCGAATATGACTCGAGTTTGCACTGAGGGCGCCAAAGACTCGAGGAATGAATGACCACTTTTACACTCGAACACAGGACATTGAAAATGGCACAGGATAAACTGGCACAAGGACAGAAATGAAATGCTGGTACTCCAAGCTTTCTAAAGGGCAAACTTTCGTGACCGAAAAGTCTTTACTCCACTTTACCTTAGTGGAAACTGGTCTCTCTGACAAAGAAGGACGAGGGATGATCACACATATGGCGGTGCCCTCGAGGATGACTGCAGTCTGGAGTCTGGAGTTGGGAGTCAGACGGGGAAAGAAAATCTTCTCAGCAATCTGCATCACCCGCCCGCGTGGAGGATTCTTACTGCGTCTGCATGTCTTATGCTATCACAACTAACTAACTGCTGCTTACTGTTCCTCTCCCTTATAAGGCACGCGGCCAGGGCTATGAGTCGTGTCCAAGGATGAATCACGGCCAGGTGTTCAGCGATTCGGGGGGCGGGGGGCGGGCTCTTCCGAAGGCTTGGAAGGTTACTTGTGAAAATTTATTGTGTAGCCAAAAGAAAATTAAATACTTTTTTGACAGAAAGACTAAGGAGCGTAATTTTGTAGTGGGTGATAATGTTTTGGTATTGCTTCCCATTCCAGGAAACCCTTTAAAAGCTTCATTTTCAGGACCGTGGAAAATTTTAAAGAAATTAAGTGATGTTACTTATTTAGTTGAAACTCCTGAAAGGAGGAGACCCTACCAGCTGTGTCACATAAATATGTTAAAAGCTTATAAAGGTCGTGACAAAGTTATTCCCGTGGCATTAGTTGGTGATACTACAAAGTGTAATGGTATTAATTCTTTTTCTTTTCCAGACGTGAGTAATTTTGATGATGATTGTTCTGATGGTGCCGAATGGCCTAGTGATGATGAACATTCTTTAGAAAATTTTTCAGAAATGGTTTCACATTTGAATTTAGTAGAACGGGGATCTTTGAAAAAGTTAGTTTTTAGTCATAAGGATTTATTTTCGGATGTTCCAGGACAGACCACTGTCCTTGAACATGATGTGGATGTGGGTAACGCAACTCCGGTAAAACAATCCCCTTACAGGTTAAATCCATTTAAAAATGATGTTGTGGATAAAGAGGTTGATTATATGTTACGACTCGGGCTGATCGAACCCAGCAACAGTCCGTGGTCTTCACCTGTTGTTTTGGTAAAGAAACAGGATGGTCAATTCAGGCTTTGTTTTGATTACCGCAAAGTCAACGAGGTCACAAAGCCTGATAGTTATCCTTTACCCAGGATAGAGGACTGTATTGACAGGATAGGGAATTCAAAATATATAACTAAATTTGATTTGTTAAAGGGGTATTGGCAAGTTCCGCTGTCCAAACGGGCACGGGATTTGTCAGCGTTTGTAACACAGCGAGGACTCTACCAATGTAAAGTAATGCCTTTTGGGATGGAGAATGCTACTGCAACCTTTCATAGATTAATGAATACTTTGGTCCAAGGTTTAGAGGGGTGTGTTGTTTATATTGATGATATTGTGATTTATAGTGATGACTGGGACACCCATCTTAAACGTATTAAGGCCTTATTTCAGGTACTTAGGAAAGCTGGTTTGGTTATAAACCTCAAAAAGAGTGAGTTTGCCAAAGCAAAGGTTGTGTATTTGGGTCACGAAGTAGGGTTTGGGAAAGTGGCTCCAAAACAGGCAAACGTAGACTCTATTAGGCATATTGAAATACCGAAGTGTCGCAGGGATGTCAGAAAATTCCTTGGTTTAGTAGGGTATTATCGTAGATTTGTTAAGAATTTTTCTGATATCGCTGAGCCCCTGACTAATTTATTATGTAAGAATGTGACTTTTGTATGGACTAATGATGCCCAAAATGCCTTTGAAAAATTAAAGCAGGTCCTAATGAATTTCCCTATATTAAAAGCCCGTGATTTTGACGTTCCTTTTTCGCTTGCTACTGATGCGAGTGATGTTGGGGTTGGAGCAGTTTTGTTGCAGGAAGATGCTCATGGAGTATCTCATCCTGTTGCCTATTTCTCCAAAAAGTTATCCCCGGCACAACGGAAATACTCGACTGTAGAGAAAGAGACTTTGGGATTAATTTTAGCTGTTAATCATTTTCAGGTGTATTTATCCTCTACAGGGACTCCGATTAAAATATTAATGGATCATAATCCGTTGATTTTCTTGAACAGGTTTAGGAATAAAAATCAACGGCTGATGTGTTGGAGCCTCCTGCTCCAGGAATGGAAATTTAGCTTTTCACACATTCCAGGCAAAAGTAATGTTGTCGCTGATGCGCTGTCACGCATCAGTGACTGATCGATAGGTTGATTTGAGAAAAACCTTTTCGTTCTTCGTTAATTATTATTGGTAAAGTTGTTTTGTATATTTATATTAACTGATTTGATTAATCCTATAAATTTATTGAATGTACAAGGTTTCCAGGTGTGTTGTTTCCAGGTGTGTTGTAATAATGTTGTGTCAGGTGTTTGTTTTGTTTATGAAATAATTTAGGATTAAGTATTTAAGATTAAGATGTTAAATGTCGTGATTTGCAGGTTTTTCTTCGGTGTCGTCTTTGATTAAGAGTGGTTAAGGGTACTTTTGATTTCTGTTTACTTTAGTATGTGTTGTTGGTGGAGGTTAATTTTAAGGTGTTACCATTGTCTTGTGTATGTCCAGGTTAATTTTAAGGTGTTACCATTGTCTTGTGTAAGTCCATTAATGATGTGTGTATTTAAGGCCCAAACCCGTTTAGTGAGAGGACGCTCTCTGAAGTGTAGATGCACTAAAACTGAGTGAAGTGTAGTGAAAAGACGCTCTTTGAAACTCAATGAGTCGCAAAACAAGTAGTGTTGAGTAAGGACGCTCTCTGGAGTGAAAAGAGGCATTATTGGAAAGTGTTGTGAAGGGCCACAATTTGAGTGTGTAGTAAATCATTAATCATATACTGTTATGTCCCTGTTCTTTGTTTATGCCAATGGTCCACATTAATTCTTTCTTTACATAGCTTCGATAGGTCACGGGCTCACGGGTCTGTAGCACAACACAGCCGTTTTTTAGGCGCTACAGGCTGGTGTATGAGTGGTGACCTACACTAAGTTCAGGTTAATCTATTAAGGTTTTGGTCCTTATTTTTGTTTAACTGATATTTGAGTTTTCAGAATAATTTAGCCAGGTCACGGGCTCACGGGTCTGTAGCACAGCACGGCCGTTTTTTAGGCACTACGGGCTGGTGTATGAGTGGTGACCTTGGTTGAGGTAACACTACCCCCATTGTGGTCGATTTATATTTTTGTTGTCGGTTATCTAGGTTTAGTCTAATAATTGGTTAGTCTTGTTAACATTGGTGCTCTGCTAACCTGTGCCCACCATTCCAATTGTGAGTTCATGGGGATATTACCATATTTCTTCGTATGTTGGTACTGATGTTATTTTTGGCGTGGTCACTATAAGTTATTTACTTGTATTAGCTTTAAGTCTTAGTATTAAGGTTAAGATTTTATATCTATTGACTGTATTGAAAGTGGTACAAAATTTTTTTGCCACTATCTTTAATCTAATTTTGCCAGCAATGTGATATAGTATTTTTAATCACTTTTTGAGTTTTGTCATTAGACTTTAATTTTTCTTATTGTCCCTGTGTTATTTCATATAGATTGAATTGCTATGTTAGCATTTTTATATTTCTTTGAATTCTGAGTTAAGTTCAATACTTTGTAGAAAAATTTTCTTGTGGAAAATTTTTTTTTGTGTGTGTGAGGAGGTGTCAGTATGTGTTAAATTTAACGTAAGTTAATTTGTTTTGAATAAGTCACTTTGGCAGTAATAATTTTTTTGGAACGTAATGACCCTTTTTTCTCCTCCCCGATATTTCTGACTTGTTGTATAGTTTTAATAACAATGAGCTTGTTTTATTTTCATGTGTGGTGTTAGCTGGAGCTGTATTCAGAGCTGTCTCGCCAGGTCTAAGGGAGTCGTTTTCTGGACCATTAACATTGTGAGGGTTGGACTTATTTTGGAGTATCTCTGGATTACGAGATCTGTCTTACTTCAGTTGCTGCTGCTGACCTCCTTTGGGAGATTGTTTATTCTTCATTCTGCACCCTTGGCCCAGTTATTTGCCAAGGGGACCTGTCTGCCTACTGGTAAGGTGTGATTACCTGTCGGACGGCCATGTCCATTGATCGTCTTGCGACGTTAAAGTGATTCCTTCTTCAGTCTGCGCCCTTGGCCCATTTATTTGCCAAGGGGACCTCTCTTACGTTTGGTAACGTCTCAAGAACATATATTATTCCCCTCGACCCGTGATTTAAAGGCTGCGTTAGCCACTACTACTGTTCAGAGCTCACTTAAGGGAAGCAGTTTTTTTTTGATAAATGTTTAGTGTGTAATAAGTTAGGTTATTCTGCCTTTTGACATTCTATTACTTCCAGGGCCCTCTCTTTAAAGTGTAATTGCATAGTCTATCTTAATTTGGTGTAAGTGTGTTTGTTATTCGATGTTTTCAGTGTAGGGTTGATTTTTGTGTTTATTTAATGTATTTTGTAAGAGGCTCAGTGGTCATTTCTTTCTAAAAAGTTTATATTAAATATTATGGTTTTATTTTCAGTTTTTTTTTATCCTTCTTGATTCCATCTCTGTACACTCTGTTGCGGCCATTCCACCTATTGTGGACTTGGTCGTTAGTGACTTTATTTGTATTTTAAGAGACTTGTGTATGTTTTTTACAAACAGATGGTTTTGTACTGGTATTTGTAGTAATTACATATTTCCACTAAGTATGTCTGTTTTTTGAAGAATGTTGTTTACGTACTTCAATAGCTTGTTTTATATTTTATTGTTGTCTGTAACCCATATTGTTTTCTTGTATATGTTATTTTCGTAACTCTGTTGAGTACCCTGAAAATGACTTTGGAATAAAAGTTGAAAGTCTTGGTACCATTTCCTTTTAATTTCACGTGATGACTTATTATATACTTCATCCACGGGACCATGTGGAAATTACAAGAATATATATATATATATATATATATATATATATATATATATATATATATATATATATATATATATATATATATATATATATATATATATATATATATATATACATATATATATATATATAAATTTATGTACAGTATATATGTGTGTGTGTCTCAGGCATTGTATGCCTATACATATCTTTATGACAGGGTAATTGAAATAAGCTTATCAATTATAAATAAAATATTAAATAAATACGCCTAAATCATTACACTAACCTCAGCACGAAGGTGTTTGTTAAATGTTAGACAGGAATTGACGATTTAAAATGAAAAATTGAGATTGAGCTCTTTTATGGATACTCTGTATAGCCGCTGCTTTCGCAAGTCGTAACCCTCGCTAAGAAGCATGGAAAACCGAACTTGATAACTTCCATAAGGAAAATCTTTATAATTTTCTTTGCTTCATTTCTAATTACATGCACTTACAAAATTTCACTCACAAACATCAAATACGTGACTATGAACACTGTCTTATGAAAAACAAATACGAAAAGATATTTTTTCATGATATTAGATCTTTAATACGGCCGTCTGAGAATAGCATTGGCGGGTACAAACGAAAAGGGTCCGTACAGCACCATTCAAAAAGAGCTGTAATTCTATGCATCGTCAGCCACCTGAAGTCTTGAGCGCATTTGGCCACAAGTAAATGACAAATGGCGCTGTATGATTCAATTGCCGATTAACAAACTAGGATTTTGGTTGTTTCTTCATTCTTCACTCACTTTAAAACGCAATTTGACAGGAATATTTACCTATGAATTTGTTCATTTCCTAAAGTTTATTGTCAATATTTGATTTTCAGGTTTATGGCAAGAGTAAGATTTCAAAATACGTCCAGTAGCTGCTTTGTTCTCCCATAAGCTTCGCGAAAAGTCTGTGGGCCTTGTACAGGCTTATTCTGATCTTCAAAATTTAAAGCTTCCTAAGCTTTTCGTTGTTGCAACGAAAGTGTATTATTTGAAAATTAATGTAATGATATTAAGTTATTATTATTATTATTATTATTATTATTATTATTATTATTATTATTATTATTATTATTATTATTATTCAGAAGATGAACCCTGTTCATATGGACAAGCCCACAAGGGCCACTGACTAGAAATTCAGGCTCCCAAAGGATATGGTGTTCATTAGGAATGTTAAGGATCTTTACCCTCTGTTGTATGTTTTTAGTCTCTCACTTCTTACCTTGATTTCTTCTACGTGTGTCCTTGATGCATCGCTACCACTGGGATGTGCTATGTCTTCTAGATTAGTTATTTTTAAGCATTGATATCTCTCAGGAAGGCATATAGAGACGAGATCGGTAATTTCTTCACTTTAATTAGTACTTAGTATTATAAAGATCAGTACAAAATTAACAGGTTACAGTGGTATAAAACAAAATCACTCTGGAGTAATTAACTTGACTCAGTCTATATGGGGAACACGGAAGCGAAGGGAGGCGTACTCTCCCTCAAAGGGCACAGTCTTGATCTGCTCTCTCCTGGTGAAATCCAGCCTGTTGAACCCCTGGAATTCTTGTTATCTGCAATCTCCACCTCCTTCTAGCCCTGTTGGAAGGATTTATCAGCAAGGCCTCCCCTTCAAATAGTTGATTGGAAGGACTGTAGTGGGTGTGATTCAAATCTCTCCTTAGAAGACTTGATTAGATGTGATCTTAGGAGGGTGTGTGAAAGACCCCTCCCTAGTATGTTTGATTGGAGGGTGTAGAAGTACACACTTTGGCTAGCCCCCAATTTCCTGGAATTTCCATGAAAACGCCTGCTGTGAAGGTGGGGTTATAGAACCAGCTGCTGTAAGCTTTTTGGCTGTGCTGACTCATGATTTGGTTAACTTAATCGTGAGGCCACTACTTCCCACTTTTATGACCGTTTTTGTGGCTTTAACGCGATATACTGCTTTTGAGTTCATGCAAAATCCTGCCTTGATCAGCGTATTTGAATCACGATAATAACAACAGCTTTTAGGCGTTATCACTGTGCTCTCTCCCTCTCTTATTATTCTTACGTCTCTCTCCTTCTCTCTCCTAACTTTTTCTCTTCTCTCTCTCTCTCTCTCTCTCTCTCTCTCTCTCTCTCTCTCTTTTCTTTTCTATCTAATTTCCCTATATATTCTACAGGAAGAAGTAAGAGGAGGTCAAGGGAAATACAAAAAGAAGATGTCTAATTTACAAACAAAATTAATAAATTAACAAATAGATAAAAGTGTATTAAAATGCATGGAGAATAGTATTAGAGCAGTTATGCATTGCACCTTCGCATTAACTTCTGAAGTTCCAATTGCTCGAAATCCTCTGAGAGGCTGTTTCACAGTCCAACGGTTAGCAACCTAGCAAGTTTTCTAGCTGAATTCAACGAAAAGCTGTAAAACCATTAAAAACTTTTCAAAGGATTATAAAAAATCTGGCCAAAATTATATAATTAACTCAGTAAGTTTGGGAATCCTTTCAATGCCATTAAAAATGGGATTTCACATTGCGGATAGATGGCTTTAATAAAGTTACTGAGGAATTTTGCACAAAATCAAGGAAAGACAATTCATTGTCATTGAATTTCATCAGATTTATTTCACTTAAGAACTGTTTATTATATTTATAGCTGTTCGTGATGGTAGGTTTCTGTTTCCTAATATTAGCAGTTATGACTTGGACCATCGACAGATGGTCTGTTGTTTGGCACCTTTCCATAAGTTATATTTCAACAGCGATCCTTTACATTCACAATTTATCTCTGATCCCCTTTCCTGCCGAGAGCAACCAGATTTGCTGGATACCATCACCAATATACAGTAAATATGCCTCGTTGTGGAGGTCCTCTATTCATTCCTCATCCCGTTGGACTGTGAAAGTCTCCCTGAGGATGTCGTGCAATTGGAACTTCAGATATTTAATCGAAGATGCAATACATTACTACCCTAAGGCTGTTCTTTTATTTTAATACATTTTTATTTATTTATTTTTTCTTTTTAATAAGCGAGATCTCTTTGTACTGTATATCCTTTTACATTCTCTTCTTCCTAATGAACACCATATTCTTAAGAAGCTTGAATTTCGAGGTTATGGCCCAAATGGGCTTGTTCTATATGAATAGGGTTCATCTTCTGAGTAATAATAATAATAATAATAATAATAATAATAATAATAATAATAATAATAATAATAATAAACAGTTTACCAAATATAGCGTTGTTTCATAGTTCTGTAGCAGTGTCATCTGTTCATTTCTGGATGCCATATGTGCTTCAGCACTCGAAGAAATTATTTAATTTCTCTGAGTCACTTCTCTATTGTTTTGAAACGTAAAACGATAACATTCAAAACATGGTATCTATACATACCGAACATTTTTCTCGAATTAACGCTTATTGTATATCCATGTGAAAGTAATAGGAGCCGTCATTAATATATATATATATATATATATATATATATATATATATATATATATATATATATATATATATATATATATATATATATATATATATATATATATATATATATATATATATATATATATACGTATTTCCCTGGGTTTATGGTATTTTACAGGCAGGCAACGGAAACTATTTAATTGGCCTTGTAGTTCTGACTTGCGTAAAGGGAAATCGTAATAAAAATAAGAAAAAGGGGAGAATTTAGGAGCTGAAGGCTCTACTTCATAAGGAAATGTTATGTAAACACTTGGGCTAAATGCAAGAATTATATTTACAGAAGCAAGCATTTAAAGGGAAAATGAATAAGTAAATTGATAAAGGGCTTGCAACGCCTGAAGATCCTTCTAAGGGAGTCTTGATGAAAGGTAGGGCACAGGCCAAGATGAGTCCACTGCGAATGGGTCCCTCTGCAAGAGAGATTTAAACATTACACGCCAGTAAAGGAACAATACAACACCGAATATGACTCGAGTTTGCACTGAGGGCGCCAAAGACTCGAGGAATGAATGACCACTTTTACACTCGAACACAGGACATTGAAAATGGCACAGGATAAACTGGCACAAGGACAGAAATGAAATGCTGGTACTCCAAGCTTTCTAAAGGGCAAACTTTCGTGACCGAAAAGTCTTTACTCCACTTTACCTTAGTGGAAACTGGTCTCTCTGACAAAGAAGGACGAGGGATGATCACACATATGGCGGTGCCCTCGAGGATGACTGCAGTCTGGAGTTGGGAGTCAGACGGGGAAAGAAAATCTTCTCAGCAATCTGCATCACCCGCCCGCGTGGAGGATTCTTACTGCGTCTGCATGTCTTATGCTATCACAACTAACTAACTGCTGCTTACTGTTCCTCTCCCTTATAAGGCACGCGGCCAGGGCTATGAGTCGTGTCCAAGGATGAATCACGGCCAGGTGTTCAGCGATTCGGGGGGCGGGGGGCGGGCTCTTCCCAGGTCCTGCGGGTGTAAAACAATTCGGGCAGCTTAATTTGCCTTTATGAAGGCCGGTTAAGAAGATTAGTTGGGCTAATTCTCTTAAGGGAGTGGCATAAAAATATCTTCCTGGCCCCTGTTATCTGTGTCATCTCAATATCTGTTCTAGGCAAAAACAAAAGGGACAGATCGGAGTGTTGATAATACAATCAGCCATGCGGTTCCTAATAAGCAAAAAGGGGTAAATTAGGTGGGGGGACGGCGCCCTGTGCAAGACGTCTGGGTTATTATAATATATATATATATATATATATATATATATATATATATATATATATATATATATATATATATATATATATATATATATATATATATATATATATATATATATATATATATATATATATATATATATATATATATATATATATATATATATATATATATATATATATATATACATATATATACACGCGCGCGTGCGCGCACACACACACACACACACACACTATTGCATGGGCATGCGCACATTCTCATACACTATCAAACAATGGAAGAAAAGTGCACTCATATGTAACAACACCACAGAAGCACATATGTCTAAAGCGTTAGCAGTGGACGTTGTTGAAAAACAGTGGTGCTCGATTTTTAACGAACGTTGCATCTAGACAGAAATTTATATTAATTACAGCTTTATCTGTCGATCTTGCAATAGACAGATCATTTAGAAGGGCTTAGTCTTTAAACATTTGTACTGATGAACAACACGAAAATACATTCGTAACGACTGTCTATTCTGAAATCGGTCAGTTTTGCAAATTGCACGAGAGAATTACCTAGGAAGCAAAGGATATCCTTACCAAGCAATCATGCCTTAATTGCACTGCAGACACTTCTTTTTATCATTTAAATAATGCTGGGGTGGTTTCTTTGATTACGAAAGTATATGTTTGTGTGAGAGATATTCAGAAGAAACCCACGCACATTAGAATATTTCAATATAAATCCATAAACACTGACAATTTCCAAATCATTTCATAGTTTCCATCAGCATATTATAACATCCCCTGTAGCTCAAGGGCAAATGTATTACCTGTTCAGTATTAGATACTGCTAGAATTACTAGTACGTGATGACTCTCTTCCTGGATCACAGTCAAGTTATGCTTTTATAAACTTGCAAATGAAGGACTGTCCTCACTCTGCCTGTAACTCGTGTCAAGTGGCGGCACACTTTGCAGCATTGCTTTCCTATACGACAATTCATCCGTTTTGTAAACGATTGTCATGGGGTATGATTAACGGATATCTCGCATTCATGCTCAAATCAGGGTATCCGTTTCTTTTTCCTTTTTCAAATGATAAGGTTAAACGAATTTTAGCTCAATGCTATCATCTCTTTGATGAATTATCTTGAATTTCTTTCCTTCGAGTTTGATAAAGGTGAATTGAAAGGTCTGTTGTTTTCAGTTGTTGTTCACTTGTACGTACAGGACGATTAAACTGTTAATATGACTCGTCTGCATCGGGTGTTGACTTTTGTTTACAAAAATGTTTGAACATGAATATATTCTGTGTCCGTATTCGCGTCGCTTGATTCAAGTTGTAAGTTTGTGTAACAATAATAGTCCAAGGACTCGGTGGCAGTTTTCCACAGAACTTCCCAGCGGTGTTGTTTTCATCTCTAACGTCAGAAGAGGTCGTAGGTAAGACGATAATTCCATTTGAAGTATATTATGTCCTTCGTCATTCGTTTTAGTTTTAGAAAACAAGTTTCGTTTGTACAGCCATGTCTCTACTTTCTGCCTGTGGGAGAACGTGTTTGTATGTGCAGAGATATAGATGTCTGCTGTATCGGTTTCAGAGCCAGAAGAGAGAGATATGTTTCAATGAACCCACCACATGATGCTCGCGCAAATGATAATGATATTTATAATTGCCTAACAAATGTCCCACTTCTTTTCACAAACAAAATATCTAGATAATGTTGACGTCTGTATGTGAAGACAGCAATACAGGTTGACCGGCAGAGAGAGAGAGAGAGAGAGAGAGAGAGAGAGAGAGAGAGAGAGAGAGAGAGAGAGAGAGAGAGAGAGAGAGAGAGAGCGTAGGCCCATAATATATGTATACAATCCCACTTTAGAAGCACATGTATGGATAAAACAATTTTCTCAGAGGAGTTATCTGGTAGACACAACATTCGAGTACCAATTTCCATAAAGTCACAATTCTTACCCTGAAATGAAAAATTATACTTCTGCCGAGAAGTGCTTTTTTTTTTTTTTTTTTTTTTGCATTTCACAAGAGTTACCTATAAATGTCCAATGAATAAAAGATACATGGAAGGAATATATTAAGACTTCACATGAGAAGTATTGCTTGATCGGTATTGACTAATTATCTTGAGAGTTAATTATATTTTTACACACATGCTAAAGCATTGACTTACCTTTTTAAAATTCAAATGTTAATTTCATATTCACTACTAACATTTTGGACTGCTTATCGATTTCTTTCTACGATCAAATTTCCAATTTTTTTGTTGTCTTTACCACCTCTTTCTTTTACAGAAGTTGACTTAAATACCCTAAAACCCTTCCTCGGGTCCAATGTTATCGATTTTTCTTCCCACCAATAAACAACTTCGATCGTTATCTACATATTAATCTGATGGTTTTCTGATCTACATACAGTATGCTTTCTGTTAGCTAATTTCATGGTGGGAATTCGTAAGCTTCTAGTTTCCACTTTCTTGGCTGAATAATGTAATTAAAAAAGAAAACTGTTACTCACTCATTTAACTTAATCTTACACTTGCCCGAATTTGAGAGTGCAATGCATATATCAGTACAACTACTGATTAATATTTTAGTGATAGATTGAGAATATGAATGAACGAAAGAGGAATCTGCATTTGTAGGGGAATCGCTTATAGGAGAATTATAGTAATGATTTCGATGCGTATGGTTCCCTGAACTGAGAAACAGCAATAACTGATAGAAATGGGATGATTCATTACCTCCGGCAGTTCTTTTCTGTCTCTATCCAAGATATTCAAACCTGACAGGTGAGCACTGGTCGAATCATACACTCATTAGTGTGTGGAGTTTGAGTGCTTACACTCATTAGTGAGTAGGGGTGGAGACCTTACACTCATTAGTGAGTGGGGGTGGAGACCTTACACTTATTAGTGAGTGGAGGTGGAGACATTACACTCATTAGTGAGTGGGGGTGGAGACCTTACACTAATTCATAGGTAGGGGTGGAGACCTTACACTCATTAATGAGTAGGGGTGGAGATCTTACATTTATTTGTGCATGGGGGTGGGGACCAGACACTCATGATTGGATTGGGGGTTCAGACGTTACACTCATTAGTGTGTATGGATGGAGACGTTACACTCATTAGTGCATGGGGTTGGAGACCTTACACTCATTAGTATGTGGTGTTGTAGATCTTATATTCATTACTGTCTGGGCATGGAGACCTTACACTCATTAATGCCTGGGGATGGAGACCTTGCATTCATTAGTGAGTGGTGATGGAGACCTTGCCTTCATTAGTGTGGGGGGTGGAGATTTTTCAGTCATTATTGAGTACGGGTGGAGAACTTACACTTATTACTGCGTGAGGGTAAAGACCTTACACTCATGTTGAAAAATAACACTAAGTTATTTTTTTTTTTCTGTTTCTTTTTTTATAATATGGTAATTTGGTAAGTTTGTAAATGATTGTTTTAATTTTAACTTGCATTTTAAGTATTTAAATATTTTTTGTTTACATAAAATGATGACAATTCCTTAATAACCTGTTAAAAATTAAGATGGTTTGGGTCGTTGAAGAGATTTGCTGCTCGTTATACATTTCTTACAGAAAGGAGAAGTGGACGGCTTTTAATGAAAATGAATGTAGTTCTTAGCCATCTTCACCAGTGACAACATTGGATTTACTTACCTCTTTATCGTCATGGTGAAAAAATAAGTGATTGGTACCATGGATCCGCATCTTACGTTGCCTTCTGCTTGGAAGCCTTATCAAGAGCCAGCACAGCAATTGTGATTTGTTGCATTTACAAACAGCATACACGGACAGTATGGGTTGTGAGGTACGTCATCATTTTTAAAGGTCATTTAAATTTTATGATTTATAATCCATAGTTCATTTAATAATGAAAGTCCCTTGCTTTGCTTTTTAGCCCCCACAAATAAATATACCCTTGGATAATATTTATATCACATTTACAATTTTTATGGGATTGCCATATTATAATTTCCCAGTCATAGTTAAGAGATTCATTTATCTGCAGTTACTTTGTGCTGGTTAGATAATTTAAGTGTTGTATCATATTTTGGTATTTTCTCATTTTGCCACTTTTATGTTAATTAGTCGTTCGTTTATTTACATTCGTTGTTTTTATTACTTAGGTGGTTATTCGTTCGGCCTTACTGTAATTTTGGCTTGTTGTATACAAGTAATATACTTAATACGCAAAGTGGACCATTGCCTTTAGGTAATTATTATTTTGGTAGTGTTAAGTGAAATCCATTATTGATACAATACATATATTTGAATGGCATTCCTGTGTTTAAATAATTTATTAGTGATTTCGATAGTTTAAATTACCATTTGAAGTGTAACTGATATTTGGTATTTTATATTTATCTAGGGGTTCTTGAAAATGATAATTGGAAGTTGGAGATGCTTGACCATCGCTTTGACCTCCATTTAAGGCGATCATCTTCGACAGCAGCAACAACAGCATTGGTTTTAATTTGAGCAGCAATACATGAAACCATTTTATTATATCTTATTCAATTTCTTAGTTGTTCTTTAATTAAAGTTTTTAAAGTTCATAATTTTATGAAGGTTTCATTAAAATAAGAAAATTGCTCTTTGTATTAATTTTCCAATTACGTAGTAAATTTTTCGAGATGGCGCCCAACGTGGGGCCTAAGTAAGGTGCTGTTTTTGCTGTCTGGTTAGCTTCCGGGTTGGGGTTTCGTTTGTTTGTGGGTCCATGGTCTATCCTTTACATTTTATTGAAATGAGTGTAGAATTAAAGACTCGTAAATATATTCGTGGCCAAGTAACGCGGTTGTTTAATAAACATGATGAATTCACGAGTATGAATAAAACTGAGTGCAAGGCTGTTCAAATTAAACTGGTTTCGTACAGTGATCAGTTGAACAGTCTTAATACTGTAATCCAGAAGTCTTTGTATGGAGACGGGAAAAATGACGAGGAGTTCTTATTAGAATTGCAGTCTTGTGATGATTACTCAGATAAATTAAATACCTGTTTTGCTGTTTTGCAATTGATGGATTCTAAGCCTGAGGCCAAGGATTCTGAGACCGCAAGAAGTCTCTTGAAGAGTCCTGTAGTTCCACTTCCGGTTTACACTAGCACCGAAAGTGAAAATGTTGAAAAATTTCTTGTTGAGTTTGACTCGGCTATTGCCACATATTCTTACACTGAGAGGGATAAACTATTACTTCTCAAGCAACAGGTATCAGGCAGAGCCTCAATTTTGCTCGAGAATCTTGAAATTTCAAAGCAGACTTATACTGATGCTAAGAAATTGCTTAAAGAAGCACTGGCTTCTCGTTCGCTGCAGAAATTCAATGTAATTAAGCAATTAAGTGAAATGAAGCTTGAGTACGGTACTGATCCTTTTTCCTATATTGGAAAAATTACTAATGTAACAAACTTTTTCTACATTGGAAATCAAAGTAGATGATATTTTGCAGTATTTCATCTGGCAAGGCATGAATGAGTCCTTTAAAGCTCAGCTGGTAAATGTGACTAATCATGTACGTCCATCACTTGAGGAGATAAAGGAAAAATTCTTTGAAGCATCTGAACGTTATATGAACGTCACAAGAAAGTTTAATGAAAGGGGGAGACAAGGAGGAAAATCTTCTACATCACTTGCAGTTAATGTTAAATATGAGGATAATGAAACTAACAGAATTAGTACTGCTGACGCCGCTTCTCCGAGGAAAAGGTGCACTCTTTGCCAGGAAAACCATGCAACACATAAGTGTATAAAATATAAAGAACCAGAGCATAAGCTGAGACGCTTAGAAGAACTTAATGGTTGCAAGAAATGTGCTAACATTGGACATACCACTGACAAATGCAAGTTTAAATTCTTTAAGAAATGCTATTTTTGTAAGGGTTGGCACTTTTCATTTTTGTGTGATCATCAAGGTGAAAAATCTCATGATGAAAAACTACAGGTGAATGGGAGAGGTGGCAAGGAAGTAAAAGCAGGTAAATCAAAACACAGGGAAACCTCGAGTGATGTGATGATTATAACTAAGGTTTTGCATACCTCTGATGGCGCCTCTGTTTTGCCAACTTTTACCTGTGAAATGTTGAATGGAGCCCTTGTTCGAGGTTTAAAGGACTGTGGCTGTCAGACCAGTTTTGTAACTGAAAAACTTGCATGTGATAATAAGTTGAAAGTGTTAGAAGATAATGTCTCTTTAACAGTCAATGGTTTTAATTCAAGTAAGATGTATAAATCCAAGATAGTTGAATTAAAGTGCAACTTTGATGATAAGGCTTGTGTAATACATGCATTGTGTGTGCCAAGCATAGATATAAATTTGTCATTGCCAGGAATTTCAGAAGTGGCCAGGGCCTTTACCAAAAAAGGCTTCAAATTAGCTGATAAATATTTGACTGATGGTAGTGATAAAATAAAGGACATTGACTTGATACTTGGTACAAATGACGCCCATTGTTTATTGGATTTTTCTGTACAATTTGGCAATGATCACCCATCTGTTTATTTGGGATCATCGGCAGGAGTGATGTTAATAGGTAATGTCAAGATTATGCAACAGAATATACCTTATCTTTCAAAGGATTTTTCTTGTTCTCGGTGTTCAGAGCATTCATGCTCTGTTGCCGATTATGAGGAAACATGTGAGTTAAATGGAAACAAATCCCCTGTATTTAATGGCATAGATGAATGCTGCAAGTATATTGGATTTGGTAGTTCTATGGGTGAGCCAAGTGGCTTAAGTTTGGAATGCGATGTGGAGGTTCAAGCTAACTTCGCTATTCTAAATGAAAAAGGTATGATTGAAGAATCAGAGCTGAGACGTGCAACTGATGAGATGCTGCGGTCTGTGTATGAGAAATCTATTTGTGAACCAGATCATGAAGATGGAAACTTGGTGTCAGATTGTAATGGAAATTTGATTAAGTTTACCCTTGATAACGCAAGGAGAAACGAGGAAGGAAGGCTAGAGATGCCTCTTCTATGGAATGAAAAGAGCTGTCATTTACTTGGACGGAATTTCGACCTTGCAAAGGCAGTATTGAGATCCAACACGAGGAAATTACAAAGGAACAAGGCAAATTTGGAACTTATGAATGAAAATTTTAAAGAACAAGAGGATCTTGGAATAATTGAAAGAATACCAAATCTAGAAAGGTACATGGATGAGCATCCTGAGTGCAGTTTTTTAGCACACATGGGAGTTTTTAGACTGGATCGGGAAACAACAAAATGCAGAGTTGTTTTCCTGTCCAATGTTTGTGAACCTAGCAGGTCCAGTGTGATGACGGTCAATCATAATCAGGCTATGTATGCTGGCCCATCACTCAATCAGAAGATAACGTCTGCATTGCTTCATTTGAGATTCGGATCTAAATTACTGATCTTCGATATTAAGAAAGCATTCAATCAAATAGCACTCAGTGAGCTTGATCAGCAGAAGTTACTCTTTTTGTGGTATAAGAATGTTAAGAAAGGGGATTTCTCTATAATTGCCTACAAAAATGTTCGTCTTCCCTTTGGACTTCGATGCAGTCCTACAATTTTGATGTTGGCTCTTTTCAAAATTTTAATACTGGATAGCAAGAATGATAATCCTAGACTAAGAAATGCAAAATGTATAATGTATCAGCTATTCTATATGGACAATGGTGGATTTACTTGTGAATCATCCGAAACCTTGAATTGGATGTATGAGATTTTACAGGATATTTTTGGTCCTTACAAAATTGAACTACAGCAGATGTTTTCTAATGATTCTACACTACAAGATAAAATTGATGGAGAAAATATGCTATCGGATGTAGGATGCAAGAAATCTGAGATGGAGGTGAAATTACTTGGGATGATCTGGAATCGTAGGAGTGATACAATTTCAACCAGGAAATTGTGCCTTGATGAAAAGGCTACTACAAAGAGGGAAATTTTGCAATCCATTGCTTCTAATTATGATGTTTTCAACATAAATGGTCCTCTTCTTAACAGAGCTAGACTTTTTATGCAGGACTTGCAATGTGAGAGAACGCTCGGATGGGATGCACAACTTAGAGACTTTCAACAAAAGGAATGGAGAAATATTGCAAACCAAGTAAATTCTGCTCCTGTTTTTGAGCTTCAGAGATGTGTTGGTGAAAGGACAGATGAATATAAACTTGAGGCTTATGTTGATGCTAGCAAAAGAGTTTATGGAGTTGTTGTATATTTATGCAATATGAGAAGTGGTGAAAGAAGCTTTGTATTAGCGAAAAACAGACTCATTGGATCCAAATTGCATGAAAAGTCCATTCCTTCACTCGAATTACAGGCTATATGTTTGGGTACAGAGGTTTTGTTGGATACCTATAATGAACTGAGTGGCATACAGTGCCTGGTGCCCATCAAAATAGTTGACTTAGGGCTATTCTCAGATAGATTTGTTGCCCTGTCGTGGCTTAAGTCCTTTTCTCATAAGTTTGATAAAATGCAGAAAAGGTCAGTGTTCGTAATGAACAAACTGAATCATATAACAAAGCTATGTGAGGGGAGAAGTGTTGGATTCTCATTCGTGAGTGGAATGGACAACCCAGCTGACAAAATTACACGATGTCTGTCATTCAAAAGCTTAATGAAGTCTAATTACCATAAGGGTCCCAATATACGTGATCTCGATCAAGCTAGTAAGAGTGACATTTTAGGTTTCAAGGTACCAATGGTCGAGAATTTAGAAACCATTGAGGCATATAGTGCATCAACCAGTATAAAAGAAAGCCAAACTGTAAAACTAGAGCACTTAATACCTCTAGATAGATATTCAAATATGGATAAGTTGATATCTACACTTGCGAAAGTTCTGGAATGCTGGGATCGATGGAAAGGGTTTATAAACAAGTCACATGGCTTTGATAAGAAGGACCTCCGCTCTAAGGCTTTGATTCAAATCATCTCTAGGGATCAACAAATAAATTTTCCAGATGTTATTGACTATTTAAGTAGCAACTCTAAAACCAAGATGGCTATGCCTAATTTGATATCACAGTTGAATTTGTATCCAGACACTCATAATTTAATAAGAGTGAATTGTAAATTTAATGAGAAGCGCAGTGTAACCAACCAAACTTATCCTATTCTTTTATCAAGAGAGAGTACTCTAACAAAACTTATTATATTGGATGAACATTTGCTTTTGAAACATGCTGGTTGCTATGCCCTTTTGACAGAATTACGCAGGAAGTTCTGGATACCAAAATTCTTCTCTACAGTTAAGAGGATTCTGAAGGAATGTGTTGTATGCCGGAGATATAACCAAAGACCTGTCAAACTTAATCAATCAGCCTATAGGGAATTTAGATTGAGTCCATCTGATAAACCTTTTGGTAATGTATATCTTGATTATTGTGGTCCATTTTATGTGAGACAAGGGAAAGATAAAGTCAAGGTTTGGATCCTTGTTATTTCATGCATGTTCACACGAGCAGTTAATCTTAAGATCTGTATGGATATGACAGTTGAAGAATTTTTGCGTGCTTTGTCACTGCATTCTTTTGAATATGGAGTTCCTCAGTTTATAGTAAGTGATTTGGGTACGCAAATAGTAGCAGGAGCCAATATTGTTCAGGATTTCTTGAAGGATGCTGAGACTGTTCAGTATTTAACTGATAATAATGTTGAGAAAGTCCATTTTCAGCAGTACTATAAGGGTTGCAGTCAGCTTGGAGGATTGGTTGAGAGCGTAGTCAAAATGACCAAGCATATGATACAGAAGTCAATCAGAAATAATGTCATTGAATTTAGGGATTTTGAATATCTTGTTTGTCATGCAGTACATTTGATCAATAGGAGGCCTATTGCATTCAAGGAAGCATTAAGAGATTGTTCTAATAATGTACCAACCCCTATAACGCCAGAGGAACTTATTCATGGATATTCATTGGTCTCTTTGAATATTATTCCTGCATTACAAGCTGACCCTGATTCTGATGAGGATTTTCAGGTTGATTTTGATGCTGTACATAAAATTAAAACATCTTATGAGAAGCTGAAACATGTTAGAACTAACTTGCTGGAAATCTATCATCGGGAATTCATGAACACTTTAATTAAACAAGCTACTGATAAGAAGGATAGATATGCTCCTGTAAACCATAAACAAATCAGTATCGGCGATATTGTGCTGATTAAGGATGATGGATATAAACCTGTTAATTATCCTATGGGAATTGTCAAAGAAGTTTTCAAGAATATCAACGGAGAGGTAACTGCTGCAAAAGTTCTGAAGGGTAAAACCAATGAAATAACTAAAAGGCATGTTACTTCTTTAATACCACTCTTGAGGAAGGAGTCTGATGAGGATGCTGTAGCATCAGATGATGATGATGAGGATGCTGTAGCATCGAAAGAAGAGACTCCAAGCATGGACGTTTCTAGAAAACGTCCACTGAGAAAAGCTGCTGAGATATCACGGCAAAAATTCAAAAGCATTCTAAACGATGATATTTCAGACTAAATATATATTTTTTTCTTTATTTGATCAAATTTACATAATCCTTATGTAAAATTTGATTTCTTCCCCGGGAGTGTTGAAAAATAACACTAAGTTATATTTTGTTTTCTGTTTCTTTTTTTATAATATGGTAATTTGGTAAGTTTGTAAATGATTGTTTTAATTTTAACTTGCATTTTAAGTATTTAAATATTTTTTGTTTACATAAAATGATGACAATTCCTTAATAACCTGTTAAAAATTAAGATGGTTTGGGTCGTTGAAGAGATTTGCTGCTCGTTATACATTTCTTACAGAAAGGAGAAGTGGACGGCTTTTAATGAAAATGAATGTAGTTCTTAGCCATCTTCACCAGTGACAACATTGGATTTACTTACCTCTTTATCGTCATGGTGAAAAAATAAGTGATTGGTACCATGGATCCGCATCTTACGTTGCCTTCTGCTTGGAAGCCTTATCAAGAGCCAGCACAGCAATTGTGATTTGTTGCATTTACAAACAGCATACACGGACAGTATGGGTTGTGAGGTACGTCATCATTTTTAAAGGTCATTTAAATTTTATGATTTATAATCCATAGTTCATTTAATAATGAAAGTCCCTTGCTTTGCTTTTTAGCCCCCACAAATAAATATACCCTTGGATAATATTTATATCACATTTACAATTTTTATGGGATTGCCATATTATAATTTCCCAGTCATAGTTAAGAGATTCATTTATCTGCAGTTACTTTGTGCTGGTTAGATAATTTAAGTGTTGTATCATATTTTGGTATTTTCTCATTTTGCCACTTTTATGTTAATTAGTCGTTCGTTTATTTACATTCGTTGTTTTTATTACTTAGGTGGTTATTCGTTCGGCCTTACTGTAATTTTGGCTTGTTGTATACAAGTAATATACTTAATACGCAAAGTGGACCATTGCCTTTAGGTAATTATTATTTTGGTAGTGTTAAGTGAAATCCATTATTGATACAATACATATATTTGAATGGCATTCCTGTGTTTAAATAATTTATTAGTGATTTCGATAGTTTAAATTACCATTTGAAGTGTAACTGATATTTGGTATTTTATATTTATCTAGGGGTTCTTGAAAATGGTAATTGGAAGTTGGAGATGCTTGACCATCGCTTTGACCTCCATTTAAGGCGATCATCTTCGACAGCAGCAACAACAGCATTGGTTTTAATTTGAGCAGCAATACATGAAACCATTTTATTATATCTTATTCAATTTCTTAGTTGTTCTTTAATTAAAGTTTTTAAAGTTCATAATTTTATGAAGGTTTCATTAAAATAAGAAAATTGCTCTTTGTATTAATTTTCCAATTACGTAGTAAATTTTTCGAGAACTCATCAGTGAGTGAGTGTGGATACCTTATGCTCATTAGTGAGTGGGAATGGAGACATTACACTCATTAGTGCATGGAGTAGAAAGCTTACACTCATTAGTGCATTGGGATGGAAACCTTACCCTCATTAGAGACCTTGCACTCATTAGTGCAGGGGGTGGAGATTTTTCAGTCATTAGTGAGTAGGGGTGGAGACCTTACGTTCATTAGTGAGTGTGGAGACCTTACGCTCATTAGTGAGTGGGAATGGAGACCTTACACTCATTAGTGCATGGAGTGGAAAATTTACACTCATTAGTGCACAGGGGTGGAAACCTTACACTCATTAGTGAGTGAGTGTGGTGATCTTACATTGATTAGAAGCGGGGATGGAGACCTTACACTCATTAGCGCATGGGGTGGATACCTTACACTGTCGTTAGTGCATGGAGTGGAGACATTACACTCATTAGTGAGAGAGTGTAGAGACCTTACACTCATTAGTGAATGGGGGTGGAGAACTTACACTCATCAGTGCATGGGGTGGATACCTTACACTCTCATTAGTACATGTAGTGGAGACCTTACACACACATTATTGAGTAGGGGTGGAGACCTTACACTCATTAATGAGTGAGTGTGGAGACCTTACGCTTATTAATAAATGGGGGTGGAGACCTTACACTTATTAGTGCATTGGGGATGGAGATCTAACTCTTATTAATGAGTAGGGGTCGAGACCTTGCACTCATTAGAGCACTGGGGTGGAGACCTTACACTCGTTAATGCACGGGGGTCGAGACATTGTACTCATTAATGCGTTGAGGTGGAGACCTTACACTCATAAGTGAGTAGGTCTGGAGACCTAACACTCATTTTTGAGTGGGGGTGGAAACCT
>JANJGK010000020.1:1564191-1577726 GCA_039081455.1 Macrobrachium rosenbergii
AAGCCTACAGGCAAAGGTTCAGAAATCTGCAAAAGTGTAGTGACCAAACCTTTGTAGAGTTCGCTAGGGGAAAAAGACAATTTGCGGAAGATTGGTTTAAATCGAAAGAGGTGGATGACATGGAAAAATTAAAAGAATTGTTATATGTAGAAGAATTCAAGAGGTGTGTTTCAGATAAGTTAAAAGTTCACCTCGAAGAACTGAAAATCGACAATTTACAGGAAGCCGCTATTGCTAGCGATGAATATTATTTGTCACACAAGAGTGAGTTAGGAGCATCAGGGACAAGTGTAGAACCGAAATGGGATAGGACAGGTCGAGGTGGTTATAATAAGAGTAAGACGTTTATGTGGCCTAATCATAATAATAATAATTTTACGGTACAGGAATCTGTTAATAATGTTAAACGTTTTTCTGTTAATAATGATAAAAGAGGTTATGGTTCCCATGATCCAGAGTGGAAAAAGAAGGTTACGTGTTTTTATTGTAATAAGAAAGGGCATTTGAAGAGTTCTTGCTTTGCTTTTAAAAAATCCTTGCAGGCTAGAGGAAGACCGGTGATGGGAGTCGGCAGAAAAGACAGCGATCCTGTTCCGACCAAACCCAGTGACCAATGACTAACAGGCTGTTTTGAGAGGTATTTGTCTACTGGGAAAGTGTCGTCGGTCAATTCGCCCTTTGAAAAGGAAGTAAGGATTTTACGGGATACTGGGGCGGCCCAGTCTTTGATCTTACGGGACGCGTTACCTAAAGATTTTGACTTTGATTATAAAGAGTTTGTTTTGCTGTCTGGTTTTCCTGATTCAGTCGAGTCTTACCCCATCGGAAATTTTCATTTGAAATGTCCTTCTTTTTCAGGAGTTTTGAAGTTGGCAGCAGTAAATAAGTTTCCGGTCAAAGGGGTTGATATTGTTTTGGGGAATGACGTGGCTTTTAAGAATAAGACTTGTCCAATTTTGATCAATCCAGAAGTAGCAGTAGTTACGCGTTCTAGTGCTAGAGTTGTTGACGTTGCAACTGATGTAGACTTGAGTAGTTTGGAAAATAGTAGTAGTATTGTAGGAGATATTAATATTTTGAGAGATCATCCGAATTGGACTGTGGAAGAACTTGTTAAAGCCCAGAAAAAAGGAATTTCGCGACCTACCCATTGAGTCGGGCGAAGAATCGGACTTGACTGTACCTAAATTTAGAATTATTAAGAATATTTTGTACAGGGTGAGTAGGCCGATGGAGGCTGGTAACTCGGAACATGAAATATTAAGACAAATAATGGTTCCTTATATTTACAGAAATGGTTTGATGTCGTTGGCTCATGAAAGTGGTTTGGCTGGACATTTTGGTGTTTATAAGACGACTAGCAAACTCTTCGCGAACTATTTCTGGCCCAAGTTGAAAGCAGACGTTAAGAAGTTTGTTAATAGTTGCGATGTGTGTCAGAAAGTCGGTAAGCCGAATCAACCTGTTCCTAAAGCTCCTTTGTGCCCCATCCCTGTGGTTTCCGAGCCTTTCAAAGAGGCAATTTGTAACGGTCCTTTTCCTCCGTTACTAAAAATTAAATAACTCTTATCAAACTCTGTTCACAACCACAAGCTATGTCCACAGTCAGTGGAATAGCTCTCAAACAATATTAATAGTGCAAAAATCAATTCATGGGGGAAAACGAAACACCACAAAAACACTTAAATTTAATACAAAAATATGCAGATAGAAGTTATTCCTGAACCTCGGAATACAATTATTAATGAACACCAATCAACCTGAAAGATTTATAAACCAACACACTTACCCAATTAAGACAGAAAAAAGCAAAGATACATCCACAAAGAGAAGGGGGTTCAGATAGGAGAAGGTATTCGGAAAGTAAGAACAACCTATCAATTACAAACTAATTAATCTAGTGATAATTTCCCTCCTCCGAAACACTGGAGCAGTGGCCGTGATCTCCTTAATCATATATTGCTGTCCACCGTAACACTGGAGTTATAGCCGTGATCTTTTCAGATACTTATATGTCTCTGCGTCCAGAGACAAAAGTGAGGGGGTGAAGTGGTGAAGGCAAATGAATATAATTATGGTACTCGATAGGACCCATCCAACAGCGATCCTACGTCCACAAGGATGATCCTCCAGGAAACTCGGGACGTCCAAATGAGACCAATCAAAGATCGCCTGACTAATCCAAAAAATATCTTTCATTTATACCTTGGCTAAGCGAGAGCCCCTCGACATTTACTGAGCCGAGGGTGAGGCTGGATGAAGTGTAATCCTTTAAATAATAGTACATCCAAGCAGGCGTTAGGTAGCAAAATCAGCAGTCACCAGGAGTAATAAGGCTCAGAGATCAACTGACTCCTTCAGTCGAAAGAATCTCCGACACCGCCATGGAGACAGCACCACTCGCTCACAAATATATGAAAAGACAGAATGGTCATTAGTGACAATTACTAAACAAACAAACCACCGGGGAGGAGGAAAACAAACTAAATGGATAATAATACAGTTCATATGCTTTACAAAAACTAGAATAAAATGACTAATTTAAAATAACACAACAAAGTGACAATTTATATATATATATATATATATATATATATATATATATATATATATATATATATATATATATATATATATATATATATATATATATATATATATATATATATATATATATATATATATATATATGACTTTTTATCACATCACCATGAATCATATATAATCAGTAAGCTACAAACTTACTTTAATATCCAATTCGCTCTACCTTGGAAATGATATATTTTCATATATGTTACCGAAGGGGAATTTTTTTGTTGATAATAAGTTCGTCGTCGAGTGGGCTCGAACCAGCGAAGGACTAGACTCCGGACTACAGTGGAGGCATTAACCCATACAGCCAGCGAGTGAGGTATAAGTGGATATCGGCTCCCATATACAACAGCGAAGGACTAGACTCCGGACTACAGTGGAGGCATTAACCCATACAGCCAGCGAGTGAGGTATAAGTGGATATCGGCTCCCATATACAAATCCCCCGTCGAACTCAAGTGTTTGTATTTAGAGACGATATCCCACCCACCTCTGCCATGTTGACCGTGTAACTGCGTTTGTCGCATGCAGCCATATTATGACTTTTTATCACATCACCGTGATACAAACACCTGAGTTCGACCGGCCGATTTGTATATGGGAGCCGATCCACTTTATACCTCACGTGCTGGCCGGTTAGGTTAAACCATCCAATGTAGTCCTGAGTTTTGTCCTTCACTGTTTCGAGCCCAAGGGACGACAAACTTATTATCAACTAAAAAAAATCCCCTTCGGTAACATATATGAAAATATATTATTTCTGAGGTAGAGCAAATTGGTTATTAAAGGACGTTTGTAGCTTACTTTTTGTATATGAATCACGGTGATGTGATAAAAAAGTCATAATATGACTGCGTGCAACAAACGCATTAAACGGTCAACATGGCAGAGGTGGGTGGATATCGTCTCTAAATACAAACACCTGAGTTCGACGGGGGATTTGTATATGGGAGCCGATATCCACTTGTACCTCACTTGCTGGCCGGATGGGTTAATGCGTCCACTGTAGTCCTGAGTTCTTGTCCTTCGAAGGTTTGAGCCCATGGAATGGCGAACTTATTATCAACAAAAAAAATTCACCTTCAGGAACATATTTGAAAATATATGATTTTCCGAGGTAGAGCGAATTGGATATTAAAGGACGTTTATAGCTTACTGATTGTTTATGAATCACGGAGATGATATAAAAAGTCATAATATGGCTGCTGCGTGCGACACAACGTATTACGCGGTCAACATGGCAAAAGAAAGTGGATATCGTCTCTAATCCAAACACCTGAGTTTCGACGGGGATTTGTATATGGGAGCCGATATCCACTTATACCTCACTTGCTGGCCGGATGGGTTAATGCGTCCACTGTAGTCCTGAGTACTTGTCCTTTGCTGGTTCGAACCCAAGGGACAACGAACTTATTATCAACAAAAATTCCCCTTCAATAAACATATATGAAAATATATTATATCCGAGGTAGAGCAAATCGGATATTAAAGGACGTTGTAGCTTACTGATTGTATATGAATCACGGTGATGTGATAAAAAGTCATAATATGGCTGCGTGAAACAAACGCATTCCACGGTCAACATGGCAGAGGTGGGTGGATATCGTCTCTAAATACAAACACCTGAGTTCGATGGGGGATTTGTATATGGGAGCCCGACATCCACTTATACCTCACTTGCTGGCCGGATGGGTTAACTGCGTCCACAGTAGTCCTGAGTTCTTGTCCTTCGCTGGTTCGAGCCATGGGACGACGAACTTATTATCAACTAAAAAATTCCCCTTCAGTAACATATATGAAAATATATTATTTCCGAGGTAGAGCGAATTGGATATTAAAGGAAATTTATAGCTTACTGACTGTATATGAATCATGGTGATGTGATAAAAAGTCATAATATGGCTGGGTGCGACAAACGCATTACACGGTCAATATGGCAGAGGTGAGCGGATATTGTCTCTAAATACAAACACCTGAGTTCGACGGGGGATTTGTATATAGGAACCGATATCCATTTATACCTCACTTGCTGCCCGGATGGGTTATTGCATCCACTGTAGTTCTGAGTTCTTGTCCTTCGCTGGTTCAAGCCCATGGGACGACGAACTTATTATCAACTAAAAAATTCCCCTTCGGTAACATATATGAAAATATATTCTTTCCGAGGTATAGTGAATTGGATATTAAAGGATGTTTGCAGCTTACAGATTGTACTATGAATCACGGTGATGTGATAAGAAGTCATAATATGGCTGCATGCAACAAACGCATTAAACGGTCAACATGGCAGGAGGTGGGTGGATATCATCTCTAAATACAAACACCTGAGTTCTATGGGGGATTTGTATATGGAGCCGATATCCACTTATACATCAGTTGCTGGCCGGATGGGTTAATGCGTCCACTGTAGTCCTGAGTTCTTGTCCTTCGCTGGTTCAAGCCCATGGGACGACGAACTTATTATCAACAAAAAAATTCCCCTTCGGTAACATATATGAAAATATATTATTTCCTAGGTAGAGCGAATTGGATATTAAAAGACGTTTGTAGCTTACTGATTGTATATGAATAACGGTGATGTGATAAAAAGTCATAATATGGCTGCATGCGACAAATGCATTACACGGTCAACTTGGCATAGAAGGGTGGATATCATCTCTAAATAAAAACACTTGAGTTTGACGGGGGATTTGTATATTGAGCCAACATCCACTTATACCTCAGTTGCTGGCCGGATAGGTTAATGCGTCCACTCTAGTCCTGAGTTCTTGTCCTTCGCTGGTGCGAGCCCATGGGACAACGAACTTATTATCAACTAAAAAATTCCCTTTCAGTAACATATATGAAAATATATTATTTTCTAGGTAGAGCGAATTGGATATTAAAAGACCTTTGCAGCTTACTGATTGAATATGAATCTCAGTGATTTGATAAAAAGTCATAATATGGCTGCGTGCGACAAAAGCATTACACGATCAACATGGCCAGAGGTGGGTGGATATCGTCTCTCAATATAAACACCTGAGTTCGATGGGGGATTTGTATATGGGAGCCGATATCCACTTATACCTCACTTGCTGGCCGGATGGGTTAATGCATCCACTGTAGTCCTGAGTTCTTTTTCTTCTCTGGTTCGAGCCCACGGGACGACGAACTTATTACCAAGTAAAAAATTCCCCTTCGGTAACATATATGAAATTATATTATTTCCGAGGTAGAGCGAATTGGATACTAATGGACGTTTGTAGCTTACTGATTGTATATGAATAACGGTGATGTGATAAAAAGTCATAATATGGCTGCATGCGACAAATGCATTACACGGTCAACATGGCAGAGGAGGTTGGATATCGTCTCTAAATAAAAACACCTGAGTTTGACGGGGGATTTGTATATTTGAGCCAACATTCTCTTATACCTCAGTTGCTGGCCGGATGGGTTAATGCGTTCACTGTAGTCCTGAGTTCTTGTCCTTCGCTGGTTCGAGCCCATGGACGACGAACTTATTATCAACTAAAAAATTCCCCTTCGGTAACATATATGAAAAAATATTATTTCCGAGGTATAGCGAATTGGATATTAAAAGACCTTTGTAGCTTACTGATTGTATATGAATCTCAGTGATTTGATAAAAAGTCATAATATTGGCTGCGTGCGACAAAAGCATTACACAGTCAACATGGCAGAGGTGGGTGGATATCGTCTCTAAATACAAACACCAGAGTTCGATGGGGGATTTGTATATGGGAGGCCGATATCCACTTATACCTCACTTGCTGGCCAGATGGGTTAATGCATCCACTGTAGTCCTAAGTTCTTGTCCTTCGCTCGTTCGAGGTCACGGGATGACAAACTTATTATAAAAAAAAATTCCCCTTCGGTAACATATATGAAATTATATTATTTCCGAGGTCGAGCGAATTGGATATTAAAGGACGTTTGTAGCGATACTGATTGGTATATGAATCACGGTGATTTGATAAAAGTCATAATATGGCTGCGTGCGACAAAAGCATTACACGGTCAACATGGCAGAGGTGGGTGGATATCGTCTCTATATACAAACACCTAAGTTCGACGGGGGATTTGCATATGAGAGCCAATATCCACTTATACCTCACTTGCTGGCCGGATAGTTCAATGCATCCACTACAGTCCTGAGTTCTTGTCCTTCGCTGGTTCAAGCCCACTCAACGACGAACTTATTATCAACTAAAAAATTCTCCTTCGGTAACATATATGAAAATATATTATTTCCAAGGGTAGGGTGAATTGGATATTAATGGACGTTTGTAGCTTACTGATTGTATATGAATCACGGTGATGTGATAAAAAGTCATAATATGGCTGCATGTGACAAACGCAATTACACTGTCAACATGGCATAGGTGGGTGGATATCGTCTCTAAATACAAACACCTGAGTTCGACAGGGGATTTGCCATATGGGAGCTGATATCCACTTATACTTCACTTGCTGGCCGGATGGGTTAATGCGTCCACTGTAGTCCTGAGTTCTTGTCCCATCGCTGGTTCGAGCCCATGGGACGACTAACTTATTATCAACTAAAAAATTCCCCTTCGTTAACATATATGAAAATATATTATTTCCGAGGTAGAGCGAATTGGATATTAAAGGACATTTGTAGATTACTGATTGCATATGAATCACGGTGATGTGATAAAAAGTCATAATAATGGCTGCGTGCGACAAACGCATTACACGGTCAACATGGCAGAGGTGAGTGGATATCGTCTCTAAATACAAACACCTGAGTTCGACGCGGGAGTTTGTATATGTGAGCCGATATCCACTTATACCTCACTTGCTGGCCAGATGGGTTAATGCGTCCACTGTAGTCCTGAGTTCTTGTTCTTCACTGGGTCGAGCCAACGGGACGACGAACTTATTGTCAACTAAAAAATTCCCCTTCGGTAACATATATGAAAATATATTATTTCCGAGATAGAGTGAATTGGATATTAAAGGACGTTTGTAGCTTACAGATTATATATGAATCACGGCAATGTGATAAGAAGTTATAATATGGCTGCGTGAGAGAAACACATTACATGGTCAACATGGCAGGCAGGTGGGTGGATATCATCTCTAAATACAAACACCTGAGTTCGACAGGGGATTTGTATATGGGAGCCGATATCCACTTACACCTCACTTGCTGGCCGGATGGGTTAATGCATCCACTGTAGTCCTGAGTTCTTTTTCTTCTCTGGTTCGAGCCCACGGGACGACGAACTTATTATCAACTAAAAAATTCCCCTTCGGTAACATATATGAAAATATATTATTTCCATGGTAGAGCGAATTGGATACTAGTGGACTTTTGTAGCTTACTGATTGTATATGAATCAGGGTGATGTGATAAAGAGTCATAATATGGCTGCGTGCGACAAACGCATTACACGGTCAACATGGCAGAGGAGGGTGGATATCGTCTCTAAATACAAACTCCTGAGTTCGACAGGGGATTTGTATATGGGAGCCAACATCCACTTATACCTCACTTGCTGGCCGGATGGGTTATTGCGTCCACTGTAGTCCTGAGTTCTTGTCATTCGCTGGTTCGAGCTCACGGATGACGAACTTATTATCAACTAAAAAATTCCCCTTCAGTAACATATATGAAAATATATTGTTTCCGAGGTAGAGCGAATTGGATATTAAAGGAGGTTTGTAGCTTACCGATTGTATATGAATCACGGTGATGTGATATAAAGTCATAATATGGCTGCGTGTGACAAACGCATTACACGGTCAACATGGCAGAGGTGGGTGGATATCATCTCTTAATAGAAACACCTGAGTTCGACGCGGGATTTGTATATGGGAGCCGATATCCACTTATACCTCACTTGCTGGCCAGATGGGTTAATACGTCCACTGTAGTCCTGAGTTCTTGTCCTTTACTGGTTCGAGCCCACTGGACGACGAACTTATTATCAACTAAAAAATTCCCCTTCGGTAACATATATGAAAATATATTATTTCCGAGGTAGAGCGAATTGGATATTAATGGACGTTTGTACCTTACTGATTGTATATGAATCATGGTAAAGTGATAAGAAGCCATAATATGGCTGCGTGCGACAAACGCATTACACAGTCAACATGGCAGAGGTGGATGGATATCGTCTCTAAATACAAACCCCTGAGTTCGACGGGTGATTTTTATATGGGAGCCGATATCCAATTATACCTCAATTGCTGGCCAGATGGGTTAATGCGTCCACTGTAGTCCTGAGTACTTGTCCTTTGCTGGTTCGAGCCCATGGGATGACAAACTTATTATCAACAAAAATTCCCCTTCGGTAACATATATGAAAATATATTGTTTCCGAGGTAGAGCGAATTGGATATTAAAGGACGTTTGTGGCTTACTGACTGGGTACGAATCATGGTGATGTGATAAGAAGTCATAATATGGCTGCGTGCGACAAACGCATTACACTGTCAACATGGCACAGGTGGCTGGATATCGTCTCTTAATACAAACACCTGTGTTCGACGCGGGATTTGTTTATGGGAGCCAATATCCACTTATACCTCATTTGCTGGTCGGATGGGTTAATGCGTCCACTGTAGTCCTGAGTTCTTGTCCTTCGCTGGTTCGAGCCCACGGGATGACGAACTTATTATCAACTAAAAAATTCCCCTTCAGTAACATATTTGAAAATATATTATTTCCGAGGTAGAGCAAATTGGATATTAAAGACGTTTGTAGCTTACTGGTTGTATATGAATCACGGTGATGTGATAAAAGTCACAATATGGCTGCGTGCGACAAACGTATTACACGGTCAACATGGCAGAGGTGGGTGGATATCGTCTCTAAATACAAACACCTGAGATCGACGTGGGATTTGAATATGGGAGCCGATATCCACTTATACCTCACTTGCTGGCCGGATGGGTTAATGCGTCAACTGTAGTCCTCAGTTCTTGCCCTTCGCTGGTTCGAGCCCACGGGACGACGAACTTATTATCAACTAAAAAATTCCCCTTCGGTAACATATATGAAAATATATTTTTTCCGAGGTAAAGCGAATTGGATATCAAAGGACGTTTGTAGCTTACTGATTGTGTATGAATCACAGTGATGTGATAAAAAGTCAGAATATGGCTGCATGCGACAAACACATCACACGGTCAACATGGCAAAGGTGGGTGGATATCGTCTCTTAATACAAACACCTGAGTTCGACGGGGGATTTGTATATGGGAGCCAATATCCACTTATACCTCACTTGCTGGCCAGATGGGTTAATGCGTCCCATGTAGTCCTGAGTTCTTGTCCTTCGCTGGTTCGAGCCCACGGGACGACGAACTTATTATCAACTAAAAAATTCCCCTTCCGTAACATATATGAAAATATATTATTTCCGAGGTAGAGCGAATTGGATATTAAAGAATGTTTGTAGCCTACTGATTGTATATGAATCACGGTGATGTGATAAAAAGTCATAATATGGTTGCGTGCGACAAACGCATTATACGGTCAACATGGCAGAGGTGAGTGGATATCGTCTCTAAATACAAACACCTTTGTTCGATGGGGGATTTGTATATGGGAGCCGATATCCTCTTATAACTCACTTGCTGGCCAGATGGGTTAATGCGTCCACTGTAGTCCTGAGTTCTTGTCCTTCGTTGGTTTGAGCCCATGGTATGACGAACTTATTATCAACTAAAAAATTCCCCTTTGGTAACATATATGAAAATATATCATTTCCGAGGTAGAGCGAATTGGATATTATAGGACGTTTGTAGCTTATTGGATATATATATATATATATATATATATGTTACACCTACAGATTAAACATTTCTTTAGAAATGCTACGTAACGTGTTTTGCGGCCTATCTTCAGAAAACGTGGTAACTAGCAACCCTCTCTCTCTCTCTCTCCTGCTCTCAACCCACATATTCTCTCTCTCTCTCTCCAAAATAATCCTCAAATGGATGTTCTAAGGAAACACAATCTTTCCTACATAAATAGATTTATTATCAAAGAAACCCAACAAGTAATGAATTAACAAAAAAGAAAATTAAAATGCATAATAAATGAATTACCAAGTCAAAATAGTCTATTTCAAGATTTAACCTTATTCTGGCTAAACGCCTTTTCACTCAAAACTCCCACACACTCCATCTTTAGACATTATACGTCTAGTCTTAAAGTCAACCACATTGAAACAACCACTAACTGCAAGATTGCAGTGTTCTTTGTCTATCACAACAGCATCACCACAGTATCCCCACAGACATCACCACAGACATCTGTTGAGAATTAAACAAACCGTAATCTCCCACAAATACAGTACACAAGCATATGACATAATAATGAAAATCTAAAATGCATGGTTAATAATTGTCAAATCAGAACACAATAAAATATAATATTAAAGTAACATAAATGACTAGGTCCAATTCTCCCTACAAATTCATACGTGTCTTGGATATGGTAAATTCACTAGTTCAGAGTCCACACAGAAAAAAGAGAAGTCTGGATTTACCTTAACTGCCAGTATCCGAGCACACAAAGCCACGTCTGGACGATATCGCTCTTGGCTAGATAATCATCAATCAGACCTAACTTTTGGCGCAATTAGACACACAATCTCCATTTTTCTAACGCACGAACTTACGTACTTGCAAACCAACTCGGTCGGCTGCCTCACATACCAGCTTCAATATTGTGTGTTCACCGAGGCAAAACTGGTGAAGCAATTGAAACATCTGCTGACTGCAGTGATTTGCATCTATGTCACCGTCCAAAGTACCACTCTGTAGCATCTCTTTCGCTTCATCACACTATGGCTGAATACACACAGTAAATCTAAAACGAAACATACTTCCCCATATATATATATATATATATATATATATATAATTATCATCAACACACAATCACGTGTGGAACAGAAATAAATTTCTGACTCACGTCGGGATCGAACCCAGGTCTCTCAGGTGGAAAGCAAGGGCGTTATCCACTGGGCAACACAAGTCTAAAAGAAGTTGGAACCTGAGAGCAACTGCACCCAAGGAATTACCTGGGCAAGCTAACTGCTTGCATACCAGCGAGTTTTCCCCAACTTCCCGACTCAGCCATGACCCAATAGACAACATTTCATTCGAATTATCCCTTCTGAGTGAATGAGATAGAAATCATCAACACACAATCACGTGTGGAACAGAAATAAATTTCTGACTCACGTCGGGATCGAACCCAGGTCTCTCAGGTGGAAAGCAAGGGCGTTATCCACTGGGCCACACAAGTCTAAAAGAAGTTGGAACCTGAGAGCAACTGCACCCAAGGAATTACCTGGGCAAGCTAACTGCTTGCATACCAGCGAGTTTTCCCCAACTTCCCGACTCAGCAATGACCCAATAGACAACATTTCATTCAAATTATCCCTTCTGAGAGAATAAGATAGAAATCATCAACATACAATCACGTGTGGAACAGAAATAAATTTCTGACTCACGTCGGGATCGAACCCAGGTCTCTCAGGTGGAAAGCAAGGGCGTTATCCACTGGGCCACACAAGTCTAAAAGAATTTGGAACCTGAGAGCAACTGCACCCAAGGAATTACCTGGGCAAGCTAACTGCTTGTATACCAGCGAGTTTTCCCCCAACTTCCCGACTCAGCAATGACCCAATAGACAACATTTCATTCGAATTATCCCTTCTGAGTAAATAAGATAGAAATCATCAACACACAATCACGTGTGGAACAGAAATAAATTTCTGACTCACGTCGGGATCGAACCCAGGTCTCTCAGGTGGAAAGCAAGGGCATTATCCGATGGGCCACACAAGTCTAAAAGAAGTTGGAACCTGAGAGCAACTGCACCCAAGGAATTACCTGGGCAAGCTAACTGCTTGCATACCAGCGAGTTTTCCCCAACTTCCCGACTCAGCAATGACCCAATAGACAACATTTCATTCGAATTATCCCTTCTGAGTGAATAAGATAGAAATCATCAACACACAATCACGTGTGGAACAGAAATAAATTTCTGACTCACGTCGGGATCGAACCCAGGTCTCTCAGGTGGAAAGCAAGGGCGTTATCCACTGGGCCACACAAGTCTAAAAGAAGTTGGAACCTGAGAGCAACTGCACCCAAGGAATTACCTGGGCAAGCTAACTGCTTGCATACCAGCGAGTTTTCCCCAACTTCCCGACTCAGCAATGACCCAATAGACAACATTTCATTCGAATTATCCCTTCTGAGTGAATAAGATAGAAATCATCAACACACAATCACGTGTGGAACAGAAATAAATTTCTGACTCACGTGGGGATCGAACCTTGCTTTCCACCTGAGAGACCTGGGTTCGATCCCGACGTGAGTCAGAAATTTATTTCTGTTCCACACGTGATTGTGTGTTGATGATTTCTATCTTATTCACTCAGAAGGGATAATTCGAATGAAATGTTGTCTATTGGGTCATTGCTGAGTCGGGAAGTTGGGGAAAACTCGCTGGTATGCAAGCAGTTAGCTTGCCCAGGTAATTCCTTGGGTGCAGTTGCTCTCAGGTTCCAACTTCTTTTAGACTTGTATGGCCCAGTGGGTAACGCCCTTGCTTTCCACCTGAGAGACCTGGGTTCGATCCCGACGTGAGTCAGAAATTTATTTCTGTTCCACACGTGATTGTGTGTTGATGATTTCTATCTTATTCACTCAGAAGGGATAATTCGAATGAAATGTTGTCTATTGGGTCATTGCTGAGTCGGGAAGTTGGGGAAAACTCGCTGGTATGCAAGCAGTTAGCTTGCCCAGGTAATTCCTTGGGTGCAGTTGCTCTCAGGTTCCAACTTCTTTTAGACTTGTATGGCCCAGTGGGTAACGCCCTTGCTTTCCACCTGAGAGACCTGGGTTCGATCCCGACGTGAGTCAGAAATTTATTTCTGTTC
>JANJGK010000020.1:1577826-1587826 GCA_039081455.1 Macrobrachium rosenbergii
TCCTAATGTTAAGGAAATAAGAGTCATATTAATCAGTGTTGCCAGTGGAAAATTATGAAAATCCCAAGACCTCTCCCTCAAAAATCCCAAGAATTCCCAAGATTCATAGAAATTGAATTTTACATCAGGCTATGCTAGTTTATGTATATAAATGTGTTCATAAGACACCTACCTTAATTTTAAAGCAGTATTTTCATTAATTTATTGAAAATACTGTCGTCTTCGAGTAGATGAACCACATTTCTCTTCTTAGCCTGCATTTCTTTCTCCTTTTGTCTTCGATAACACACACCTTCTTTGACATCCTTCAGCAAAGTATTTGAAGGTCTAAATTGAAAACAAGGCACCTCTTGCCTAACAATTGCCTGCTTAGCTAGCAATCTATTTGCCACTGTCTGAACTTTAAGTCTGTTTGTTTGTTTGTTTTTTATCAGGTTGAGTTGAGAGAAAACTCGCTCAACACAAGCTGATGAATGTGGCAAAGCTAAGAGACTACACATAAATTTGGATAACATGCCAAATTTTGCTTGTCCATGTCCATCCTTCACTGTTTTTAATTCACACCAAAAAGTTGTTGTTTTCATATCCAAACTTTTGAGAGAATCTTTAGCATATAATAGATCTCTCCACTGTTCTTGTAACTCATCCAAATCCTCGTCTTTTACCACAGAGGGGAAGTGTACAGCTAATTTGGCAATGGTGTTTAGGGTTCTATTACTAGAAAGGGCTTCCTTTGGTTCAAGTACACGTAACATGGATAACACTGAATCTTCTTCAAAAGAAAATCTTTTCTGGATTTGTAAACACAACTCTATTAAATAATTCCTGCAGTCTCTTCGAAATCTTTCTTCCTGATCTCCTAGGGGTTCAACTGCTAAATGTCCTTCACACCTTCCTCCTAGATGAAGTGCACTCAATTCTTTATACAGTTTTCTTTCAGCTGGATTGATAGAGGTTAGTTTCTGTGAACAGATAACATCATCTTTTATGAACATGCTAAGAATGCCTCTGTACTCATCTGACAAAGTGGTAAAGAGAGTATTCAGCCTGAAGTCCCGAGACTGAAACTCTACATTCATCTTATCAACTTTGCCTACTATATAATTCAAGAAAAGTAACATATGCTTGGTTCCACGTGTTTGCATGATCTTGAGAAGATTGCCAGCTCCATCAACTTTATCAGATCTAGCCTCTGTTTGGAAGAATAAGCAAAGAGCATCCCACTGCTCTAGAATTCGGGATATTACTTGTCCTCTTGAAAGCCAACGTGTTTGGCATAACTTCAGTATCTTGTGCTTTGGTGAGTCAACAATCTCTTGGATAAGCTGAAATTGATGGTTTCGTTTGCTGCTTCGTGCAAAATAACAACACACATCTTTAATGAAAACTTCAAGCCAAGTAGGAAGTTGAGCACTGGCATGACTTGAACATAGTGCAAAGGAATGGCAGACACAACCTAACACAAATACACTAGGCACATCTTTTTTTAAATGAATCTGGAATCCATTGTTATTGCCAAGCATAGTGGAACAGTTATCACTAGCAAATCCAATAATGTTTTCCTTTGGAATATCTCTAGACTCTAAAATTTGTTTCACAGTTTTGTAAAGTTCCTCTGCAGTAGCATTTTCCACCTCTACTGTGTCTAAAAGGGCATCAGTTACCTTCATTTTCTTTTCATCATAAAATCTTACCATTACAGCTAGGACTTGAGCAACTGAAACATCCGTACTTTCGTCTATTATGAGTGGGAATTTGTATTCCCTACACATTTTTGTGATCATCTCTCGTTCTTCATGTGCAATTCCTTCTTGAATTATGTATGAAGCTTTTGTCTTCTTTAGACTCATATTTTGTGCTACATCACATTTAGGGAACATTTTCTTCATTGTTTCGACTAAGTGGTCAGCTTGATGAAAAGGCACTCCATGTTCAGCAATAAATGAGGAAAGCAAGAGTTCTGCATTTGCAACCATATCAGACAGACCTGGTTCACTTTTTTTCTTCACAAATTTGTCAAGGTTTACCTCACTTTTCTTGGCATTAAAGTTCCGTACATGTTTAGCTGATGTCTTATGATTCATAAGAGCAGACTTGTTGCAGTTCTTTAGTTTAGAATCACAAACAGTGCAGATGACTGTGTATTTATCTGATGGATCAGGTTTCACCCAATTTTTTAATTCTGGATCATTCATCCATTCAGCCTTGAAAGATTGCTGGTACCAAATCTTTGGTTTCTTTTTTGGTGAAACACCTGAGGAACTAGCCATTTTTCCTCTTTCTCTTTCTCTCTGTAATAATCACTTACACTGATGAGAAACTGAGATTGCTTATTACTGGATGATGTCAAGTACCTAAATGCCTTAATTAATCACTTTAATATTATAAGCAGTTCACCTAAATAGGTTATTGCTTCAATCACTTTAATACTATAAACAGTTCACCTTAATATGGAAAAAAAGTAACCTTTCTGCCTTCAAAAGACATGTCTATTTACATCCTAAAGTGGTACTGCACTCTATTTTTGTTTAATTTTTCACAGTCATGGGCAAGATGAAAGCCTGGAGCTTATCCCGATGGTTTACAAAAAAAAAAAAACATACATAGGCCTTGCCTACTGTAGGCTAAAACTTAGCCTAATACAGTTCACATATATTAAGAGTATCAGTAAACAACAGATACTAACATCATCCAGTAATATGCACCAATGTAAACCTTAAAAAAAAAAAACAATTAGAGAATATCACTTCTTGTTTACCGATTCACTGATAATAATATAACCCGTAGCCTAACTCCGAGTGATCAATTGACTGTAATATGTAACAGCTCGGGCCGCCGGGCGCATTGCTATGCTGGTTTAAACAAGTATGTCATTCCCGTATACTACACGTCCAATCCATGTACTCCTACAGCAACGGTCCTGTTATTGCATACTTAACGTGTAATGTTTGTAACATTCACTGATTGTAGGCCACCTAAAATTAACTACAGATTTTATTTTATTTTATTTTTTTTTTTTTTTAGATTTTTTTCCCAAAATCCATAATATTTACATATATTCTATAAGACGTCCCAAAATCCCAAGAAATCCCCATTTTTCAACAAAAATTTCCAAGATCCCAAGGCTTTCCTTAAAATCCCAAGATCTTGGGAAAAATCCCAAGCGCTGGCAACACTGTATAATTATTAATATTTCTGTTTTAAAACACAACAATTCTCGTAGCATTAAAAGCGTTCATAACAAGGGAACGCGTAAGGTTCTTATATTAGCGAAACAGAGAGGAAGGCGCGAAATGTTCGCCCCGCAAAATCTCTAGAGTGTAGGACGAAAGTGTCGGAGTTGCCGACGTGTAATTAGGAATTAGGAAGTGCTAGCTAGGGAATTCTGCATATGTACGCTAGGACCAGTGGCTAGGAGTCTATTTTAGAATAGTTACGGCAAAGAAAATGTACATTTCTTGGTTAGTGATAAATTTTGAAATAACGATTAGTTTACGGGAATCCGTATAGCGATATCTGGCATTTATACAGCCAGCCAGCCAGCGTTGTGTTCACAGCGCGCATGCGTCAACCTGTCCCAGTGTTGGAAGGAAAACAGTTACCAGCGTAGTTATTTAACGAACACCCCAGTGCATATTAAAGTATTAACGTAAAGTAAAGGACAGTGCTGACATTTTCAAAGAATAATAATTCATTTCGTATTTTAAAACCCGCATGTAGCAAGAAAGTGCAGTTTGTGTTGTTTCCCTTTTTCGCCATCCATCCAAATCCAATTTCGTCTTTGTGCACGGTGAGCAAGAATCCTCGATCAGCTGTTACCCGCGCAGATTCGTTCCCACAACGTTCGTTCAAGGAACAAACCTCCTCCCTGTGTGCTTAACGAAAATCGGGAACGGGTGCGAAACAATTTGAAACGCCCTTGTGTACCATACTCTTAAGTTCCTATGAGAGCAAGCAGTAGCAATTCCATAATATATTTAACTTAACGTATTTTCACAACAATAATTTAATTTTGCTTAAGCATAAAATAAAGGGATTATAACTTCATAACAAATACGTGCCATTTCATATCGCTAACCGAGAGAGAGAGAGAGAGAGAGATTTTTTTTCTTCTTCCCCTTCTCTCGCCTCTCGTATTGTGCATTTTTTTTTTTCTCACGGGACAAACGTAATTTACTTTATTTGGGGGATCCACTAATAAATTATAAAAAGGCAGATACAAAGAATTAGATTAATAACAAAACCTGAAATTTCAAATTTCTAACCCATTTAAAATCTTATATACTCAGTGCGAAATTTCTGCATGCCTGTGCTTAGCGGATTAATCAAGCAAACCCACCTTTTCTTTCCAAGTGCTTCAACCCAGACCATTTAGCGTACACTATAAAGTGCATATAGAGTATATCTTGTTACGTGTTCCAACTGATGTGCAGGAGTGGGTATATTTTATCTCAGACTTGCGTGTTGCAAGTGCTAAACCATTGCACATTGAGTGCCTACCTCGAAGCCAACCCGTCCTCATGTCAGGCCGCGCCCACTATTTCTCATAACTAGCTAACCACTCGTGTCACATCCAGTTTCCATTTCTCTCAGTGCCACTAATCTGCGGCACTGCTAAGCACCCAATCACTGAAGCACTTATCTTTCTCCTTTCACTTTCCTATCTCCTCCATTCTGTTGGAGTCTCTCATTTACAATTCTACTCCCTATTTACCTTCTGCTCCGGCAGAGTACCTCACCTTCAGTGCCAATTCATGCACTGACATTTTGTATTGCTCCACGGAGCACACCGGCACCACAGTGCCACCCAACTAAAGCACCTTCTTATAAGTCATTGCACCTGTGTGAAGAAACAGAGTGCCATACAACCGGTGTTTCCACCCATAAGGACCGCAGCTCCTTCAGGAACACCTCATTAACAGTGCCTCCGCCCATAAGGACCATAGAGCCTTCAGGAGCACTCCATTTACCAGCGTATCTGCCCATAAGGACTCAGACTTCCTTCAGGAACGCTTTTCTGCTAGTGTGACCCTCGCAAGGCACACTCCTCCACAGTGCCACCTCATGTCAACCGAGGAGCATCAATATTTCAGGAATATAGGGAAGGAGGACGGTCTTTCCAACCAGGCCCTTCAAAGGTTTGTAAAGGAACAGATCGCTGAGAAGAGAAAGTATGAAGAAGAACAAAGACAGCAAGAAGCCGAGCAGTGGAGAGAAGAAGAAAGAGAAGAGCGGAGAAGACAGCAAGAAGCTGAGCAGCGGAGAGAAGAAGCAGAAAGAGAAGAGTGGAGAAGGCAGCAAGAAGCCGAGCAGTGGAGAGAAGAAGAAGAAAGAGAAGAGCGGAGAAGGCAGCAAGAAGAAGAAAGAGAAGAAAGACGGAGACAGCATGAACTAGCCCTCAAAGACCGGGAGCTCGAGTTGGAGAAAGCCAAGAAGGACAGCGCGGAAGCTTTAGCAGCACAACAAGCATCGAGCCCCACCCCATCGGCCACAAATACCTCTCTGTCAACAGTCAATAACCTTGTGGGAAAGTGGACTCAAGATGAGCCAGAACAATGGCTCGAAGAGATCGAATTCCTCTTCCTGACCTATGACGTCAACCTGGCTGAGAGGGCCTTACTGCTTACCAAGCACTTAGACGGGAAGGCTAAGGCTGCTCACCGAGCCCTGGAAAGAGATCGACGAGGGGACATGGCTGCCGTCCGTGAGGCCATCGCTAAGGCGTATGAGATCACCCCTGAGAGGTGGAGACAAAGATTCAGAGGTATGGCTAAGAATGTCGGCTGGTCCTGGACAGAATGGGCGTGTCACAAAACCCAAGCGGGGACCTGCTGGCTAGAGTCTATGCGGTGTGACACCTTTGAGGATTTGTTCAACCGGACCATGCTGGAGGACCTCTTCTAGTGTGCGCCCGGGCCTCTGGCTGTGTATCATAATGATAAGCAGCCAGCCACCCTCAAGGAAGCCTGCCACTTAGCTGATACCTGGGAGACATACAACCCCTCCCATGGCACCTTGCAGCGCAAAATAGTGCCACCCGGACACCTCTCAGGCCTCAATCGCTCGCGGAACGGCCCGCCTAACAAACCTCCGTGTCCCACATGTAAAAGGTATGGCCATGCCGAAGCAGATTGCTGTTATAAGGATGGCAATCAGCAGGGCAACAACTCTCGGCAGCCTACCAGCAACTGTCAGTCCTCCTCTCCGCCAAATTCAACACCGGCTTCCCAGCACACTCAACATATCACCGGGGGCCCTGCCGAGACTGTGGAGCTTCGGGACACTCTTCTGCTGGGTATCCTGCATGCCCAAAACATGTTGTCACGCCCAGGCACGTGAACATGATCAGTGCCACCGCCTCCTTAGCTGAGCCGCCGGAGAGAACTCACCCTGAGAGGGTCTGGACCAGACCGTCTCAGTGGCTTCTCTGGACTACTGCCGACACTGGCTCGGACATTAGTCTGATCGATCGGGCCCAGGTGCCCACCATTGCCACAGTAGAGGAGCACACCAAGTGGACCATGACCTGGTTGGATGAGCAGTCCCTGACCGTCCCCACAATTGAGCTCAGGGTGATTACCCCTTGGAGTGATAAGGTGCATCGTCTTGGCGTTGTCAAGCATATTAGGCACGGAGTGGAGTTCCTGCTTGGTCGAGACATCCTCTGGGGATGTCCCACCCCCACCCCACTCTGTTGCCTGAGGGATGTCCCACCCCCACCCCACTCTGTTGCCTGACTGCTTCCACCAGCACTTCTAGCACCACACCTTCAGGTAGGGACACAGCCTCTGTGACAGTTGTGCCCCCGTCCACCGATACCAATCAACCACATTTTGGGCCTAGCCCTCGGGTCTTACGACCGGACGGCCACCCAAGAATCACTCCCTCATTCCAAAGGGAGCGAACAAATTACTGCTGCAGGCCCTGCAACGTAAGGGGTCACTCTGAACGATGGGCAAAGTGCCCCAGTAGGCTAGCCGCAGCGGCCAACTCCACTAAACTAAGAGGCCCAGTCCTCCCATTAAGACAGGAATCGCTGTCCAACCTCATGCCAGGGACTCCGAGGGGTCTCGATCCCCCGGGTCCCCCTTCAGCTTTGTCTGACCTTACTTCACTGCCAGTGCCCCTTGCCAGCACTGGTCAGTGCCAAGCTCCATCCATCTTGGCGGGATGCTCCCTGCCAAGTGCACTTCCCGAGCCGGGCCCTGGGTCAGTGCCCGTGCCGGGCCCCGAACATGACTTGGATCCTCCTACGGGAGATCCCCCAAATCTCACCACTGTGCTCATCGCACAGTGCGAACCGGCGACCCCGGATGTTTCTTCTTCCCACACTCTTCCACCTGCTGAGGATGACCCTCTAGCAGGCCTGGACGTTACCTCTTTTCTGGTCGACCAGGGACTGTCCGGCCAGGATGCAGACGCTGTTTCCCTTCCCACGACGGTTGTCGCAGCAGCCGAAGTAGGAGGCCAGCCCATAGCCCTTGAGGCTGCCCCTGATCCTGCTCCTGAAGGCACTCCTGGCCGTTCTTCAGAGTCAGTACCCTCATCGCCCCCTAGGAATGGCCTAGCCAGACCCTGGAGACCCCCAAAGAAGAAGAAGAAGGGGTGGAAGAAATTTACTCAGTGAGTCAGGGCCATAAGCTCTCTTGGCACTCGTGCCTGTTGGCACAGTGCCGCTTCCATCTCAGAGCGATCCTGGCACCTGCCCAGAGAGGGTAGCCTGTGTGATCGCTGAGCCCGTAGCATTAACCGTTAACCACCTAGACTTTTGTAATACTAACCCTTTTCCAACTAACCTCCTTCCAACCCACTCTAGACTCAAACTGATATATTACTTAACCATACCTTGTGAATTACCCTTCAGGTTAGGCAAGTTTCAATTTGTTGCGTGCTAGTCGTAAAACGTAGTGCCGATCATAACTCAGTGCGTGCCATTCTTTAGTGCAAGTCGTGCAGTGCCAGAGTCGTAGGGATAGTAGATTAGGTTAGGTTAAATGTTTACCATGTGCATTTGTCTAGGCGTAGATTTATCCCGTCATCCTAGCCTGTTAGTAGAAGTATCTATATTAGTAGGTAGGTTAGGCCTGTAAGTTAGCCAATTCAGAACCCCTCTTAGCAGTTAGGTAGGTTCCTTTAGATGTGCAGAGCCACAATCCACCTTATGTAGGGACACGGGCCAGTCGGGAGGAATTGGCTAAGACCCTCACACCCGAAAGGGTGTGCAGGGCCTTTTTTAAGGGGGGACCTGTTAAGGATATACCTTCCTCCCTCGTAATGTACCTGCTATCTAGCTAACTTATTTAGAGGATATATTTTCCGTTAGCTTATAGCTGGCGCCAATATGACGGAACTCCGTTGTTTTCACTCATAGGGACAGAGAACGCATGCTTTCCCAGCCTACAGGAAATGCCCACGCCGGGTAAGACAATGAGCCTCCCTCTTAAAAACCCCCCTTGCTACCAGAACACACCTAGATTTCCCCCCCTTAAAGATCGTACGATGCGGGAACAATACTCAAACCCCCATCTCCCCCCATCGCCTGAGATGGGGTAGCAATTTGTGTTCAGACAGTCCAATAGGCGTATCGAGAGTAGGAGATGCGGTAGGATTTTATTCTGTCAGGCCTTAGCCCTAAGGTCTCCTTTCCTCTGTGATTTTGCTGGCGTATGGCTTGCTTGCAGGTATAGCTGGGCCCCCCCCGCCCCCCCAACGCCGAATGCGCTCTGCTTTTCAAAAAGCAGGACAGAGACCTTTTTCTACCTTGATCTGGAGCGGACGCTCTGCTGGTCCCTCCATCTCCGCTGGTGTGGCGATCGCCGACGACAGCCAATCCGATTGCAGGCGCCTATAACCATCATAAAAGGTTCTTACGTTGCGAGTAGTCAATTGCCAGCCCTGTCCCTTGTACTTAACTCTTTAATTTCCATTTCTTTTAAACTTTTAACCTATTCCTCCACGAAACAATCTTCCCTTTGTCAAAATCTTGCCTGTATCCCCTGCCTTGCCATTTACGTACTTTGAATTCGAGTAAAGATCCCGATATAACAATCTCTTATCCCTCCACCAGTGCAATCGAAGGGCTATTTAAGTATTTAAGTTAAGTGAAAACAGTATTAGTTAACTTTGGGCGCGTATAATTACGTGTTCATTGTTAATGCACACGCGGCTCCGATTCTCAGGTCATATTTACGTGCTTTCATCAAAAGCACCTTCTAGGATACGTTCTGTGTTGTATTTAAGAACGGGTCTCCCGTAATCTTCCGTAGGGAGACTCTATTTCCCTTAGTTTGAGCAGGGCTAACGAAACCGTCTCTTTCAGGAGGAGACACAAGATATACGTGGTGCGATCGCAATCCTGCTTCGATACCTCGCTTGCCACCCAAATTTAATCCATGCCTGGTCGTAGTCAGAGAAGTGTCTGTTGTTGCCAACTGATCGTATGAAGTATCCCTCCATCCTGGAACACCATCATAGGCATTTCTATTCCACGTAATCAGGGCAGACTGAATGTAATTATTATCATTGAGCTGATTATTGCAGACTGGCCCCATTTCTATCCACTTACTGGTTGTCAATTCCTGTCATTATTGTTACTGTGCCCTGTTCTGAATCTGTCCCTCAGTGATTTTGTCGTATGGTGTCTAACTGTTGATTTGCTAATGTTAATTTGCTAAGTTCTATAAATAAATCACTGTAAATAGTAAACGAATTCTAAATTCCAATATGGCGACCTTCCACCTTAAATTATAACTCCAGGAAAATTCTGAGGTAAGTCTTCACTTAAATCCCCTTTTGTTTAGAAACTGGACTCCCTTGGATTTGTGGCAGCATCAATTATAATTTTGTGTGTAAATTCTCATCTCACCAGTCCAGTCTGTAACAATATATATATATATATATATATATATATATATATATATATATATATATATATATATATATATATATATATATATGTATATGTATATATCAAACAAATATGTATGTATATATACATACA
>JANJGK010000020.1:1592826-1630326 GCA_039081455.1 Macrobrachium rosenbergii
CATAAAAAAGGAATTTCTTCATGAAATGCCCTGCAATGTCAGTGGTTTAGCAATTCCTTCTTGTATAAATTCAGTTCTACCGACACTATTAGGTTGGTAAAGGGGTAGACATACCACCTGAAATATAACTTTCTTATGTTCTCCCTGTGTCTTATTTATTTAATTACATGGGCATTGTCCATATACATTGTACCATTTTTTTTACTATTAATAGGTTTATTTATTCATTTATTTTATATATTTATTTATTTTTATGTTTATTGATTGATTGGTTGATTCATTTATATTTTCTTCTCTAATAGATTGCCATTGGAGTGTTACTCCCACGGACTCCGAAACATCCGAGAACACGAATACGAACAATCGTAGTCGGTTTACGGATACATCTTTCAGACGTACTGGTGAGTCTGATACGAACACTGACTACAGCAAACACAGTGCCGCACCACCCCCAAAGGCACAAGCAACGTCCAACGGAGCCACGGGCAGCCAAGGAGGAAGTGGAATCCGTGCGAAGAGGGAGCAAGATCAACCCAACAGCCGGCACCGGACCTTGGCCTCTAATGACTGGCTCAACACAGGAGGAAATGAACAGTTCCACTCTAGGATGTCCTCCAACGATTGGTTCAACACAGGAGGATCCAGGCCTGCCTATGCATGGGTACCGGTAAGTCTTAGACGCTGTTCTAATTACCTCAGTGTTGAAGGAAAGAGAATGTGCCGTGGGCTGCTGTTAGCAGAGAACGATTTTGGCAACTTCGCACACTGTTGATTTCATGGAGTGATTTAGGATGTCTTCTGATTGACAGAACATTTTCTTAAAATAATTTAGCTGATGATTGCTAGCACATCTTGGAAAAGTATATCCAAGTTCTTTGACAAAGAATTAATATCACTGACATTCTTCTGCTGTCTAGGTATTTCTCTCTCTCTCTCTCTCTCTCTCTCTCTCTCTCTCTCACTCTCTCTCTCTCTCTCTCTCTCTCTCTCTCTCTAATTTCTTTGATAATCGTTTACAGTTTCTGAAATATTGATATCTCATCTCAAAGCAAGTCTCAATCTTCTCTAAAGGCAGCAAAAGTAAAAGTTTCTATTGGTTCTGAATTGTTTATTCAACTGTTACATTTTAATCTCGTGACCAATTCTGAATTCTGATTTTAGAGTTTTTAAGTTGTTCTTATTCGTAAGCTCACAGTAATTCACTGTTTTAACAAAGTAATTTCATCGTGTAATGGATCATTGGATTTACATACGTTAGTTAATTTTATCGAATTTTGAACATTAAAATATTAGAATTCATTTTTTTTATCAACTGCTGTATTATGGAAATGTTGACTTATTATTGAAGAATTCAATTGGGTCGTGGACAGTTTATATCTTTTTGGATGATCTAAATGTCTGTGAAAGTTGAATTTAACTTCTAATGGCTTCCTTTAGACAAAACTTTTAATGAAGGCGTTAACGCTTCGAACTGCCGATTTATGCGGCCATTCAAATCCTTGAATAATTGATTTTGTCTTTTTGAGGTAAATTATTCAGTCGAGACTTTTCGGTAAAATGTAAGATTTGTTTGACAGTGTGCTATGACACATGATGATACCAGTTTTTAGAACAAACTTAATTCTTCAACAGTGTAATGGTCACTTTTATTGATTTTGTCCTCGAGTTTTCTCTATTCTTGATTGAAATAATATTGTAAATGTATTCGGTAACAAAGCTCAATGTCATGTTCCGTTTAATGTATAGTAATAGCTAATTAATAACAGCTGCTGTCTACCGCAAAATTCTAACCCACAAAAAGTGAAATACGGATCCAGAGATAAAAAATATATCTTTTTCAGCCTTCTTCTGGGGTTTATGTAGGTAAGTTTTGATTAACTGCGTACAGTTGTGCTTTGCGTAATGTACCTACACAAATGTATACACCGTTTATTTATGTACACCAAATGGCTATCTTAAAGGAGAGCTCCCGTTGAAACAGACAAAATCAGCTGATGTTTTTTTGCTCTTTTGTTTCAGCAAAGCTAATAAGAGCGCCTTTTGTCAAGCAGATATTAATTCCTAATAAACAAATATCACTGCTTTTACAATACCCTCAAGTTTTCCTCATATTCACCCCTGCATTATTACTTCTCTGTATGGAATGAGAGAAAAGTACCACATTTCATTCTCATGCTTGGTACAATATAAGCCAACAGAATCTGGAATGGAGAAAGGTTTCCTCATGTTAGCAGGCTCATAGGACTTTTAGTATCTGTAGCATAATGGTTGCTTAAGTAAGAAGTATATCCTGGTAGATATAGTATAACTTAGGTAAAAGCATATCTAGACAAGAGTGTTATTAGTTTTTGAACAAGTATACCAACGCAATTGTCATATTAACTTTCATAAAAATATATCTAAGCATATGTAAAAGTGTATGTAGTCACGTAAAAGTATTTGTAAGCATATAAGGTATTGCCTGTGTCAAAGCATGGGTGGTATTAGCCTTTAACATTAATAAACAGGAAGTAAGAAGAATAGAGATATTAAGATACATTGTGATACGTATATAGAAACACGCATTACTTGTTTTATGACCTACTTGATATTATTATCTGATTTCTTTGTATGGCAAGTCATGTGAATCACGCAACTTGTTAGGTTCATGTTTTTCTTTATATAGGAACTGTGCAAGGTATTGGCTTATATATAGGTGTTTAATATCAGCCATTGTTTTTATGTGACGTTTTACGCAAAGTATTAGTAACCGGTATATATACATATATAGATGATTATATATGTGTATATATATGTATATGTATTTATACATACTGCATATATATATGTATACATATTTATATATATGTTTGTGTATGTATGTATGTATATATATATATATATATATATATATATATATATATATATATATATATATATATTATATACTGTATATATACTGTATATATATTAAGTATATTGGAGATAATTTGTAACATACCAACCTCGCAAGGGGGTTATGTGTTTGTTTATTCAGCGCCTTGAGTTCAGTCGCTTTTGAGATTCAGGATGTGTTCGTCTGGTTGGAAACCAAGGAGGTTCCAGCCACAAGAGTACAGAGCGAGATCAGCAATTGAATGTCCGCGGGCTCAAAAATGATCACAGGGCGCTTAGATACAGCATTAGATGTCGGTGACGGATTTTTCCATTATTAAGTCATGGAACTTTTTGGTCTGGATATAGTCGGTTTCCCGGGCGTGAAATGGAAATATACGTGCATATGTTGGTTACGAAATTGCTAAGGTGTGAGGACTCTGGTGGAGGGCTTTTCATTCCTTGTTTAGAATCATTATATGTGTGTGTGTGTACTTATGCATGTTGTCATAATATGAATAACATTATCGCAGTTTATTTTATATATATTTATAAGGTGTTTGAGTCTGAAGGGCTAGCTTTTGTGGAAGTAATACAATGTAAAAAAGGGACTCCGTTACTTCTATCATTAATTTAGCCCTACTCAGCGCCTCCCTCGCCCCTTTGTTAATACTAATTAGAATAATGGTGATGGCATGCAGTAACGTTGAGTTGCCATTTATTGTATATCCTATACTCAACGTTCTCCACACGTCTAGAGCAACGGTGGCATGTCAGGTCCATTCATATTGTGTTTTCATGCACGGCTAAACATGTGAGTATTTTAATATTCTGCTGAAAGTGGATGCACAAACCTTTACTATGCTGGAGCAAGAAATGGAGTATACATTGCTTACGTTTTTTATGTGCAATGAATACGCTTATTTCCTTTGTGACATATCGTCATCATCACAATTTCAAGCTCATTTAGTTGTAGATGCATATACATATAATGTTTGTGTGTGGCTACAGCGATCATCACTACTTATGATGTATCTTCACCAGGCTCGAATAGCCTTTATTGCCTCTCTTTCAGACAGGTAGCCACACACACACACGTACACTGTATATATATATATATATATATATATATATATATATATATATATATATATATGTATATGTATATATATATATATATATAATATATATATATATATATATATATATATATATATATATATATATATATATATATATATATATATATATATTTGCATGTGTGTCTGTCCGTGTTTTGTATTTGTTTGTGTTTGTGTGGAGGCCTTCGTAGCATATACAGCCATTTGTTATTTAGATTTTAAATATTGATATGTTAATTTCAGGATTTTTAAATTTAAAAATAAAAACTGTTTTATAAAATCAGTTTGATTGATTTTACGATGAATTTTATGGGAAATGTAACATTTACAAATGTAGTCGCTGAACCTTCTTAAAAAGTAACATTAATTTTTAAAACATCACCGCACTACAATTAAAAATGAATTCGAATTCCACAACAATAGGAATCTGGTTATTTCACTTTTCAGAATGGTATGCAAATTTGAAATCTTTAAAAACGTACCCCATTTTTATGTCCCGAAAATGATACGTAGATTTACAAACCTTCACTATCTTGCCATTAAAAATTTCGAAAATGTAACCCAGTTAAAAATAACCTTGATTTTCTTGTATGTCTTGAAAACATGGCAACAGATTACAGCTGGATTGAAAAGGATTGTCAGGAGGGCACCTACGGATGCGAGGATCGTTCGTGCATCCCACGAAGGTGGCGATGCAACGCTGTGTCAGACTGCTTCAATGATACGGATGAGCACGGCTGTGGTGAGGTCATCTTTCATGTCAGTTCAGTAACAATACTATTCCATATAGAAGCATTAGTGCATGTAAATGTACCTGTATTTGAGAATAATAATATGAACTTTTACCAGAAATTGGTGAACGTGTGTATCTTGACATTAAGAGGCAACTGTATTGCATAGCAAGAGCCCATACTAGAACAGGTCAACTCCATCTAAACTATGAGCATGAAATGTTTGAATAGGCAGCTTTATCTTGTTGATATTAAAGTTATGAGCCCTCCCGACATTTTTCTAAATTTTACTTAATGTCTAATCAATTTTGAAATGGCATTACGCTGATCTAACAGACATCATTATTATGTTTTGACACTGAGCAAAATTTCCTGTCAAAGCATGCCATATTTTAGAAAGATTTTGTTGGAAATATATCTTGTAGGAAGACTTGGAGCCTGCAGACATTTAAAGCTGGATTTCATGTGGAAGGACCCTGTGATATACACCCTGTTCTCTTTTTAGACAACTGCCCGGAAGGCTTCTTCTTCTGTAGTGAAATGAAGTGCATTGAGGGTTACCGTGTTTGTGACGGCCAGATGGACTGTAACCACGGGGAGGACGAAAATAAATGTGGTAATTATATACGTTTTTTATTTTGTAGATACTTATTGCAGTGCAGATCTGATAATTTAAGCAATCCGTCCACAAAAATACATCCTCACTTGTACTGTACGAATAGATTTGCAGGAGCTGATCTTCACAAATATCAATCACTTTCTTTACAGGAGAAGAATGGATTTAGTCTTACCTTTATAAAAAACCTCAAAAACTAGACAGTTTGGCGTCGATGATCTTGCAAGTTGGGGTGCCATATGATATGCGAAAACCAATCATACCTTCCGATCTGTTTCAGAAGAGAAGAAAAATGATGCCTGCGAAGGCTTCCAGTGTCTATCGGGTCTCTGTCTCCATTCGACTTTCTTCTGTGACGGCATCTACGATTGCGATGAGGGAGAGGACGAACTCTTGTGTGGTAAAGGACATTTTTTTTGTGGGGAGGGGGGGTCAGTCAAGACGGGCATGGCCGACCCAACTCATTTTCAGGATTCTTGAGTCAATTTTTATCTTATCCACTTCTGAATGGTTTCGTCAGTTTTGTCTTTTTTATTTGATTTGTTTTTCAAATAGTCACATTTTGCACCAGCCGTGTTTTCTTGCTGTCATCTCATGACCATCATTGTGGTTTTGAACGGCCGTCTTGGCTTCTTTGCTTGGCTGTGGCCCTAACATCATTTATCTAAATTACATTGTGTCTCTACTAAGATAAGCGTGCCGTAATGAATTTTATATATATTTATTAATATATATACATTATATATATATATTCAAACATATGTAAGTATATATGTAAATATACTGTATATATATATATATATATATATATATATATATATATATATATATATATATATATATATATATATATATAATTTATATTATATAAATATATATGCATACATAAATACACATATATTTGTGTATATATATATTATATATATACATATATATATATATATATATATATATATATATATATATACTCGTATATATATATATATATATATATATATATATATATATATATATATATATATATATATATATATATATATATATATAAAACAACACAGGGAAAAGATGAAACATGGTTTTAAATCCTGACCGCTATCGGCGTGCTAGCTAAGCCATCTTCAGAGGACTGATACAAAGTGGTAGAAAACAAGTGATTGCACCTGACAGATGTTTGTAGGCGGTGGCCTACTCTCATTAGCGACAGGTCAAATTTTGCAAATCGCCAAGGACCACCAGTTTCCCTTATCCCCGTTTTTATCAGTACCTTCCTTAAAATTAAACTCCTTGCTTATTTCTTTTGAGATTACTGTCATGGATGAAGTTTGTACATGCCACGACCAATGTTCTTGTTCTTGTTGAGACATATTTTTATGAAAGTAGACTCAGTGATGTTTCTTTCTTGTGCTTTATTAGAATAAACTATCTGTTTTTGCTCCTGCCCAGTTGGTTTCATAATTGTCTTCACGAACACGAAGAAAAATTCCGCTATTAACCAGTGCGTTTCTTATATCTTTTACGTTGTTCTATTCTCTTTTCCAGTGTTTTTCCAGTTTGAGCAATATAAAAGTTATCACAGGAATTGCATGGAAACTGGTATACCCATCCTTTAGTATTGTGGGGCGAGTTCTTTGTTAGTGAATGTTTCATTGTTTTATTGTTCTTGAATGCTACATTAACTCAAAAATTTTTAAGTAGATGGGGGATATCTTTGAAATTAATATTATATGGCACTACAAGCAGTGTTTTGTTATAAATTTCTTTTTTCTTAACATTAAAGGAGTCTTTTATTTGCCGCTTTCACTCCATTGTCTAATACTGAGTCGGGATATTTCAGTATCTTACCTGTATTCCAAATCACATATTTCACATCATCTTTGTGTTCAGGACTACATATACGTAATGCTCTTAAGAACATGGATGTGAACACCGATTCCTGGACTTTATTGGTGTGATCAGAATAAAAATGAACTTAGGCAGAATTATTGGTGGGCTTTCTGTACACACTGTATGTATACCCATTCCTAGTTCTATGTATTATGTAATCCAAAATGGTAGGCAACCATCATTTTCCATTTCCATAATGAATTTTATTTATGGCACTAATTCATTTAATTATACTAAGAAGTAATTCACATTTTCATTACCTGGCCAAAAACACATGTCATCAACATACCAGAATCATACTATCTTGCGTGGATTGATGTGATTTTATGTTTTGATTTGGAAAAATCCCTTGCACTAATTACCGAACACTGGGGATAAAGGGTTACCAGGGTTACCTATGGCCACATTAAAATTTTGAGAGTAAGATTTCCCGTTGAATCCAAGTCTATATTCTTGTTCACAATTTTAATGAATTCTAATAGTGCGCTTGGAAAATGGTATATCCAGTTGTCTGTTCTCAAGCATGTCCTCTAAAAACTCCAGCAGATCGTCAACAGGTACTTTTGTCAGTAACGAAGCCAAGTTAAAACTCACTAGCCTGGAGTCACTATTAATCATGACATTATTTAGTTTATTTATCAAGTCAACATTGTTCTTAATATTGGCATTGGAGATGGTACCAGCCAATCAAACTGGTAATTGGTCCAGCGGGAAAATTTGTTCAATGCGTTTTTATTGTTCCATGCACATACGGTAACGTTAGAGAGGTCACACACAGCTCCTCTTTAATTCTTCTAGAAGTTACAATTCACACTGTCAGTAGGATTTTAATTTAGTCCTTTGTTTGTATTTTGATCACTCAACAGATTTATTACTTTTTCCAAATACTCACTTTTAGTTAAAGTTACCAGCGCACCAGATTTGCCAGCTTTCGTCAGGTGTATATTTTCATCCTGTTTCTGTTCTATCAGCAAGAACACGAACGTTACCCATGGCACGTATAAACTTGATCCGTTATTCTCAAAAGAAATATGCAGGGAGTTTGATTTTAAGGAAGGTACTTGAAAGACGGGAATAAGGGTAGGACCCTGCTTACAAATATCTGTCATTTACATACATATATACGTAAATACATACCTACATACTGTGTATGTATGTGGGTGAAGACAATCTGAGATAAATTGTTAATTGCTTTCAAAATATCGCTCAAAATACTAAAATCTCATGTTTCTTTCATTGCAGTGACGAAAGACGAAATTACCCATGAGTTTCGACAGGCTTGTAGCCGGTATTACCCATCTTTACTCGAGATACACAATGAAACTATCGGTCGACGCAGCCAAGATTGTCCTTTAGGTAAGGATTGTGTGTCCTGTTCTTATTTCTTATTTCTTTCCAAAAAAGACTTACTTTCTCTTTCTATCACATGATTCAATTTGAAAAGGCCTTTCTCTCTCTCTCTCTCTCTCTCTCTCTCTCTCTCTCTCTCTCTCTCTCTCTCTCTCTCTCTCTCTCTCACACACACACACACACACACACACACACACACATATAATTTCTGTATATTGTCATGTAATCATTAGAATGAGAACTATTAAGCCATATTTTCTAAAGAAAATCTTCGTATTGGATACATCTGCGCATAATGGCTGCAAACGCACCAGCACACATGTGCAATGATGTGCCACAGATACTCAGCTGTGAATCACAGCCTTCTTCTTACGGTTGTAGGGATTTTAAAAGGATCGTAACTAATCTAGTGCGTTTTTTGGATAATGTCCTCTGCTGTTTGGAATAATAAATGAATGTTGATATGTGGTTTGCGGTTAATGATGGGAAAAGTCTTCGTGTTATATCCTCTGACACGGATACCCTTTCCTTTTAATAGCATGATGACATAGCTTGAGGATGTTACTAAAGCAAAGAAAAGTTGTTCTGAGCGATGATTATGAGGAGAAAGTGCAAAGACTTGTGAAATGAATCTTCTGGCGTTTACGAGACAGGAGTCAAAGGGAGGGAATAACAGGAAAAGTAAGGTTATCATGGTCAGTGGAAGGCAGTAAGATAAAGGAGTTATTTAAGGAATTGGACGACTGGTACAGATGCCTGGGAGTAAATCATATTACGCAAGACGAGGAAAGAGGTTAATAGCAGAACAGATGAAACAGCGAAAGGTGGCATTATATACAAGATTTTGAGGTAAAGAAGTGTTCAAAGAAGCACAGTGAAGAGAGTATGGAGGTAAGTAGAGTTGCTGAACGAAATGCTGAGAAGAAAGTTCGCTAAATATTATGAAACGGAAGGGGTTGAAAGGAGGAGATATGTAGGCCTGACTATAATGTGAAACTGTCACAATAGGTGCACAGACGAATCAGAAAGTCTTGACGCTGTTTCACGAGGTAAAGAGGACGAAATACGATAGGGTGGTAAGAAGGATTTGTAAATAAAGTCGTATGACAAGGGGAAGAGGATCGGATGGGGAAAGTGTGTGTGAGAGGGAGAGAGAAGGAAAGGATTTCTAAAATGTAATGATCAGATGGCGAGGCAGGAGAGTGAGAATGAAATGGCCATTTGTAGCCACGAAATTTCCTTTGCAGGGTTCATCATTAATTTTACAGTTAAAAAAGGAACAAATGAATGTATAAACTTTTGTTATTTTTACATCTGTGGAGGCACCTCATCTGTTTTACATTCTATATTATATATATATATATATATATATATATATATATATATATATATATATATATATATATATATATTATATATCTATCTATCTATCTATCTATCTATCTATCTATCTATCTACCTATCTATCTATCTATCTATCTATCTATCTATCTATCTATATATATATATATATATATATATATATATATATATATATATATATATATATATATATATATATATATATATATATATATATATATATAATGTAATATGTGGATTCTTTTCCTTTAGATGATTATAACGAAACAGCATCCTGGAGTCCAATGTGCAGCAGTGAGGTATTTTGTGACAATTTTGGATGTTACGACTACGAATTGAAAAGTAAGTCTTTGACTCTCTTTTTCTTACTTTTTCATGTTTTATGTGTTTTCATATATTTGTTTCAAAGTCTGTTTCATATCGCAGTGAATGATTCCTTCCTTTTGTTGCATATTTTCTACTACTTAGTTTCGCCAGGGTGATATGCAGGGTCCTGAAAGTAAAATCGAATATTTCGGCTGTAGGTCATCTTTATCAGAACAAAACGCGTTTCGACGGTGCTTAGCACCGATACCATAAAAATGATACTACTGCTATTTATTATTATTATTATTATTATTATTATTATTATTATTATTATTATTATTATTATTATTATTATTATTTGTTGAATAAAATGGCTGCATTTTGCTAATTGATTTTATACTGAGTTTTCTCAATTCTTCTAATAATTCGCTTTTCCTGCACATCAGTATTAGTCAATAATTGTCCAATGTTCGTATTTCGATGGATGAAACAGCGTATTTCTTACATCTGTAAGAAACACGCTGTTTCATCCAACAAAATATGAACATTGGACAATTTTTGACTAATACTGATGTGCCAGGAAAAGCGAATTATTAGAAGAACTGAGAAAAACTCAGTATAAGAATCAGTTCGCAAAATGGAGCCATTTTATTCAAACAAACTTGCCCCAAAGAGTGTCTCCTTCCTTCGTATATTATTATTATTATTATTATTATTATTATTATTATTATTATTATTATTATTATTATTATTATTATTATTATTAATCATACTTTTTATTTTCCGAGTATATTTTACTGTATACTGTATAATGGATGAAAATAACTATAAAATGTATTGAATATACTTAAATAACAAATAAAAATAAGTAACAAAACACTGGAAATGGAAATTAAGACAGCAACAAAGAAGCAATGAACTTAAATAATTGATTAGAAAGGGAAGAAAGACCCCATGTCAAACTGGAAACAACATTGCTATGACACAGGCCTTCCACTCCACGGAATTTCCCTGGAATCCTCCACTCCACGGAATATCCATGGAATCCTCCACTCTACAGAATTTCCCTGGAATCCTCCACTCCACGGAATTTCCCTATAATCCTCCACTAAACGGAATTTCTCAGGATTCCTCCACTCCACGGAATTTCTCAGGAATCCTCCACTCCACGGAATATCCCAGGAATCCTCCACTCCACGGAATTTCTCACGAATCCTCCACAGAAGTTCCATGGAATCCTGCACACTCCACGGCATTTCCCTATAATCCTCCACTTCACAGAATTTCCCAGAAATCATCCACTCCACGGAATTTCCCTGGAATCCTCCAGTCCATGAAATTTCCCTGGGAGCTTCCACTCCACGGAATATCCATGGAATCCTGCACTCCACGGAATTTCCCTGGCATCCTCCACTCCACGGAATATCCCTGTAATCCCCCACTCCACGGAATATCCATGGAATCCTGCACTCCACGGAATTTCCCTGGCATCCTCCACTCCACGGAATATCCCTGTAATCCCCCACTCCAAGGAATTTCCCTGGAATCCTCCACTCTACAGAATATCCTTGTAATCCTCCACTCCACAGAATTTCCCTGGAAGCCTCCACTCCACAGATTTTTCCTGAAATATTCAAATCCACGGAATTTCCCTGGAAGCCGCCACTCCACAGAATTTCTCTGGAATCCTCCAATCCACGGAATTTCACTGGAATCCTCCACTCCACGGAATTTCCCAGGAATCCTCCACTCCACAGAATTGGCAATCCTCCACTCCACGGAATTTCCCTGGAATCCTCCACTCCATGGAATTTCCCTGGAATCCTCCACTCCAAGGACTATCGCTGGAATCCACTCCACGGAATTTCCCTGGAAACCTCCACTCCACAGAATATCCCTGGTATCATCCACTCCACGGAATTTCCTTGGAGTACTCCACTCCACAGAATTTCACTGGAATCCTCCACTCCACGGAATTTCCCAGGAATCCTGCACTCCACGGAATTTCCCTGGAATCCTCCACTCGACAGAATATCCCTGGAATCCTTCACTCCACGGAATTCCCCAGGAATCCTCCACTCCACGGAATTTCCCTGGAATCCTCCACTCCACAGAATTTCCATGGAATCCTCCATTTCACGGAATTTCCATGGAAGCCTCCACTCCACAGATTTTCCCTGGAATCCTCCACTCTACGGAATTTCTCTGCAATCCTCCACTCCACGGACTTTCCTTGAAATGCTCCACTCCATGGAATTTCCCTGGAATCCTCCACTCCACGGAATTTCCCTGGAATACTCCACTCCACCGAATATCCCTGGAATCCTCCACTCCACGGAATTTACCTGGAATCCTCCATTCCACGGAATTTCCCTATAATCTTCCACTCCACAGAATTTCCCTATAATCTTCCACTCCACGGAATTTCCCAGGAATCTTCCACTCCATGGAATTTCCCAGGAATCCTGCACTCCACGGAATTTCCATGGAATCCTCCACTCCACGGAATTTCCCTATAATCTTCCACACCACGGAATTTCCCAGGAATCCTACACTCCACGGAATTTCCCAGGAATCCTGTACTCCACGGAATTTTCCACGAATTATCCACTCCGCGGAATATCCATGGAATCGTCCACTCCACGGAATTTCAATGGAAGCTACCACTCCACGGAATATCCATGGAATCCTCCACTCCAGGGAATATCCGTGGAATCCTCCACTCCACGGAATTTCCGTGGAATACTCCACTCCATGGAATTTCCCTGGAATCCTGCACTCCACACAATTTCCTTGGAATCCTCCACTCCACGGAATTTCCCTATAATCCTCCACTCCACAGAATTTCCCATGAATCCTCCACCCCACGGAATTTCCCAGGAATCCTCCACTCCACGGAATATCCATAGAATCCTCCAATCCACGGAATTTCCCTGGAATCCTCCACTCCACGGAATTTCCGTGGAATCCTCCACTCCAGGAATCTCCCTGGAAGCCTCCTCTCCATGGAATTTCCCAGGAATACTCCACTCTACGGAATTATCCTCCAGTACACGGAGTTTCCCTGGAATCCTCCACTCCACGGAATATCCCTATAATCCTACACTCCACGGAATATTCATGGAATCCCCCACTCCACTTAGTTTCCCAGGAATCCTCTACTCCACAGAATTTCCGTGGAATCATCTACTCCACGGAATTTCCCTGGAGTACTCCACTCCACGAAATTTTCCTAGAATCCTTCACTCCACAGAATTTCCCTGGAATCCCCCACTCTACAGAATATCCCTGGAATCTTCTACTCCACGGAATTTTCCTTAAATCCTCCACTCCATAGAATTTCCCTGGAATCCCTCACTCCATAGAATTTCCCTGGAATCCTCCACTCCACAGAATTTCCCTGGAATCCTCCACTGTGCGGAATTTCTCTCTAATCCTCCATTCGACGGAATTTCCCTGGAATCCACCACTCCACGGAATTTCCCTGTAATACTCCACTCCACGGAATATCCCTGGAATCCTCCAATCCACAGAATTTCCCTGGCATCATCCACTCCACGGAATTTCCTTATAATCTTCCACTCCACGGGATTTCCTTGGAATCCTCCACTACATGGAATTTCCCACGAATTCTCCACTCCACGAAATTTCCGAGGAATCCTCCACTCCACGGAATATCCATGGAATCCTCCACTCCATGGAATTTCCCTATAATCCTCCACTCCATGGAATTTCCCTGGAATCCTCCACTCCATGGAATTTCCTTGGAATCTTCCACTCCACGGAATTTCCCTGGAATCCTCCACTCTACGGAATTTCCCACGAATCCTCCACTCCACGGAATTTCCCTGGAATCCTCCACTCCTCGGAATACCCATGGAATCCTCCACTCCACCGAATTTCCTTGGAAGCCTCCACTCCACAGAACATCCATGGAATCCTCCACTCCCTGGAACTTCCCTATAATCCCCCTCTCCACGGAATTTCCCATGAATCCTCCACTCCATAGAATTTCCCATGAATCCTCCACTTCACGGAGTATCCATGGAATTATCCACTCGCTGGAATTTCCTTTGAAGCCTCCACTCCACGGATTATCCATGGAACCCTCCACTCCATGGAATTTAGATATAATCACCCACTCCACGGAATTTCCATGGAATCCTCCACTCCACAGAATTTCCCAGGAATCCTCCACTCCACAGAATTTCCCAGGAATCCTCCACTCGACGGAATATCCATGGAATCCTCCACTTCACGGAATTTCCCTGGAAGCCTCAACTTCACGGAATATCCATGGAATCCTCCACTCCACAGAATTTCACTAGAATCCTCCACTCCACAGAATATCCATTGAATCCTGCATTCCACGGAATTTCCCGATAATCCTCCACTCCACGGAATTTCTATGGAATCCTCCACTCCACAGAATTTCCCAGGAATCCTCCACTCCACGGAATTTCCCTGGAATCCTCCACTCCACGGAATTTCGCATGAATCCTCCACTCCACGGAATTTCCCTGGAATCCTCTACTCCACAGAATAACCATGGAATCCTCCACTCCACGGAATTTCAGACGAATCTTCCACTCCACGGAGTTTCCGAGGAATCCTCTACTCCACTGAATATCCATGGAATCCTGCACTCCACGGAATTTCCCAGGAATCCCCCACTCCACTGAATATCCATGGAATCCTCCACTCCACCGAATTTCCTTGGAAGCCTCCACTCCACGGAATATCCATGGAATCCTCCACTCCCCGGAAATTCCCTATAATCCCCCGCTCCACGGAATTTCCCATGAATCCTCCACTCCGTAGAATTTCCCACGAATCCTCCACTTCACGGAGTATCCATGGAATTCTCCACTCGCTGGAATTTCATTTGAAGCCTCCACTCCACGGATTATCCATGGAATCCTCCACTCCATGGAATTTAGATATAATCACAAACTCCACGGAATTTCCATGGAATCCTCCACTCCACAGAATTTCCCAGGAATCCTCCACTCCACAGAATTTCCCAGGAATCCTCCACTCGACGGAATATCCATGGAATCCTCCACTTCACGGAATTTCCCTGGAAGCCTCAACTTCACGGAATATCCATGGAATCCTCCACTCCACAGAATTTCACTAGAATCCTCCACTCCACAGAATATCCATTGAATCCTGCACTCCACGGAATTTCACTGGAATCCTCCATTCCACGGAATTTCTATGGAATCCTCCACTCCACGGAATTTCCCGATAATCCTCCACCCCACGGAATTTCCCAGGAATCCTCCACTCCACAGAATTTCCCAGGAATCCTCCACTCCACGGAATTTCTCTGGAATCCTCCACTCCACGGAATTTCGCATGAATCATCCACTCCACGGAATTTCCCTGGAATCCTCCACTCCACAAAATAACCATGGAATCCTCCACTCCACGGAATTTCCCACGAATCTTCCACTCCACGGAGTTTCCGAGGAATCTTCTACTCCACGGAATATCCATGGAATCCTGCACTCCACGGAATTTCCCAGGAATCCTCCACTCCACTGAATATCCATGGAATCCTCCACTCCACCGAATTTCCCTGGAATCCTGCACTACAGGGAATTTCCATGGAATCCTCCACTCCACGGAATTTCCCTATAATCCTCCACTCCACGGAATTTCCCTGAAATCTTTCACTCCTCGCAATTTCCCTGGAAGCCTCCACTCCTTCGAATTTCCCAGGAATCCTCCACTCCACGGAATTTACCACGAATCCTGCACTCCACTTCACGGAATTCCCCTGGAATCCTCCACTCCACGGAATATCTCTGGAATCCTCCACTCCACGAAATTTCCCTATAATCCTACACTCCACGCAATATCCATGGAATCCCCCATTCCACGGAATTTCCCTGGAATCCTCCACTACACAGAATTCCGTGGAATCTTCCACTCCACGGAATTTTCCTGGAATCCTCCACTCCACGGAATTTCCCAAGAATCCTCCACTCCACAGAATTTCCCTATAATCCTCCACTCCACAGAATATCCCTGGAATCCTCCACTCCACGGTATTTCCCTGGAACCCTCCACTCTACAGAATTTCTCTGGAATCCCCACTCCATGGAATTTCCCAGGAAGCCTCCACTCCACAGAATTTCCCTGGAATCCTCCACTCTACGGATATTATCGGAAGTCTTCCACTTCACGGAATTTCCCATGAATCCACCACCCCACGGAATTTCCCTGTAATACACCACTCCACGGAAAATCCCTGGAATCCTCCACTCCACAGAATTTCCCTGTCATCACCCACTCCATGGAATTTCCTTATAATCCTCCACTCCACGGACTTTCCCTGAAATCCACCACTGCACGGAATTTCCATTGAATCCTCCACTCCACGGAATATCCATGGAAGCCTCCACTCCACGGAATTTCCCAGGAATCCTCCACTCCACAGAATTTCCCAGGAATCCTCCACTCCACCGAATTTCTATGGAGTCCTCCACTCCACGGAATTTCCCTGGAATCCTCCACTCCCCGGAATTTCCCAGGAATCCTCCTCTCCGCGGAATTTCCCACAAGTCCTCCATTTCACGGAATATCCATGGAATACTCCACTCCACGGAATTTCACTGGAATCCTCCACTCCACGGAATATCCATGGAATTCTACACTCCACGGAATTTCACTGGAATCCTCCACTCCACGGAATTTCCATGGAATCTTCCACTCCACGGAATTTCACTATAATCCTTCACACCACTCAATTTCTCAGGAATCCTCGGACCACTCTACGGAATTTCCCATGAATCCTCCACTCCACCGAATTTCCCACGAATCCTCCACTCCACAGAATATCCATGGAATCTTCCACTCCACGGAATATCCATGGAATCCTCCACTCCACGAAATTTCCCAGGAAACCTCAACTCCATGGAATATCCATGGAATCCTCCACTCCACGGAATTTCCATGGAATCCTCCACTACACGGAATTTCCTTATAATCCTCCTCTCTACGGAATTTCCCTGGAAATATTGGCTATTAAAACCAATATTTGCGTCTCTGAGCCAAGAGTCATTGATGGTGCAACCAACCATCAGACCAAAAGTGGAATGTGACCTCCCATGATTTTATAGGTTCATACCATAAGAACTTGGGTCTGGATTCCGTTAATTGAGAAAAGTGCCATTCATCTACAACCATTCTTAATAGTTTAAGTGGGATCCATCCACCCAAGGTCCCTCTGCACGGGTGTTTGAAGTAGAAGAATAGCATAGCAGAGAGCATTTAATGTATACTAATATCGTGCATATTTCACAATAAACGCGCGGTCAACATCGCCGGGTGAAGCTGCAAGTGGATTATATAATATATATATATATATATATATATATATATATATATATATATATATATATATATATATATATATATTTATACAAATTAGAGGATATTTAACAAGCTATATATTTTCGGTGTTCATCCCTTAATAGAGGCTGCCTGACAGTGGTTCTCGAAGCTTCCAAGAGAGTAATAAGAAAAGAGCTTGTTTTCCACGTAAATGCTGGAGCAATGGCATGGCTAGGCTGTTCACTCATTGATACCATAAAAGAATGCTGGCCACATTTAAGGAAGTAGATAAGCAAAATAAATTTATGTGATGTCATTAAGAAGCAATTACATTCGCTAGATATTTGTGTGATTACATGGCATCAACTCTCTCTCTCTCTCTCTCTCTCTCTCTCTCTCTCTCTCTCTCTCTCGTCTTGAAAAAATGGGTTGTGGACAATTGTAACGACCCGAGTGGGCCGTTATGCAGGTTCTTTAACATACTCAGGACGGGGCTGTCATGACTGACGGCAGATGCAACAAACAAAGGAGGGGAAAACAACAAAAACAATATAATGAGCTTAATATTAATTTATTTATAATATTTACAAGTGAGTCAGGTCTGGCAAAAAGATAAAAAAAACATAAGTACAATAATGGCCAAAAGGCAGCACTAAACAAAATCAAGTTAAATAAACAAAAAAAGTAGCTTTAAAAAAAAAGGCAAAAATAAACAGCAGCAGGCAGAAAATAAAATACCAAACATACGTCCTCCATCGGGTCACCAAGACAGCCCTCAGCTGCACAACAGGGACAAGACCCCACAAACCAGAATACCCCGATGGAGACGTCAGGACAGCCTCACGCTGTCATCAAAGATGAGCAGCTCGTGGTCACACGACTACTCATGGTCACACTCCACCTCTACGTCGTGCTCCACTTCGTAGCCGTGCTCCAATTTGCTGCTCAAAAACTCGACCAACGTCGACTCCAAAAACTGCCTGCTGCTGCTGCCACAGCCGCTACCTTCGCTGCCCAACCAGACCCGACTGGCGAAAGAAAAACGGCAGCTCACTGACGAAAACATCAAAACAAAAAAAAAACTTGAAGGTAAGGAGGCAGCAATCCACAAAAGGGAACGAGCGGGGAACCAGCAGTTCCCGCAGAACCATCACTTAACGTGACACCTCCCCACCTAAAAGAAAAAAAAAAAAGATTATTTTTTTTTTTTTACACTCATACTCCCCTCCAATGCCGTAACAACCCCGCCAGCCAAAACAGAGCCGCCCTGTCACGGTCGCCATTGTAACGACCCGAGTGGGCCGTTATGCAGGTTCTTTAACATACTCAGGACGGGGCTGTCATGACTGACGGCAGATGCAACAAACAAAGGAGGGGAAAACAACAAAAACAATATAATGAGCTTAATATTAATTTATTTATAATATTTACAAGTGAGTCAGGTCTGGCAAAAAGATAAAAAAAACATGAGTACAATAATGGCCAAAAGGCAGCACTAAACAAAATCAAGTTAAATAAACAAAAAAAGTAGCTTTAAAAAAAAAGGCAAAAATAAACAGCAGCAGGCAGAAAATAAAATACCAAACATACGTCCTCCATCGGGTCACCAAGACAGCCCTCAGCTGCACAACAGGGACAAGACCCCACAAACCAGAATACCCCGATGGAGACGTCAGGACAGCCTCACGCTGTCATCAAAGATGAGCAGCTCGTGGTCACACGACTACTCATGGTCACACTCCACCTCTACGTCGTGCTCCACTTCGTAGCCGTGCTCCAATTTGCTGCTCAAAAACTCGACCAACGTCGACTCCAAAAACTGCCTGCTGCTGCTGCCACAGCCGCTACCTTCGCTGCCCAACCAGACCCGACTGGCGAAAGAAAAACGGCAGCTCACTGACGAAAACATCAAAACAAAAAAAAAACTTGAAGGTAAGGAGGCAGCAATCCACAAAAGGGAACGAGCGGGGAACCAGCAGTTCCCGCAGAACCATCACTTAACGTGACAACAATGAATGTGATGTTGTAGCAATTGCATCGATATTTATTTTCAGTCACTGTAGCGACAGTATCAATTGATGAAATGGAAGTTCCGCAGTAGCTTCTAAAGATTTTGGACTTATAAGCAGAATCGTTAACGAAGCTATGCATGGTTTGATTAGACAGTTCACCGTCCCTACCCTCGCAACAACTTCTTCCAACCTTTCACCGTCCACCTCCGTCTCCTGTGTCAGTCTCAGGAGCCAAACGACACTTCATGATGATATTACTCTACGTAATTTCCCTCCTCTAAAGCATTTTATATAATCCTGAGAAAAACACTTATAAACCCGTTTTTCACGTTGCAGATTGTTCACACATTTTTTTTACCAATGTATTTTAGTTTTTATGAAATAACGTAGGTAAATACAGTATATGTTAACTGGTAAGGAGACGTCTGCACCTATCAGCTAATAGTATTACTACTTAACTACATAAACAAAAGCGGCGTTGCCATTTACAATGTCTCGCGAACTCAAGGGGTAAAAGGAATCATTTCCCCGACTGTACCAAACTGTCCTACTAAGCATTTCAAGCCCGTTGTCGCATAGGTTTTCTTGAATATCTTTTCATATATCAGATGTATCTTCTTGGTATGTTGGCACAGCATGTTTTAGAACCTCCGGTAATTTTGGTCAATATAATGAAGTACTAGAATTGATTGATTAAGGCAATATTCCTAGTTAACTTAAAATATAAGATTCATAGAATAATTTATAAAATATTCCTAATTAACTTAATTAATTCTTAGATTAACATAAGTCACTAGTTATAATTAAATTCTTAGAGAGTTTAAATAGCTTGTCTAATCCTTCGGGCCAGCCCTAGGAGAGTTGATACTAACTCAGTGGTCTGGTTAAACTAACGTTAAAAAAAAAAAAAAAAAAATACTCTTGAACTTTTTCAACTTCCTCAACATTCGTTGTAGATATCCAAACACCTGTCCTTGGCTTAGCTAAAGAGTCAGAAAAGAATCCGCTCCCACTCGCTTCTTTTGCTCTGTCTCAAACTTATGAATGGAAGAGTGTACTACGATGCGGCTTTTTGCGTTTTACCTATCTAAATTAGTGCATACATTAAAGTTCATCTGTATTTCATTGTTTCGAGAGATAACCTCACGGTTCATTTACAGTAAATAGATACAGGTGAGTGGACCGACAGAAAATTATCAGCTATGGCAAAGATGTTGCGGTATTGTCGTCGTGGATGCCGCAGTGCATTTGCATTGCGGCTGTTTGCTGCATATAATGCAGAGAAGGTACTGTAGCAATGGGCCAAGAATTTCTCTGAAAAGCTACTTGATAATCTCTTTAAGGGTTCCCTTTAACATACATGCACCGGAACATGATTTGAATGATTTTAAAATCCTTTGATCAAATTGACAATTATAGCATTCTGTGGAAGGATTTTGATTGTTGAACCCGTCAGGCCTATTTAGACGCTTGCAGCTCGCTGCGTAGGTTTATATTTCAGTGATAAGGAATCAAATATACCTGTCTTCATTTTTAGCTGTACTACTTAATACCTCTAGAAGCTTGTTGATGGGTATTTCCAAAATAAAATAAAATAAATTATATGTTCAGTGACTTGATGGAATTGGAAATTTTGCATATATTGCACGTACTTTTTTGGCTATATAAATCATAATGTATATAGTGGTGTTAAAAAGATGACTATAATCTCTTTCATTTTTTCTCCTTTTCATATCCACATCTGCAGTATCTCATAATCAAAACTGTCCACAACCACCACATTCTCTTGGTAATAAATAAAAACATGCAAGATACATAAAAACATAAAAATGCCTATATGAAAGATACTGACTAGGAAATGGTTATTGTCGGTAATTCAAAACGTAAAAAGCCATATCGTAGTACTGTACACTCTTCCATTCATAAGTTTGAGAAAGAGAGAGAAGGAGTGGAAGGAGCTTCTTTCCTAACTTTTTAGCTAAGCCAAGGACAGGTGTTCGGATATCTACAACGAATGTTGAGGAAATTGAAAAAAATCAAGAGTAAATTGCCTTAATCAACGAATTCTGGTACTTCATTATATTGCCGAAAATTACCGGAGGGTCTTAAACATGCTGTGCCAAAATACCAAGGAAGATATGCTGATATATGGAAAGATATTCAAGAAAACCTATGCGACGACGGGTTTGAAATGCTTAGTAGTACCGAATTGTTCTAGCGCCGTATAATGTTAAGGTTTCTTCCCGAGATCAATTCTCTGGAAATATTGTTTGTTTGAGCATTTATTCTCTTCTAAGTCTATATGTTAAATACTGTTGTCAACATTGTTGTCGCCATATTGATAACAAAAGGGCTAATTATTATTATTATTATTATTATTATTATTATTATTATTATTATTATTATTATTATTATTATTATTATTATTATTGTTAGGTATTTATGTTTATAACTACCTATAACCAGAGGTTATATTTGTGTTTACAGATACTTACTACTCATTAAGCATAACTACCCTGTTAACTATTTTGTCTTCTTTTAAACTGTATATCATTATAAGTTAGTCTTAAAAATAAAGTCATTCAGGAAGGATCTATCTGAGTTTTGTGTCCATCCAAATATACTTCAATGGCGACGAGGAACTGACTCACGAAAGGGAAAATTAAGGATGGCGCATTTGGGTAATATAGCAGCATATGACAAATCCGAGGACTTTGAAGATTATGTCGAAAGGTTTGATCAGTTCTGCTTAGCAAATGACATAACAGAGGAAAATAAGAAACGGGCAGTTTTCTTGAGCGCCGTTGGCGCTCCTACATATGGACTTCTGAAAACATTGCTTGCCCCTAATAAGCCCTCATCAAGGACTTATCGAGAACTTACTGAGCTTTTGAAAAATCACCTCCACCCAAAACCCATCCTGATAGCTGAACGTTTCAAGTTTTACAATAGGAAACAACGTCCAGGAGATTCCATCACTGAGTATGCAACGGAGCAACGGAAATTGGCGGAAACATGTCAGTTTGGTGCTTTTCAAGAGGAAGTTTTAAGAGACTTGTTTGTTATTGGATTGGCCAACCGCTCGGCACAGAGGAAACTATTAAGTGAACAGGAGCTTGACTTAAAGAAAGCATTTTCGATTGCGCTAAGTCAGGAAATGGCGGATGAAAACGTCACGAAGATTCAGGGTCAAACTCAGGAGGTAAAAAAAGTTGTTGGGCCGAAAGCTTCTCTCCTTGAGTGTTACCGTTGCGGGAAGACAAACCATAAGGCTGATGTTTGTTTCCATAAGGATACTGAGTGTAATGTGTGTCATAAAAAAGGACACCTTCGTAGAATGTGCCGAAGGGAAAATCATACCACGGTCAATCGAAATTGGAAATATGGAAGACAAGGAAGGAAACGATCGACGATCAACATGGCAGAGGAGGAGACTAGCGGCTCGGAAGAAGAAACTACAGAGTGCAAACTACAGGATGAATTGGTGCATACAATGAAATACTGTGTTAAGAAAATGAAAGCAAGACATAATAAGGTTCCAGAGATAATAGTGAAAGTTAAATTAAATGGGATACCAATTGATATGGAATTGGACACGGGAGCTTCTGTGTCACTGATAAGTGAAGAGTTCTACGCTAAACATCTGAAAAATTCAGTACTTCAATCCAGCGATATTGTGCTGAAAACCATGACGGGAGAAAAAATAGAAGCCGTCGGGATATGCTACGTAACTATGGAAGTTCATGGACACAGAGTGGAGGAAGTGCCATTGTATGTGGTACAGGGGAATGGACCTGCCTTATTCGGTAGGGACTGGCTGCATTTTGCGAAATTTGACTGGAAAAAGTTAGCTGTAAATCATCTGCATTCAGGTATTCTGAAAACCTCAAAGTTAGAAGAACTGTTAAGGAAATATGGTGATGTCTTTGATGGTGAACTGGGTACAGCCAAGAATATAAAGGCTCATATTCGTGTAAGAAAGGATGCAAAACCAATCTTTTATAAAGCGAGGGCAGTTCCTTATGCAATCAGGGAAGCTGTGAATGCAGAACTTAAAAGACTAGAATTGGAAGGAATTACTGAAAAAGTTGACTATAGTGAGTGGGCGGCACCGATAGTGCCAGTTTCAAAAGACAATGGTTCTATTAGGATCTGTGGTGACTTCAAGGTCACCATAAATCGTTATGTGGAAAACCCTGAACATCCAATGCCAAATCCAGATGAACTATACCAGCGACTGAACGGTGGAAAAACTTTCTCAAAGTTGGATTTATCGCAAGCTTATCAGCAAGTGGAATTAGATGAGGAATCTAGGAAATATGTCACGATTAACACACCACTTGGTTTGTACAGATATACACGTTTACCATATGGTGTCTCAGCAGCCCCACAACTTTTTCAGTCTTTAATGGATAAAGTTCTGCAAGGAGTACCTTGTGGATGCAACATAGATGATATTAGTCTTACTGGGAGAACCGAAGCTGAACATTTATACAATCTTGAAAGGGTACTTGAGCGGTTGCACATCAATGGGTTGAAATGTAATTTGTCGAAATGTGAATTTTTGAAGCCCTCCTTGAAATATTTGAGTTTCATTGTGGATGAAGAGGGTATCCATATGACGGAGGATGCCATTGCAGCAGTCACGGAGGCACCAAGGCCAGAATCAAGGTCTGAAATGCAATCCTTCCTGGGGCTGGTAAACCATTACCGTCGCTATGTGCCAAATCTCTCATCAGTCGCAGCGCCTCTCACGGAATTACTGCATAAAGACAGAAAATGGCATTGGTCAGTAGAGTGTGAAAGAGCTTTTTCCGAGATTAAAGAAATGCTGACCACTGAAACAGGAGTATTAGTGCACTATGATTTGAGTAAACCTGTGACGTTGGCAGTAGATGCATCACCCAAAGGACTTGGAGCAGTGCTTTCCCATATCACCAGTAACGGAGAGAGACCAATTGCTTATGCATCAAGAATGTTAACACCCACTGAACGTAACTATTCCCAAATTGAGCGTGAGGGTTTGGCAATCATCTTTGGACTACGGAAGTTTCATCAATATTTATATGGTCGTAAATTCACCCTTATTACAGATAACAAACCACTGTCATATATTCTGGGACCCAGGAAGGGTATTCCAGTCCTTGCAGCTGCAAGAATACAACGCTGGGCTATACAGTTAGCAGCTTATGATTATGACTTTGAATTACGTCGTTCAAGTGACAATGGAAATGCTGATGCACTCTCACGGTTGCCTTTACCAGATTGTGACTCCAATGCATCAGATAAGCTTGTAAACTGGACACAAGAAGCAACTGCATTTAACATGCATCAGGTGAACTCTCTTCCTGTAACTGCGAAATCTGTTGCAAGGGAAACTTTGCATGATGCTGTACTGGCTAGAGCTTTATATTATACAAGAAATGGATGGCCAGACTCTGAGGACATAGCACAGGAACTGAAACCCTTCCATAGCCGTCAGCGTGAGTTTTCAATTGAAGAGGGATGTCTTCTATGGGGTGCCAGGGTGGTAATACCGTCGAGATATAGGATTCAAATTTTAGAAGAGCTACATGATGGTCATCCGGGGAGTGTTAGGATGAAAGGATTAGCTCGCTTGCATGTGTGGTGGCCGAATATCGATCAAGATATTGAAAACACTGTGCAAAGGTGCTCTGCCTGTCAGGCTACTCAGCCAATGCCGACTCGTGCTGAGGGTAATCCGTGGAAGTGGCCTTCTGGTCCGTGGAAAAGAGTACATGTTGATTTCGCAGGACCCTTCCTGGGACAAATGTACCTCATTATGATTGACGCATATTCAAAATGGCCAGAAGTACACCCAATGAAATCAGTTACAACTATGAATACCATTGAGATCATGCGGCGGGTATTTGCTCAGCATGGGGTTTGTGTAGAGCTCGTGTCTGATAATGGAAGACAGTTTGTGGCTGAGGAATTTAAAGAGTTCATGACCCAAAATGGTGTAAAGCATATACTGATACCCGCTTATCACCCAAGCAGTAATGGGCAGGCCGAAAATACAGTAAGAACATTCAAACAAGGAATGAAGAGGGCGATGAGAACATTGCAATCGTGTAATACATCTTTAAATACCAAGTTGTGTCAATTTCTACTGTCTTACCGAACTACACCTCACTGTACAACAAAGCGCACGCCTGCAGAGCTCATGGGTCGGCAGTTACGCACTCGCCTTGATTTACTACACCCAGATGCATCGCAGCGAATTGAAAGAAAAGCCTCAGAGAACGAGAAACCAATGAGGGAACTCGATATAGGGGACGTGGTACTGGTTCGGGATTATCGTCAAAATACCAAGAAGGGCATATGGACTCGAGGAGTTGTGGTTCTTAAATTGGGTCCATGCACATACAATGTACAAGTGGACGGTAACTTAGTATGGAAGAGGCATATTGATCAAATGAGACTGATCTCCAATGATTCTCAGGATAAAAATGAACTTTTAGCACGTGATTTTTCAGAGTTGGTCAGCTATCCAGACCCGCCATTACCAAAAGAGTTCATAAATACTCGTGAAGAGTTAGGCGATGCAGTTGCAGGTGCAGAGAAGAATGAAATCCCAAATGTAGAAGAAAAGGAGGCGGCAGCGGCAGAAAAAATATCGGGAAGTGAAAATGGTAAAACTTCTGATGACTCACCTGATAGATCGATATCTGAATTACCAAAACTTCGAAGGTCTACCAGACAAAGTAGACCACCTGACTATTTTAGAATGTAAAATGATTAATAGTATTATGTATGTTTTGTATTATTTATTCAAAGCTATGCCACCATTTAATTATTGATTGCTTTATCCTTTTATTTGCTTTAATCTTTCATTCTTTTCCCGAGGGGAAAAGGTGTTAGGTATTTATGTTTATAACTACCTATAACCAGAGGTTATATTTGTGTTTACAGATACTTACTACTCATTAAGCATAACTACCCTGTTAACTATTTTGTCTTCTTTTAAACTGTATATCATTATAAGTTAGTCTTAAAAATAAAGTCATTCAGGAAGGATCTATCTTGAGTTTTGTGTCCATCCAAATATACTTCAATTATTATTATTATTATTGCTATTGCTATTGTAATTTGATTGTAGTTATCATTGTAATGTTTATTATTGCCACTGTTCTTATCAGTATAATGTAATTTTTATTATTGTCGCAGTACTTATCAGTATAATGGCAACTCACGCCGATAGTGGTCATTATTATTAGTTTATACCATCTAGCCGTGATTAATTTCTTCCAGAATACTTAGAATTCAGGAGCACCGAATACGATGCCATATGCGCATATTGCACGGGAGATTTCAACTGCTGGAAGAAAGATTGTAAGTAGACTGTATGTGTTTGTGTTTGCCACATAAGGAATCAGCTGAGAATACGGTGACAGTATAGAGTGACATCTAAATATTTTCATTGTAAAAGCATATGGCTTTGTTTAGTTTTTAGTTTCATTTTCATTCATTCATCACCACAACGAATGACCTATTTGGTCCAAGTGCTTGGCCTCTGGCCTAGACCTGGTATTTCACAATAAGCTGTAGGTCCCGTTGCTAAGTAACCAATTAGTTCTTAGCCACGTAAAATAAGTCTAATCCTTCGGGCCAGCCCTAGGAGAGCTGTTAATCAGCTCAGTGGTCTGGTAAAACTAAGGTATACTTAACTTTTCACTCAAGCCCTTCGGGCCAGCCCTAAGAAAGCTGATAGCTCAGTGGTCTGGTTAAACTATTTTGATAATAAAATAAATAATACAGCTAAATATAATAATGATTACGAGTCTTCGTTCTTACAGGGGTCGACTCCTGGAAACAGAGTTCCCTGGACCAGTACCAGTTAGACTGGATTCTCAAGAAAAAGCAGTCTGATTTTAGGGACATCACCAGTCTTTACGAACCGACCACCGAGGTCCTTGAGGATGCTTCTATACCGAAGAAGGACTTCATTTTCTCCTGCAATTTCGATGGGAAAGCCTGCAGCGATAAGTTAGTGAATGAAATATTGTTATCTAACTCTGTTTGCAGTTTTTTTTTTGGTTGTGCGTCTCTTCAGCTAAAGATTGGTAATATTCTTGAGTGCAAAGTAAAAGAATCACTACTGGAAGGAGGGTTCTGAAAAAGGGCTACAGAGCTTGAAGGCCAACAGGATATGCTGTGCTTGTATATCTGTGGAACTCTTTAATTCTCAGGTATGGTTATTATTTATTATATTGTTATATTATTAATTTACCAAGTGATTCCATTGACATGAAAATTACCAAAATCCTTCAAATTGCTTACAAAGATGTCACACGCACGGTCACACACCACACACACACACATATATATATATGTGTGTGTGTGTGTATAAATAAAATTATACATATATTATATATTATATATTGTATATTGTTATGTTCTGAGGGGCCTGCACCTACACCTCAGAACACAAGCAATAAATGTAATTAAAAGTATGATTTACCTTGATATTACATCTATTCAAAGAAAATGGGAAGGTCGCCTTTCAAACCAGTCGGCTATAATCAATTTATTTATTTACAGATTTGAAACTAGAATTAATATAGACAGGCTGGCAGTTCAGCAATCGAGGCACCTGCAATGTGCGTTAAAGTTCTAAAACTAAAGGTAACAAATAAAGAAATCTGAATAGGCTGCAGCCCTACAAGTAGTTGGACACGAATCTTATAAAACACTTCAAGTGAGACTGGCTGAGAAAATTATTTTACAGCTGCACAATATTAATGCTTGAGGGACCTTAACACGTGGCCCTTGTGGACTGTTGATCGCAGAAGTCAGTTGCATGTGGCAAGATGTAATTGAGTCTTCTAAGGCAATTGTTTCACAAGGGCAGGGGCAGAACAAAAAGAGCCAGACAAAAAGATTCTGGAAAAGAATTCCAGGCTAGCATTCATTTACACAAAGACTTTCTCTCACATGAAATTAATTATTCACGATGGAGGGAATTATTAATTAATATTTAATTAGCACATGGTAACACTATGGTGGGAATGCTCTAATTGTTATCATAGAGCAAACTTAATTCAGGCTTGGACCAAGTCACGAGGGAAAATGTGCGTGCTAGGATGTGGGAACAAAGGAACTTGGTTTAGGAGAATGAAAATTTAGAAATACTGAAAACTTAGAGAAATTCAGGAATAGGAAAAGAACATTGGCGCTACTTGCAACTTCAGGACGTACCTTATTGTAGCCTATGTGTGCATGGAGCTAGCTTGCTAAAGATAGATTCGGGCCGCTCTCTTAGAAGTTCTGACACGTGGGCAGGTCGGGGGAGGACGGAAAGCACCAGACTTAGTGCAGTTAAAAGTGAAGCGACCTTGCACTTCGGTGTCAGAGAAAGGAATGAGAGCGAGTCAGGTCATGGCGTCGTCCCCTTGATTCTCGCGGCAGGCACAGGACAGCAGTACATCTGAAAATAGCAAATAACAGCCAGCACAAAGGTTGCTGGGAAGTAGGTCTTATAGTTAAGACTAACTAAGGGTCAGCCTAGCGGTCCATTTACTATCATGACCTGTCCTTGTGCCCTAATGGCTTTCTGTCCCCTCTTGTGGGGATCTCCTCCAGTGGAGACGAATATCTAAATATGTAATAATATATATATATATATATATATATATATATATATATATATATATATATATATATATATATATATATATATATACATTCACGAAATTCACACAAAAATGTTATTTGATATCGAATTCACTAATACCCTGGGAATAGCTTGCTCAAAAAAAAATATATATATATATAATTAATAAGTGCCTCTCTCCCGGACAGGATTCAAGCCTGGGCCTTTGATTTAGATTTTGACTTTGACCATTCATTCCAAGATAACCGAATGGTCAAAGTCAACTGTCTATAATTGTGTTTAAAACAAAGGTCCAAGTTCGAATCCTGACTGTTGCCGATTCGATATTACAATCGTGGCTTAATATTTGTGAATATGAAAAAATCGTGTTTATAAATGACTAATGCACACACACACACACACACACATATATATATGTGTGTGTTTGTGTAAACTGAATAAGCATATTCTCATATAAAATAAATATTGCTCCTATCCGAATCTTGACAATTTCATCAGTAACGGACTGTACAGCTTTCATTAGTGTGTGAGTAGTTAGAATAATTGGCAAATTTATGACTTGACTGCTTAACGGTCAAGTTTTCATAGTCAATTTGGAGTTGAATATATTAAAACCCTTTACATTATGAAAAGAACCACACAATATATATGTTACTCCAAATGTTACTTATTGTAAATGTATCTAGTTTTAACATTGCATCCTGAACACCATTTTGGCCGTGTACCCATGGTATTGTAGGTATGCAATTGCTTCTGATCTGTTCAGTTCGTTCTCACTGGAAACTTACGACAACTTTTACCTCCATTTCCTGTGGCAGAGATTTCTATGCATGGATTGACCGCAAATATGGAAAATGCTACACATTCAATTACTTCAAGACTAAGAGTATCAAAACATTGATGGAAGCAGGGCCAACCGTAAGTGAATATCAAGTTATTTATGTATTCATCATTGATTTTGTGTGGCTTGTATACTTAACCCAGCACTGTAGGCATTTCTTAAGGTTCTTTGCAGCGTCCCTTCGGCCCCTAACTACAACCCCTGTCATCCCTTTTACTGTACCTCCGTTCATCTCTTTCTTCATTCTTACTTTCCACCCTCTCGTAACAATTGTTTCATTGTGCAACTGTGAGGTTTTCCTCCAGTTACACCTTTCAAACTTTTTACTACCACTTTCCGTTTCAGCGGTGAAATGACCTCATGGGTCCTACTAGCGCTTGGCCCCTGGCCTAAATTTTATATTCTAATTCCATTTGTATGCACGTACAGATAAGCCGGAATTTACACATAGTATTAAGTCTGCTTACTAATCTTCGCGTATCTTCCAGTTCATACACACACTTGAATAAATGGATATAGAGATAGAATTTATACATATACTATGTGCATTTCGTACCCTGATTAGGTATTCTTTTCTGGATTAGAAAACACTCACGGAATTTAGTGTGAAATAACTGGGAAAAACACTTGATTCCTTGAAGGTAGAAATTTGTAATCAAAACTCTTGGTAGGTAGCCATGAAACATTACTGCAGTTTCGGATGACAGTCTGCACATATTTGTTTCAATTAGGCAAATTGATCGAATTTTATGCCAGTATGAGATTATAACTAACCGTTAACCTCGTAGTCTGTAATAGCTTAGCTGATGATTGATAACACCACCAATAATATTCAAGTTTATGTAATGTGGGTCGAACTTGATTTTCCCTTCTGTGATAATAATCTTCGCTCGTCAGTGATCTCTATATCGGTGATAATCCAGCAAGTCCTTGATCTCTTCTTTGCTGATGTGGTCAGCAGTCTTTTAACTTGGCCAAAGGTCTCTCCATCTGTGTTATTCTAACTCTTCTGTTGATTCTTATTCGCTTCCTCGGGTCTTAATGATTTCTCTAACTGTGATATCATTCCCTGGTAGGCAGCAGTTATCACTCCGTGCTGTATAGGATACTTTAGCTTTTATGCCATCGCTTCATTTGTAACGGTATCGTTTACGTTTTCCTTATCTGTATTGCTTTATTCATGGTCTGCCCATCTACGATATTTAAGCACACTGTATCAGTTATCTCTCTCTCTCTCTCTCTCTCTCTCTCTTTGAGAAGAAAAGATGTTCCATGGTGCTCTTGTTCGAAAATGATCTTTCCATGATAACTAGCGGCTTCACTCTCCTTGTGGGGTGGTTTACCTCATCAGGATCCACAGCTGTGTTATTCTCATTCAACAATAATCTCTCCATGTATAATACTTTGAACTCTTTAATTATCTCTCTGATGTAAGCGTCTACATCTTTAGTTATTTATCCTTGCGTGCATGTAACTCGTCTGTGTACTCTTCATTTGTGTACATCTCGTCAGCTAGCTCTCCCTTTATAAATGTCTAACTTATTTGCTATCTCTTTTAAGTAACTCCTGAACAACGCCCAAATACTTATTATCTTTGTTTTAAGCGTCAAAACTTTTAGTTATCTCTAATTTAGTAAGTACGTAATTCTTACTTTCCTCTCTTTTGGTTAGAATCTTAATCACTAATATCTCTGGTTTTAAACGTCAATATTGTTCGTTAACTAATCTCTCTCTCTCTCTCTCTCTCTCTCTCTCTCTCTCTCTCTCTCTCTCTCTCTCTCTCTCTCTCGCTCCAGCATAACCTGCAAGTGGACGTCAACTTGTTCAACGGGTTGTTCATAGTCTCGCCAGCCCAGGGGCTTCGAGTTATCATCCACAGCCCCCGAAGGCTTCCGTTTCCCGACGAGGAGGGATTCAACGTGGGCAACGAAATCATCTCCGTCAGCGTGTCCAGGGTACTGTATGTCATTATGCTAGCTGGACGATTATTTTCCTGTCTTTTGGCAACTGGCAACCCATACTTATGATTTGATGTAATCCCTTGGAAATGTGGATGATAAGACTAATTACTATTGTTACTAATGAAAAGATTATTAGTCAACAAAGAAAACACAAAACTAAGGAGGTGAAATTAAATGTTCTAAATATAGCTGAAACATTACTGGCCACTCATATATAAAAAAATTAATATTATAAAACAAAGAACACGTACTGAGGGATAGGATAATTTATTATTGACACTATAATAGTCAGGTGTGTTAATTAAGTTACATATTAAGTTACATATGTATATATTCACATGTGGGAAAAAAACAGTCCATGCGTACTTGCAGCCACACGTAACTTTATATTCTCACATATTATATTGCAATATACATTATGAATATCACAAAAGGTTGCATGTAAATATATATACATACGTATATATATATATACTGTATATATACAAATATAAATATATATATATGTAAATATATACATACATATACACACATATATATATATATATATATATATATATATACTGTATATATACAAATATAAATATAAGTATATATATATATATATATATATATATATATATATATATATATATATATGTATATATGTAAATATATATATATATATATATATATATATATATTTATTGTTACGTGTGAGGGTCTTGGTTGATCATGTATTATTCAATTTACGTAATTTTTACGGCCCTGCAAACCAAGATTACACGTAACCTGCCACTTGAAGCCAAAAGTTAACCTCAAAGACAGTCGTTAATTAGCCAAAGGTCGCCAGTTAAGGGTAATTAACCTTAACAAAAATATTTGAGATGAATTTGATTTTAAACGCAACGGTTCTTCCAAACATTCGGACGCGAGGCATACCAAAGCATCGAGATTTAACCTGATTTTGCTTACCCTAAATCCTAGGTATTTTACTGGAATAACGGGGTTGAAGCTAACAATATAATAATTAGGCTTAATCTAGACTTCGTAAACACATATACCCTAAGTGGTGGCTGAAGGAAGAAAACAAAGAAAAAATGTGAAATACAGAAAAGAGGTTAAAAGAATGGACGAAGTTCGAACAGCACACGTTGGCGCGTTTACAACGGACGTGCTGAAGTTCGGGTGTGTGTTTCTTGCTCCACCATTCACTAATAAAATAATAGACAAAGGCGGGGACAGGGCCACCTTCCAGACGTCTGCTCGAGACGGCGGCTAGTTTCTCTCTGAAGTTCCCTGACCGGCCTGGGTCAAAACAGGCCTACAGTCATGCCTTAGGCGTCTATGCTCTGTTAAAAACATTCGCCACGAGAGACAGGTAGAAAGGAAAAAAAGACTTTAGGACCACCTATTCTTAAAGTTGAATATGGAAATTTCTCCTATGGGGTTAAATGCCTAAATGCTAAATATTCTTTTCAACGGACGTTAAAGTTTGAACTGAAGACGCTCCTAGCGTGGGACAAAGCAATTTCCCTGTCTTGATCAGGCTGATACTACTATCCCTAAAAGTTCGAGGGCGAACAGCGTAAATATTTATAAAAGCTCCCCCCTTTAAGAGGGCCTTCACTCCCTTTTCGGGCGTGAAGGTCTATATTAAGCAAGATGTTCGCCTCTCGTAGGTTACTCTCCTTCCCCTGAGCAGATTAGTCCTGGTTAGCCTACCTAGCTACAGAACTACCTAAACCTAGATAGGATACGAGCTATATTCACTACTTTACCTAATTATAATAGTACTAGAAGGTGCTCACGGTTATTATAGGCTACCTCCTACAATCATGATGTGTTTTAGACCTAGCCTAGTGGTACATTCTATGATATTCCCTAGCTTAACCTATCCTAACCCGACCGTAGCACCAACATAAGAGTTAATATTCTAACTAAATTACAACATGGTTTATGTTTATTACAATTAAAATTTACTAGTTAATTCATGAGGGTTGCCTCATATGATAAATGGGTGCCTCACTGAGGTCTTAGGCCATGCGTGTCACGAGCATCGTGGCTCGTTTCACAATAGTTAAGATTACTGAAATTAGTTAGGCTACTTACATGATTACTGCGGCTCGGTGGTAAGTGGAAAGAACAAGGCTACTAAATTGATGTACCGTACTTTAAGGCAGCCTAGGCTAGGTACAAGTAAAAGGAAGAGATCACACTGGCTACCTCCTCTGGGCAAGGGGCCAGGATCACTCTTAGATGTTAGGGCACTGTGCCGAGAGGGCACTAGTGCCAGGATGAGCTTATAGCTTCGCAACTACTGGGCTCTCTTCCGCCCCTTCTTCTTCTTCTTCGGGTTCCTCCAAGGCCTATCAGTAGCTGGTCTAGCAGGTGATGAGAGCACCGACCCCGGGGACAGGCCAGAAGGGCTAGCGGGCACGAAGTCAGGGGCAACTGCAAAAGCTGCAGGAGGACTCCCTACTCCAGCTGCTGCGACAACCGGAGCGAGAGCGATCTCGACTTCTGCGTCCGAGGATGCCAGTTCCTGGTCTTCCAAGGAAGGGGTACCATTTCGATCCTCCAGGGGTTCATCCCCTGGAGTCAAATTTTACAAAGAAGAAGCTTCGGGTGCTGGAGGCTCTCCAGTCGCGATGATCAACTGCATGGGGAATCCTAAATCTCCCGGAGGAGGATTCGCCTCATGATTTAGACCCGGCATGGGGGCCTTTTCCACTGGTAGCCTCAAACACGTCCGTGGTGGACGGAGTCTGCACTGCTCAGTGCTCGCAAGTGGCACTGGCAGCAGTTGAGGATCAGGCATGCCTGACAAGGGGTCCGGAGGTGCAATACTTCTCGGACGACTTGGGTTTGGCTGCGGCAGAGATTCCTGCCCCAGCAGGAGATCGTAGCCTCTCGGTGAGTTTTGTTCGGGGTCGTCCACTGGGCGTTGCTTGGTTGGGCAGCCCTCCCAATTTGTGGAGTGGTCTGCCCGCTTGCACGTCCTGCAGTGGTACTGCTCCTCCTGAATCTCTCTTCGCGGAGGGGGAAGACCTCTTGGTGGGCCAGCCCTTCGCAATTGGAGAGGGCTAGGCCTGGAATAGTTTGGGTTGTGCCCCTTCCGCGGACCACTTTGGTGGGCGGAAGGTGGAGGTTTGACCTTATTGAGAGTGTTAGATGGGGCCTCCGTGGAGGAGGTAACGTGGCTGCGGAGTGGCGTTGGTGACGGGCTTCCGCAGAGAAGATCCCGACCCAACAAGAAGGCCACTCCAGGCCGAATTCCACCTACCACGCCAAGGCGGTGGGGTATCGTGCCCCAAGGTGTCATTACCTGGTGTTGGACAGTAGGAACGGTAATGGTGTGGCCCTCTATCCACTTCATTTCCCACCGCGTTTCTTCGTCAACCATGGCACCGGCTGGCACTTGGGCCCTAGTGATCAGGCTAATGTCTGCCGCAGTGTCTACTGTGACCGGAAGGGTCACTGGCAGGCTAGTGCTCTGAAGAGGGGCCACCGAGATGAACTGGGTTTCCAGTCTCTCGGGGTAAAGGATCCGGTGCGGACCAGCAGCAGAAAATGAAGTGCTGATTAGGGTGACAAATTTGGTGGTGGGGACATGATGTGGACAGGCCGGAGATCCAGCATTGTAGTGGCTAGCAGCCCCACAGGATTTGCACGGGCCTTTTGGATGGGCTCGGTGGCCTGCAGTAACTGTTGGAGGAGAGGGCTGAGCGGATGAATCGGGAGCGGAGTTCTGGTTGGTAGGGTTAGGCTGCTTATTAGTGCCGAGTTTGTATCGGCACTCAGCTTCAGCGTGGCCCCCCTTCTTGCAATAGTTGCACAGGGTCTTGCTAGGCAGTCCATTCTTCGGGCGAGTGGAGTTCGAGAGGTAGGCCGGAGGGATGATTCGCTTCTGAGAGGTGCTATGCGACTGATTGAAGGTTTCCCACGAATCAGCCATGCGACAAGCTTCCATAAGTGTGGAGGGCTGTTTATCGTTAAGATATACCGCAAGGGGCCCTGGCACACATTGGAAAAGGTCTTCTAGCATGGTCCGATTGAAGAGATCCTCAAACGTCGTGCAGGCCAAGGAGTCGAACCAGCGCGTACCGGACTGGGTTTTGTGACATGCCCATTCCGTCCAAGACCAGCCGACTTCCTTGGCAAGACCTCGGAACCGTTGTCTCCATTTTTCTGGGGTTATCTCGTAGGCCTTTGTAATGACTCTACGAACTTCTGCCATGTTGCCTCTCTGGCTCTTTTCCAGTGAGCGAAGCGCTGCCTTGGCTTTTCCCTCCATATGCTTGGCTAGTATTAAGGCTCTCTCCGTCTCCGTGGTGCTGTAGTTATCGAAAAGAGCCTCGATCTCCTCCAGCCATGCTTCTGGCTCGTCCTCAGTCCACTTGGGGACTAGGGAATTGATGCTCGAAATTGGAGCGTTTGATGCAGCAGGTGTAGGACTGGAGGCTTGATGGCTAGCCATAGCTTCTGCATTCTCCATTTTCGCTCTCTCAAGCTCGAACTCCTTCTCCTTTAGGGCTAACTCAGTTTCCTTGCAGGCTAACTCATGCTGTCTCCTTCTTTCTTCTCTTTCCTCTTGATATTGCCTTTGCTCGGCTTCATACTTCCTCTGCTCGAGTCTTTCTTCCTTCTCCCACTTGGCCAAGTCGTCCACTTGCTCCTTAACCCAGGTGGTAAGTTCCGAGCCGGTGAGACCTGCTGCCGTCCCCAGCCCCAGGAAAGTTTTATAATGCTCTGCTGCCATGGTTCTGGTGGGGAAGGGCGTCTAACCTGGTCGACTGGGCGTACTTGGGCAGCGAGGAAGTGTCTCTTCAATAATGACGTGGCACCCTTTCAAAAGGTGGCACTGTAGTTTGGGTGTGCCGTGTACAGGTCACACTGGTGGCACTCAGTATCCCTAGGCACTGGTGCAGGTTAGGTCTCAAAAGAACTTTCTCTTCTGTGTTCCCTTTTGTTTTTGTTTTATTTATTTTTCTGGATGCTTGCTTGGTGGCACTTATGGTGCCAATGTGTTCCTAGGGACCCTCTACTGGAGTCCAACTAGGCTATATGGGAGGAAAGGCACTCTACACCCCTGCAGAGTGCAACAATCGAATGAGAGAGAAAGGGAAGGTAAAAGAGAGAGAGAGAGAGAGAGAGAGAGAGAGAGAGAGAGAGAGAGAGAGAGAGAGAGAGAGAGAGAGAGAGAAGTAAGCTATTCAAGTGATGACAGTGCTGCAAATTATTGGCACTGTGGAATAAAGTGAATTTGGTTTTTTTTTTTTTAAAGATCCTCGTGAGTGGCTGGTCCCAGTACCGGCCCCAGTGCTGGCCCCTTCTTTTTTCAGAGGGTGAAAACTACTGTTTGCTTCGGTCTGGATAGCAGGCCTCACTCGTGACCGACAGTTTATCACTGCATTGTAATTACTCTTAACTTGTCCTCATCTATTGTGGGACAGAGGTGTTTCTTTTATTTGGTTTATTGTATTCGAATTAATTAGCCAAG
>JANJGK010000020.1:1635326-1642826 GCA_039081455.1 Macrobrachium rosenbergii
ACACACACACATATATATATATATATATATATATATATATATATATATATATATATTATATATATATATATATATATATATATATATATATATATATGCACATATATGTATATATCGCCTGCAGTTCTTTCCTTAGATAGCTGTTTCTTTAAAGAAATAATTCGGTATTTTAATCCCACAAGCACCAAACGTAAGTTGAAACCACTTTTCTAAACGCTTTCCCAGCGTCATCTACTTTATCAACTAAATCAGCCGGCACACACTGCGCCACTCACTCGTGCACTTCATGGCTACAAAGAAGTTTTGTTTCCTCCACTCCTTTTTGGCCTTCCTTTCCTTCTTTCTTCCTGGACTTCCAGGTTTTACACACTTCACCTGTCATCTTCCAATCTCTCAGTGTGACCAGTCGCCCTTTGAACACTAGTCAGTATTTTCAGTCATACAACCTGTTAGCCACTTTTCAGTGACTTGCTTCTATCTATTATTTCGTCCCTTTTATATTCGTACGATAATCACAGTTCACTTTTATATGAAAAGTAGGATCAACAATCCCTTGACACACTCCAAGTTTTGCTTCACAAGGGAATCATAAAATAAGCTCAAATTCTCTTTTGTTTCACTTCATACAAAGAAGATATGAAAGTAAAATGAAATATTGGTTTAGTTTTTTAGATTTTATAACTTTTCTAGGTGTTTAATCAGCAAATGGTGCTTCTATGTTGAAATTATCCAAAACAATTTAGTAATTCGTGTATATATACGTTGAAACAGAAACTGCCTGTCAATTATCTCGCGGGTGACAGGGAATTACAATTTTCTTTTTCTGCTCTCATATTGCATGGAATCCTGGTTGCAGTAGATAAAAATATTATTGTTCTATGGTGTTGTCAGAAGGTTTAAAGGTGCGCATGCATGACCAGCATCAGAAAAACGTTGGGTGAGCATGATGTGTGTGGCAATCGTGAAGGCAAGTTGTTAATCTCAGTCTTTCTCAGTGAAGTCTTGGGTGAGAGCGGGCGTCTTCATTTCGTCTGCGGAACGTGACACCAAGCCGCTTCTTTGTCGTTTCTTTCCCTTTCATTCCTCTTTAAAGATTTATGATTTTTTGTACCAATATATGTTTTTTGTTGATCGATTTGCATTATTAATCATATTTTTAAATTCCAGAATAAAATAATGATCTCTGGTGAGGGATATCTAAGTTGTAATATGTCACATCTGATTTGAGTGATTTTTCATAGCAATTCTGTTTATATCTTCTATGGAAAGGATGTTAATCTCTACAGTGTTTTTAATGTTTCTGGGAAGTTTTTCTTTCTGTGTTTTCTATTTCCCTAATAGCTTTTCTATCGAGAAAAACTCTTATTTTTACAATACCTCTAATAGTGAATTTCCCAGTCGTGGATATATTCACTATATCTACTGATGGTAAGTAATTAACAGAGACGGCAATATTGCCCAGGAGTGGCAGAGTATTTGCTTAATTTCTCTGTTTTGCAGTACAAGTAATGTCTGTACATAATTAGACGTTTGATTGCTTGTTTGTTTGTTTATCTTTCTTTATTTGGAATTTTCTAATGACAGTATGCAGAAAAAGAGAGAAAATTAGAGAGAGGTAATCATTCATCTAACCGCACAACTAGTTTACTGACGTAGCCTGTCAGCCAATCAGAACCGAGTTTTAGATTTGTAAAATACTTTTCCTCCCGCTTGTTATAAAAACTGTCCAGTTATGCTTATATACATTCAATATTGACTGTTCTGAATTTGTTAAGGATTATGTGGATTTACTTTGAGAAATCAATTGTTGTAAGCTATATGTAGTACATATCTGTTAAAAGCGCGAAGAGAAACGCGCCTGAGGAATTAATAAGTAAACGAACGAATAAAAAAACAAAGAACACAGATGAAAGGAAGATTCAGTGTTAAGAACTTGTTAGGTATGCTACTAATGGAAAAGAAAGCAACAACACATACCAAGACACTTCGCCTTGACGGAGGACCCATCATGAATCAGGGTCCTCCCGGAAGATATATCAGATGGGCTTTTTCAGTCACGGACTTGAATGATATCGCATGAAAACCCCAAGGCAATATATAACAGTAAGCCTTTACGTAATCAGTGAGAAGCAGTCAGAAATCCCAGGGTTCAGCTTTATTTCATTAACTTTGTTTGTGATACGGAAAATCTTTCCTATATTTTCGGTCCCAGAATGATCAATCTACAATGTGTCTTTGCATTAGAGCATTGTTTTTCTTTTAATTATCTAAATTTATTGAAATCTGGTTTTCTTAAAATCCCTGTTGAACAAATCACCAAAATATATCACAACAAATCTTGACGATAGAAACGAAGCTCTAATGAAGCCGAATACGCGCTGGAAATAATAGGTTAGTAACAAATTCCGTTATCTCATTTTTTTGAGAGAAAAGAATGTGGAGTTTAGGCCAAAGGCCAAGCTTTGGGACCTATGAGGTCATTCAGCGCTGAAACGAAAATTGACAGTAAAAAGGCTTGAAAGGTGTAACAGGAAGAAAACCTTGCAGTTTGCACTATGAAAGAATTGCTAGGAGAGGATGGAAAGTAAGATGGAATAAAGAGAATATGAACAGGGGTACAGTAAGGGGTTGCAGCTAGGGGCCGAAGGGACTCGGCAAAGAACTTTAAGTAATGCCTACAGTGCACCGTATGAGGTGCACTGACGGCACTACCCCAGTACAGGGCTCATTTTAAGGTTAAAATAAACAAGTAAAAAATACACCGAAGTTTCTTCGGCGCAATCTGGTTTTCTGTACAGCGTTATACGCTGTGTGAAACTTTCAGCAGCGGCCCATGAAACTCAGACACGGTCCGATGGTACCCTCATCCACGGCCCATGAAATTCTTAGCCGCGACCCATAGAGGTGCCACAAGTATGCTTATGGCTAACATTAACCTTAAATAAAATAAAAAATACTGAGGCTAGAGGCTTGCAATTTGGTATGTTTGATGATTGGAGGGTGGATGATCAACATATCAATTTGCAGCCATCTACCCTCTGTAGTTTTGAAGATCTGAGGGCGGACAGAAAAGTGCGGACGGACAGACAAAGCCGTCACAATAGTTGTCTTTTACAGAAAACTTAAAGGTGAAGGGTTTTTCATGGGGGTTGTTTGCACATCTGAACAATTCAAACACCTTATATTAAAAGACGTGAGCGCTAGTCGGAGATCAGAGAGAGAGAGAGAGAGAGAGAGAGAGAGAGTTTCTTTTGCTATAAAAGTTTTTCTTTGAGGATATTGCAAGGGGTAAATACCCCTTGTTTTCTAAAAGTAAAACGCGATCAAAAGGATTCTAGTTCCGTATTTCAAGTAACTACAACTTAAAAAGGTAAATTTGTCTTCTTCAGCCCGAAGAACAGATAAAACTTATTTCGTTTCCTTTACTATTCGTGGTTTCGAATTCACAAAAGCTTCCGAAATAATTATGTTTGTTAACCGCTGCCTTATTATATTTTGAGTCAGGACACCAAGAGTTTGGGCGAGTGGCTTTAAGAAACCTTTTACCATTCATTATAGGAACTGGCATAGCTGTTAAATTCACGCCCTATTTAACTATCCGTCTTTAATATCTATATGTATATGCTTTGATTTTTTCCTACCTAAAATCATTTTAAGAAGTAATCTTCTTAAAATTCATCTAAGAGAGATCTCTCTTTTATCATATTTTAGTTAAACTAAATATGTTAATAAGAAAAATGGGAAATAATTGGTGAAGACTCATTTCTCTCTCTCTCTCTCTCTCTCTCTCTCTCTCTCTCTCTCTCTCTCTCTCTCTCTCTCTCTCTCTCTCTCTCCCTTCTAAAACTTTTCTTTTTCATTTCATGGATTTTATTTACACGACAAAACAATGTAAAAATAAATCACATACAAACAATTCCACCTTTTAAATCAATTCATCTCTCTCTCTCTCTCTCTCTCTCTCTCTCTCTCTCTCTCTCTCTCTCTCTCTCTCTCTCTCTCTCTCTCACATGCGCACACTTATAATTAATAGTAAAAAATTTGAATTCATAAGACTTCAAAGTGCCGCTTTTTCTGGAAATAAACAAAAAAAGTAACTAGGTTTACACATAAAATGATTAATGCCAGGAAAAGGAATCTTTTTATGCATACAGTTAATTATACATTTCAAAATCCCCCCCCCCCTCTCTCTCTCTCTCTCTCTCTCTCTCTCTCTCTCTCTCTCTCTCTCTCTCTCTCTCTCTCACCCACAAACACACACACATACACACACACACAGACTCGCGTGCATATATCTGAAATTGGGTAGACCGTTCCTCCAGTAACTTTCAGGGGAAACATAAAATGGGCTTCTGATGAATGTAATTATGTAAGAAACTGCTTTTTAAGTAAATGTACTCTTCTGTAGAAAAAAAGTTCCATACACTAAATCCACGAGATTATGTAAGTTCTCGCAAAAATGAAAGCCAATTAGTTTTTTAGTTATTCATTTCATCAAGTGTATTACAGTTTGTTCAACATTTTAATAATGCATACCATTTACTGGTGATGTTTACCATTCAGAACATACCATTTCAGTTCGAAAACCTGGTGTCATCCTTAGGTTAAGCCATCAGAGCGCACATAACATATGTGCACAAATATACATACTGATACACACACACACACACACACACACACACACACACACACACACACATATATATATATATATATATATATATATATATATATATATATATATATATATATATATATATATATATATATATTATACTGTATATTATCCAGAAAAAATTTTTCACACGACCTCTGTGTTACCCCAGAAAGGGTTATAACTCAAAATCAACCCCTAAACCGTGACAGATATACACAGACAAAATAAATGAAATTTTCTTTTTTAGGTAACCTTTCCCTTCAGTGCTTTATGGGATAATTCTCATTTTTCAACTGATGCTCCAACTTTTCTTCCAGGCGCTGTCAGACGTATGATTAACTTACAACAATAAATCCAAATCCCCTGCTACGTGAAAGGAATCGTTGCCAAATATAACTACCAGCGTAAACCTAACCGTTAGTATTTTTATATATAAATCGTATTATTCTGTAAATGTATTATTACGAAGTCTTAAATTTAACATACAATATCTTATAATAAATTTGGCATAACAAAATGCTTTAAAGGTGTAAATCATTCGCGATTTTTCGTCTCAAAAACGTTGCCAGTTTGAGCTGTTTGGTGGAAAGGGCGTCGAGAATATTTACACCTGATGACGTGTCCTTCATCAGATGCGGTTGTTTTTCCATTATCGCTGTGAAATCATACTGTTGGATTCTGTTCTGAATGAAAAGGAGGGGGAGAAAGAGAGAGAGCACAGGACGTAAGAAATTCTTCCCCATCCGCGCATGCGTAGATCAGTAGAAAAAAATTACTGCTGTGCATGACCGTACAGAATCTATATCCAAGGCCAATTCGTACCCACGGTGATTACGTAATAATGTATAAAAAAAATCATTCCCCTTGCGGAGGAATGTAAGGCATTTAGTTATTTATTGTTTTGCATAAATACACGCTGATAAAAGATAGAAATGAATATACATCATTCTAATATATAATCATAAACAATCATTTTACTCTATACGATTACATCAGCAAGGGGTACGAATTGACAGGTTGCTGTAGTTGCCAAGTGTCACTATGTGATGGTGGATACACGGCCTAAGGATGTTGAATTTTATGATACTGAATGGGTGTGTTGGGAGAGAAGGGGTGTTAGGCCTTACTGATGTTTGTCATCAATCTAACTATAATTAAACGGTGACGAGGGGCTTATGAAGAAATAATCACAACTTAAGAGTGAGAGAGACATTTTTTTTCAATTTAGACGCAGGAAAGACAGGAAAACATCAGAGAGAGAGAGATAGATGGGGAGAGAAAGTCAAGTAGACGAGATATTCGAATTTCAGAATGAGTTATAATTTTCTTTTTTTCCTGCAACATCAGACAGTGATGGTTCCCTTTCGCCCATTTTAAAGGACTTTCAGTGTATCAGGTGAATTAAGTATACTTTACAGTACTAGGTTTCGACAAATGGAACGACAAATGAAACAAAGAATATATATATATATATATATATATATATATATATATATATATATATATATATATATATGTGTGTGTGTGTGTGTGTGTGTGTGTGTGTGTGCGTGTGTGTGTGTGTTTGTGTGTATATATATATATATATACATACATGTATATAAACTTTACAAAATAAAACGATTTCAAGTGGATACAGGAAAATTTTTCTGAGTACTTCAGAGTTTTCCTGGGCAGTGCTGGGTTGGCCACCAAGTATATATATATATATATATATATATATATATATATATATATATATATATATATATATATATATATATATATATATACCGATTTAACAGAAAATATTAATGCAGGTAGAATATGACAGATGTTTTCCCTAAATTAGTTGGAGCAATCTTAATCATATACAATGAAGAAACCCATTTGTATAGCAGACCCAAAATAATGACTCACTGGCCCTGGGGGAGAGTGTATAAATTTTAATTTATGAAGCTCTATGAATTTTCTTTTACAGCCTTTGAAAGGGAAAACACAACAAACAACTTTAAAGAAAATAGTGATTATTGCTGCTGTTATGCTTATTACCATAAGTATATCTACATTCCAAGTAATGTAAGATAATTAAACGTCCATCTCATCTTCTCTCCACCGATGAACCACGATACTATCAATAAAATATTTGGGTTTGTTTTTTGTTTGATCATTAAATTACTGGACATCCCTTAACACTATTTTTATATATATATATATATATATATAATATATATATATATATATATATATATATATATATATATACTCTGGGTGTTTCGAAATTAGAGCCCCCCCCCCCCTCCACAGGACAAATGGAAAGTTATAAAGTTTTCTGCTATAGCCTATCTCCAAGTACATTATTTTAAGTTTCTATTATGCTATTTTTCATTTTACATTTCCTGCATTTTCAGGCTGAGTGACGGAGTTAGATACAGCCATGGCTAACGACTTGGAGGAAATCAGATGGATTGACCGGATCTGGGCTATAACCTTCAGAGAGGCCAGGGATGCTGGCACATCCTTCATTTCACGTTCCTGGATAGCTAAATACTTTAAAAGAGATGAATCCTTTGTTAAAAGAAACTGGAACGAAAATCCATATGACTGTCATAGCGAAAAGAGTGAGAATCTTGGAAGGCCTGAAGTCCTTTCTCAGGAGTCAAAGGACATCATAGCTGAGGCAGTGAGTAGACCAAGAAAGTCTTTATGTAAATTGGCACTTGAACTAGAAACAAAAAGGGGAAAGAAGAGAAGTTATAGTGCTGTATATCATGAGTTAAAAATATATGGTATCAAGCCAATTCATGTTATCAGCAAGCCCATCATCACTCAGCAACAGAGAGAAGGCCATACATGGTTTTGTG
>JANJGK010000020.1:1647826-1655113 GCA_039081455.1 Macrobrachium rosenbergii
AATATAAATTTTTTCCTCTATGTTTTTACGAGCCTTGCGCATTGTCAGTCCCCAGTATTTGGATCAAGAAATTGAATACATAAGAAAAATAGGGACAGATTTATGTTATCCTTCACATATACTAGATATTTGTTATAACAAAGCACACAAAAAGTTTTATAGTGAAAGTAACATGAAGAAAGAAACCCCTAAGAACATTCTTAGCTTGCCTTATTTCAGTGGTTTTGAAAACATAAAATCATTGTTAAAACATTTTAATGTAAACCTCGTTTTTTCTTATAATAACACACTCAAAAGAATGTTAATAAAAAAATAGCCCTAAAGAAAACAACAACATAATATATAAAATTCCATGTTTGGATTGCCCCTCTTTTTATATCGGCCAATCTAGCAAAGATTTAGATGTATGTATTAAGCAACATAAGTATCCAGTCAAAGCTGGACAAGCATCCAATGCTATATTCATTCACTTAAGTGAAAACTCTCACAGGATAAATTGGACTGAAAGTTCAGTGATTGCCAAATCGAAAGATTTCTCTTCAAGAAATCTATTAGAGTCCGCTATTATCCAGCTTACTTCCAGTTGTAATTTTAATCTTAGCCCTGGCATGTATTATTTGGACCCCTGTATTAGAAAAATGTTCAAGAATGACCTAAAAGATAAAGTCACTGACTTAATTACAAGGTAGCCACTTGATATATATTTTCTATATATCCGTATGTTTAATATAATTTTTTATTTGTAAAAATGTTCATCTTGCAAAAAGTTATTATTGTTTACCAAAAAAAAAAAAGAGAGAATTATTGTGTTGTACTAAAAATTTTTAGGTGGTCAGTCACGAACCTGTATAATCTTTTAATTGTCCTGTCCCTGCTCCTGAACGGTTGATCCTAATCCTTTGTAAAAAACCTCTTAAATATTTAATCCTGTTTTGGCAGTTCTACTAATTCTTCAGTTGTGTTGGATTCCAGGTACATATGTTTCCTTTATACTCCCCATCTGTCATTTATATGAGCTTTCTTTGTAAACACACTTTTATATTTCTTCAGTCTGCTAAGTAAAGGACTAGTGTCGAAAGGCCTCGCTGCACTCCAGTGTTTCCGTTTCCTTCGTGGATTTTATTTTTATTTATATATTCATCACGTTCCATATTTTCGTGATTCAGTTATACATATATGTGTGTGTGTAATATACTGTATATATATAGTGGCTGACCAACCAGGTGCTGCCCGGAAAAACTGAATCCTAAGTAATGCAATCACAGGTTGGTGCTTAGTTGCAACTTAGATGGGTAGAAAACCCCCCCAAAAAAATTGACAAAAAGAAATTGATGTATTCATCAGCAAAGCATTCGTTCTCGTCGGGCCCTCCAGTAGGGCAGAGAAGTTTAAATGCATGCCTGATTTCTAGTACTCTCTGATACAGATAACTTACATCTTCCTAGTAATGTATGGACCCTTGTAGTTACCGGGATTTGCTGACCAAGGCGGTTGACACTTTGAGGACAAATTTTACATGCATGTTGTTATGGTAAGCTTTCATTGTCTTTTATCAATAAACGTTTTGAAGTTAAAGTCAGGTTAATCCACTTAGACCGGTACAAAATCAGATGGTAAAGTGAATTATGTTGTCTACATAGAAGTTATTGATTTATTGCTGGGGCGTCAGTGAATTACAATATTAGGCATCTCTCTCTCTCTCTCTCTCTCTCTCTTGGTGTGCACGACATTTTATTGTTCATCCGTTTTACGTACACTGACTTGTGTGCTAGATCAAGACGAATACACATTAACCGCCTTTCATTTACATTTATTCAATCGAAACGTATACGAGTACACACGCATCAAATATACATACACACACACACACACACACACATACACACACACACACACACACACACACACACACACACACACACATATATATATATATATATATATATATATATATATATATATATATATATATATATATATATATATATATATTCCTTGCAATAATGCAAGTTTCATTTCAAACAAGTACAATGTACATTTTATTTTGACTATTCCTGGGAATGGTCGAAAAATGAGTGTTACAAGGGAAAGCTAAGGGAATGGGGCTGGGCGGGTTATTTTGTCTGTTTTAAAAATGCTGATATATTTACACAAACACACACACACACACACACACACACACACACACACACACATATATATATATATATATATATATATATATGTGTGTGTGTGTGTGTGTGTGTGTGTGTTTGTGTGTGTGTGAATGTATATATATAGTGGGTGTGTATACTAGGAATGTATATATCTATACAAAGAGAGGGAGAGAAAGATATCTGATTGTTTGAAATCTAGAAATATTTCCTTGTTTTATAAAATGCAATAAATGTTAAAGGTTAAAATACAGCAATCCAATTCCAACTTTAAAAATATTTCCTCTGTTCGATTACAATTCAAATTTACCCTCTCTCACTAGAAGGTATTTTATGCATCCACCTATCAAAAGAGGCAACTTGAGGGAGGGACTGGAGATCACCTCAAGAAATGTCCTCCCTAGGAAGCCTTATCTCCCTTCAGTAAGGCAACCCTGAGCCAGTGGAGGAAACTCACTCAGGTGATGCTTTGTTCTTACCGCATGGCAGGAATACTGCCTCTACTCGCTGAAGACAGCACCTAAAGTTGGAGTTTTGGGTTGAGGGTGCACTATTTCCCTCTAAGAATGCAACCCAGAGGGAGGAGCTTGAGACCCCTCTCGATGGATACCCTCCCTAGGAAATCAGGGAAGCAGCCTCAGGGAAAGACCTTCAGGATGAGAGTGCCCTATCTCCCTTCAGGAAAGCAACATTGGGGAAGGAACTGCAGACCCCAATCAGTGGAAGGCTCCCCTGGGAAAACTGGTTGGAATCCCTTGGGTGAGGTCCTGTCCTATGGATGCCTACTAGCCAGCCTGGCAGGAGGCCTGCCTACCTCTTGAGTAACAACCCTCTTGCCAGGCTGGAAAGCATCCCAAAGGAGAGCCTCACTGCTGGAGTAGGTACCAAAGCTTCTCTGAAGCCGTGCCTTAAGGACATCCCAACCCCTCCACCAGGGTTGAAACCTTACGTACGTTAGGACAATGGCCCCAGGAAGGTCTCTTCAGGGACTGCTTCACAGGAGAGAATGAGGACCCCTGCCAGTCTGGGAGGCATCCTGAAAGTGGCCAAGACTTTCTATGGTGCCATCACTTGAAGGAGTCCCCAGCCCCACCCCCAGGGTTCCCTTCCTAAAGCAAGACTGTATAACCTCCCCAAGAAGGTTCTCTGTAGGGGCTGCTTCCCAGGGAGGGAGAATGACTCCTGCCAGGACAGGAAGTATCTCCAAAGGAGATTCTTGTCATGGGGGAAGGGGGGGGGGGAAGGCTAAGGTTTTCTAAAAAGCCATTCCTTGAGGGGGTCTCTCTCTCCCAGGGTTGCCTTTTTAAAGAAAGATAGGGCAACATCCCCAGTATTGTTCTCCTTAAGAGATAGTTCCTGACCTAGCAGGAATCCTGCCTCCCTCCTAGGAAGCAGATATAGTGGAGGACCTTTCTAGGGCAGTTGCCATATCTTGCTTTATTAAGGCAACACTAGAGGAGGGGCTGGTGATGCCTTTAAGGGATGTCAACCTGGGAAGACTTGGCCCCTACCCCAGTGGTGAGGCCCCTCCATTAAGGGTGTTTTTCAGCTTGGCTACTTCCTCCTGGGAAGTAGCTCCTGAATAGGACCATTTTTTGGAGGTTGCCCTATCTTGCTGTTAGGAAGGTGACCCTGGTGAAGGGGTTGGGGATGCCCTTATGGGGTGCCTTCCTAAGAAGCCTTGACCCAATCCCCAGTAGTGAGGCCTCTTCTGGGCTGTTTCCTGGCCTGGCTGGTGTCCTGCCTCCCTCCTGGGAAGCAGCCCATATGAAGACCTTCCTGGGGATGTTCCTTTATCTTACTTTAGGAAGTCAACCCTAGAGAAAGGGACTGGTGACCCTCCTTAAGGGATGGCTTCTTAGGAAGCTTTGGACTACTCCAATGGTAAGAACTTCTTTTGGGAATACTTCCTGGCCCAGCAGTTCTACCTTCCTTCTGAGAAGCAGGCACTGAAGCGGATCTTCCTATCTTCCACTTGAAAGGCAACCCTGGTGGAGGGGCTGGAGACCCTATGAAAGGATGACTTCCTAGGGCACCTTGGCTTCCATCTTCAGTGTGTGGCCCTTCTTCTGAGATGCTTCCCATCCTGGCAGGATTCCTGCCTCCCTCCTGTGAAGCAGCCTCTGAGGGATAGTTTCCTGGGAAGCCTTGGCCTCCACCCCCGAGGTGAGATCCTCCTTCTGGGGTGCTTCCCAGCCTGGTAGGAGTCCTCCCTCCCTCCTGGAAGCAGCCCCTAAGTTGGACCTTCTTCAGGAGGTTGCCCTGTCTTTTTCTAGGAAAGCAACCCTGGTGGAGGGGCTAGTGAGCCCCCCTCAAGGGATGGCTTAGTAGGAAGCCTTGCCTCAACACCTGAAGTGAGACCCTCTTTCAGTAATGCTTCCTGGCCTGGAGTCCTGCCTCCCTCTTGGGAAGCAGCCTGTGAAGAGGACCTCCCTTGCATGGTTACCCAATATTGCTTTTGGAAGGGAACCCTCAAAAATTGCTTTTAAGCAAATGTAAATAACGTAATGGAAAGCTCCCTTTGGTGGTCTTACAGCACTCATCATGGCATCTCTTCGAATATTTACTCGGTAGACATTAGTGATCCTCAGATTATAGTGAAGGCTTCTTTCCTTTTACTGCCAAGCTTGGGAATTTTCTCCCTGCTTCTGTTTTCTTGACTATCACTTCCTTCGTGGTTGAGCCCAACCCCTTCCTCTATTTGTAGTAACTTTTCCATATTGATAAATCATATTCTAATTACTAATTTTGAACTCTATAAGTCAAGGGTCAGCAACACAGATTTTGGTGTTTTAATGCTTCATGTTATGTGTCAAATGCGTGCATATGAACCTGAAAAAGATATGAGCATCCATGATTATTATTGTTATTACTTCTGACAAGATCTGATCTTGGTCAGTGGTGTAACTAAGAGGGGAGCGGTCCGCCCCAGGCGGTATTGTGGAGGGTGGGGGGGGGTGTTGGTTTGGCACTCTGACATATTTTGAGCAGGTCTGATCTGGCATAATTCTAGATTTTCTAATATATTTCCTTTCTACTAGCGAATTCGCTTCCTAACAAAACTCGTAGGATTCCGCTGTAAATCTGCTGTGTTGTTTTTGTTTTAGCTTTATGAAATAAAATATATGACTGAGATGTTAAGGCTTAAAATATGCGTTTAACTATCACCACTTCAGTACTTTTTAGCACGGGAATGTGGCGGTACTTTCAGAGTCCGCTCCTGGCGCCACTAACGCTAGTTACGCCACTGATCTTGGTTCAGCTTACCTCCCTGTCTGTCTGTCAGTTTGATGGTATGACTATGTAAAACGTCAAGAACAGATTTTCATAAAATATTTTGTTATCATATATTGATTACCAGCTCGGCGAGAATAATTTTTAGAAAAAGTGTCAAGTTTCTATGCAAAAGTTCACACACCCTTTATTTTCAAATGCCTCGTAGCAGCCTGAATAGCTGTGGTATTTTTCAAAATCTGTATACGGAAACCAGCACTACAGGACTCACAGTTAAATTTCCTCATTTTTTTATAGTTTATAAGTGTAATTTCGTCTCTACATTCGTAATCTGTTATCTTAATATTTGTTCCAATTTTTTTCTCTTCATTCAGGATTTCGGTTTATAAAAGAATTTCCTCATAAAAATGGGTTTAATTTTACTTTCATAGATGCATATGTTGGTTAACAACTGGAAAGGTTAATATTCCCCAAATTTACTATTTGAAAAGCGTAAAGCAGTGCTATATGTTTTCTGTTTTTCTATGGTAATAAAGTTTTACAATTAAAAAGAGATTTGTGACCCTTACAAGATAAATTCTACCCCAAAAATTAGTGGCAGGGTAGTATTTAAACCTAAATTCCTCGTTTGTAGCTAGAACTACAATTTGTGTTATTTATAAATATGAGTGCAATTTCTGTAATGCAATTTACATGGGAAAACAAAGCGCCAGGCACGTGTACGATGGTTTGAACATCTTGGAAGATCCATTTAAGCAAAACCATCATAGAGTGCTGTAAGTGATCACGTACAAAGTAGTGATCACCGTTTATGCTTAGATTCTTTTTCCATCCTCACCAGTCGAGTGGCTCCCATGAGTTGTCTATAGTGGAAGCCTATTATTAATTTTTAGTGTGTATCTGTTTGCGCCTTTATTTTGCAAGTATTCACTTATTCTAGTGTTTGTGTTTCATTTTTGTGTTTGTATATTACCAGTTATTATACAACCTTCATTTTTATATTACTGTACTCCAGTGTTTGTTTTTGGTGATTTTTCCATTTTCCTTTCTGTGCTCTTGTTGTCAGACCTGATGATGAAGATAGGGTACTCCAAAACTGGGAGTCATTACTGAAAATAAGGGTATTTAATGTACAAGTACTGTTTAAATCTTTAAATAAATATATATATATATATATATATATATATATATATATATATATATATATATATATATATATATATATATATATATATACATACATAAATATATATATATATATATATATATATATATATATATATATATATATATATATATATATATATATATATATATATATATATATATATATATATGTATTATATGTGTGTGTGTATCTCGTATATATATATATATATATATATATATATATATATATATATATATATATATATATATATATATATATATATATATATATATATATATATATATATATATATATATATATATATATATATATATGTATTATATGTGTGTGTGTATCTCGTATATATATATATATATATATATATATATATATATATATATATATATATATATATATATATATATATATATATATATATATGTGTGTGTGTGTGTGTGTGTGTGTGTGTGTGTGTATATGCATATATATATATATATATATATATATATATATATATATATATATATATATATATATATATATATATATATATATATATATATATTATATTATATATATATATATATATATATATATATATATATATATATATATATATAAATATATATATATATATACATATATATATATATATATATATATATATATATATATATATATATATATATATATATATTATGAAATCTACCTCAGAAGGTGAGTGAAAACCGGGACTTTGAACAAGTACTT
>JANJGK010000020.1:1660213-1742713 GCA_039081455.1 Macrobrachium rosenbergii
AGTCAAGTTGTGTCTTCCTATTTTAGAATATACAAAAATGATAAGTCTGAATTAATGCAAAAACCATCATAAAAATAGCCAAGTGTTACAAAGCAAGGACTTACCTATCAAAGGCCGAAACGGGTATATATGCAAGTATCGCACTTTACCACAGGAAAATGTAAAATTGATGTAAATCCTGACCCGCTACAGTCCTGTTTCTACTTCATTTTCAGAGAACTGATACACAGTGGTAAAAAAATTACAGTATACATGCCAGGGGGTCTGTAAAACAAACATATTGAAGGATGGGAATCAAATATGCGCAAACACGCAGGCATACACTTACGCACACACAAAGAGATTATATATATATATATATATATATATATATATATATATATATATATATATATATATATATATATATATATATATACAATGCATGCATGTATCCTTATATTTCTAGACTAAAATATCTCGACGTTTCACACTCATATGGGAAATATCTGTGGTAATAATAAATTTTTACATAATTTGCATTCATTCTCTTCTCTTACTTTGGTTTGGCCTTTTCTTAACTTCTACCTTTACCGCCCTCCCTCTGTCTATTCAGTAAAGGATGATCTATTCTTAAGTCTCTCCAGGAATCTAGCGCCAGCTTTTCAAAAGGTAACTGAATATTGTAACCTAATCATTCCCGCAATCATTTGCCTTTTTATGCGATGTTGACATTCATTGTTACCTTTTTGAGGAAACAAACCATTTCCCGGAAGATTGAGTATTGCCTAAGAAAATACGTTGATCAGTTAATGCATACACACACACAAATATACTTACATATACACATACATACATATATACACATATTTACATATTCATACAAACATACATACATATCTATCTATCTATCTGTATATATATATATATATATATATATATATATATATATATATATATATATATATATATATATATATATGTGTGTGTGTGTGTGTGTGTGTGTGTGTCTATGTATGTATATGTATTATATTACCGTGTGCTTTTGTGTCATTAATATCATTCCCGCCAATTTATCCCGTGATCGGAACGCTCTCATGTTCTGTTCAATACTTCTTGCCACTGTTCACCTAGACAACAGATTAGATTTGCGGTAGTTAGATGTCGGTCGCAACCAGGTTTAGAATATCGCAATGGACACTTGATAGATAAAGTGCCTTAGCATGAACCCATTTAAAATCTTTGGTTAACCACCGTGAACATATTATAGCTATTATCTCAAATAAGACTGTCATTGCATTTAATCATATTTCTAAACAAAAAGTGTAAATTCATAATAAGCAAGTACGCTTTGCGTTAAATGAATTTTGCTGTGATGCAGAATTCTGGGAAAAATGACAGTCTTGCGAAAGGTAAGACATGCATTTATGTGTAAATGTTTCAAGGGGAGAGAGAGAGAGAGAGAGAGAGAGAGAGAGAGAGAGAGAGAGAGAGAGAGAGAGAGAGAGAGAGAGAGAGAGAGAGAGAGAAGGGTCTTCAGAAGATAAGAAAAGAATTGGAGTGTTCTCAATCAACATAAAGTATCAAAAAACACAAACCATTTTAGATGCAAACGCAAGAAAGGGGAGAACCACCATGCGCAAAATGGGTTTTCTTTTATGGAAATATCTTAGATTCAGGAGGACGATATCAAATCTTCTTTCCTTCCTTCGGAATAGCGTATTATCTCAAAGCTCATTTCAAGAGTCACGAGTATGAATACCAATCTTGCTGATACTGCCTGTAGTGGGAATCATAAGGTTTAAACGTTACGATTCTTGGTAATATTTTGAGTGGTGATAAGCATTTCTAGAAGACTAACGATATTTCTGAATTTTGCGGTGGTAAAGGTGACAATAATCTTAGCACATAAGCCAAGGAACAAACGTACAAAATGATATATACCGCCTTCAGTTGAACGAAACAGGAGGAATATGGAAAGATAAAAGAGTGAAACCTGCCACCGAACTCAGATTTTTGTTTGACAATTTAAAGGTAGAAAAATATAGTGATAAGTAAAAACCAATGTAGGTAGACTTGGCCTAAAATGCCATCAAACGAATCATTTCTAACTGCTGATTTCGATAGGGCAATAATGTGGAAAGCGGTGGTCTTGCAGCTTTGCGGTTGATATGACGACCTTTACAGGCGGATCTATGAATGGCATTAGCGAGGAACCGGGTCAGGAATCATCGAAGAGAATTGCTTTTGGCAAAGCAGAGACAATCGTGCCATTTCCTATAAACTCACTTATCATGAACCTGGAAAATGGAGGAATGCAGAAAGCAGCAAAATTTTCCTCTTGCTCTTTTTTCCCTCTCAGAGAAAACTTCAATCTCTGAAGGATCCTCTCGTCCCTTATGACGTACGAATCCACCACAGTTCCTTCAGTAGTTTTGATAATGTTGTGAGAAAGAGAAATCTTTTTTCAGTTTTACTCATTTTAAGATCTTTTTCCTTATTATATAAAAGTTAGGATTTTAAATTCAGCTGTCAGTACTTTAGTTTAACTGTCCCTATGCGCAGAATCAATCATACTTATATTACCTGTTTTGCAAATTATACTTAATGATTAGATTACGTATTTTAATCTGTTATCTTCACCACCTCATTTTTTTCACTATGGTGTTTTTTTCTGCTACAGTTTGGACGTTAATAACCTTGGATACATCTTTATCCCGCATGTTTACAAAGGGCAGCGTCCTTCAATTATTGTTATGTGATTCATCTTCGGGTAACTGCATATGGGAAAGTAAACCGACGTGGACAGAATAATTAAGGAACTGTAATAAGCTAATAAAAATAATAAGCAGACTAAAGTAAAATATACCCTTCAACGTCACTTGTAAGAGGGCAGGGGAACCCTGAAATCTAACGGTAAAAAAATAAATATTTAAGAGGTTTTACAAAGGGTTAAGGATCAACTGTTCAGAAGCAGGGACAGGACAATCAAAAGATTATACAAGAAGGTGACTGACCACCAAAAAATGTTAGTACAACAAAATAATTATCTTTTTTTTTTTTTGTAAACAATAACAATTTTTGCAAGTTGAACATTTTTACAAATAAAAAATTATATTAAAAATATGAATACATAGAAAATATATATAAGAAACTAATTTGTAATTAAGTCAATGATTTTATCTTTTAGGTCATTGTTGAACATTTTTCTAATACATGGGTCCAAATAATACATGCCAGGGCTAAGGTTAAAATTACAGCCGGAAGTAAGCAGTATAACAGCGGATCCCAAAAGGTTTCTTGAGGATAAATCTTTCGATCTGGCAATCACTGAACTTTTAGACGATTGCGTCGTCCCTATGTATATTTGAAAAATATTGTGATCTTCCTCAAAATCATGTTGACATAATTAAAGGTATTGTTCATGGAGCTGCCAATGTTAGGCATGAAAGTAATTTCCCTGCTCGCTATAAGAAAAGTTTGACCGATCTTAAAAAAGACGATACAGTCCACACCACAAAAGCTGAGAAGTCGAATAGTATTGTAATTTTAGACAAAGCTGACTACATATCACGTATGCAAGCCCTGCTGGATGATGATACGACTTACAAAAACTAACTAGAAACACCTTGATCAAGTCATAACAAATTTCAATAACACAGTGAAAAAATCCTTAAAGATAAAAAAGAACTAATAGGTCAGTTGTCAGTGAAATTTCCCTCGTTACCTTATTTGTACGGATTTGTAAAAACGCACAAAGAAAATAATCCTATGCGGCCTGTCATCAGTACTGTTGGCTCAATATCATGTAAACTTTCGAAATATATTACCAGGCTCTTGTCCACGTTACTTGGAACTATCTCCGATTCTCACATATATAATTGTCTATATTTAGTTGATAAATTAAACAAAATAACTTTTTGCCCCACAGATAGATTCGTTAGTTTTGATGTTTGTTCTTTTTTACTAAAGTCCCTATAGATTCTGTTTTAGAGTATCTTAGTAATGAACTAATCCATCTTGAATTACCTCTCCCTGTAAGTCATATTATTTCACTCAATAAGTTGTGCATTTGTTATTGTAAGATTATATTCAATGGTGAATTTTACTAACAAAGATTTGGTATGGCAATGGGCAACCCTTTATCCCCACTCCTCTCAAACTTGTATATGGATTTCTTTGAAAAACGATATTTACCTAATATCATTTATACTCCTTTAAAGTGGTATAGATAATATGTTGACGATATTTTAGCTGTTTTGCCTGCTGGTATTGATGTAAATGATTTACTCTCTAATTTGAATAACCAGGTACCATCCATTGAGTTTACTTTAGAAAAAGACAATTGCCTCCCTTTCTTCGATGTTTTAATATATAGAGAACCATTTCGATGCAAATTCAGTATTTATAGGAAACCAACCAACAACTTAATTTATATCCATCTTTATTCAGGCCATCACCTTAATGTCAAAATATAAATTTTTTCTTCTATGGTTTTACGAGCTTTGCGCACTGTCAGCCCCCAGTATTTGGATCAAGAAATTGAATACATAAGAAAAATAGAGACAGATTTATGTTATCCTTCACATATACTAGATATTTGTTATAATAAAGCCCACAAAAAGTTTTATAGTGAAAGTAACATGGAGAAAGAAACCACTTAGAACATTCTTAGCTTGCCTTATTGTAGTGGTTTTGAAAACATAAAATCATTGTTAAAATCTTTTAATGTCAACCTCGTTTTTTCCTATAATAACACACTAAAAGGATTGTTAATATAAAATAGCACTAAAGAAAACAACAGCATAATATATAAAATTCCATGTTTGGACTGGCCCCCTTTTTATATTGGCCAATCTAGAAAAGATTTAGATGTACGCATTAAGCAATATAAGTATTTAGTCAAAACTGGCCAAACATCCAATGCTATATTCATTCATTTAAGTGAAAGCTCTCACAGGATAAATTGGACTGAAATTTCAGTGATTGCCAGATCGAAAGATTTCTTTCAAGAAATCTTTTGGAGTCCGCTATTATACAGCTTACTTCCACCTGTAATTTTAACCTTAGCCTTGGCGTGTATTATTTGGACCCCTGTATTAGAAAAATGTTCAAGAATGACCTAAAAGATAAAATCACTGATTTGATTACAAATTAGTTACCTTATAAATATTTTCTATTTATTTGTATGTTTAATATAATTTTTTATTTGTAAAAATGTTCATCTTGCAAAAGTTGTTATTGTTTATAAAAAAAGAGAGAATTATTTTGTTGTACTAACATTTTTTGGTGGTCAGTCACCTTCTTGTATAACCTTTTAATTGTCTGGTCCCTGCTTCTGAACAGTTGATCCTAATCCTTTGTAAAGCCTTTTAAATATTTAACCCTGTTTTGGCAGTTCTACTAATTCTTCAATTGTGTTGGATCCCAGGTACATAATTTTTCCTTTGTAATCCCCATCTGTCATTTACATGAGCTTTCTTTGTAAACTTACTTTTATATTTCTTCAGTCTGCTAAGTAAAGGACGGCAGTTGAAATGCCTCGCAGCCCTCCAGTGTTTCTCTTTCCTTCGTGGATTTTATATATATATATATATATATATATATATATATATATATATATATATATATATATATATATATATATATATGTGTGTGTGTGTGTGTGTGTGTGTGTGTGTGTATGTATATATATATATATATATATATATATATATATATATATATATATATATATATATTAATACGCTTATGAACTACATCTATTTTTTTTAATTATAAATACCACATACATGCCGACAACATACTCACGTATTTATATACTGTATATGGACATCTGTCTATCTGTATATATATATATATATATATATATATATATATATATATATATATATATATATATATATATATATATATATATATATATATATATATATATATATATACAGGTATATATGTGTGTGCCCACAATGTATATTACGACGAATTTGTAGGGAAACAAACATTTATTAATAAGTGTTTCCACGCTCAACAGGATGCAATCCCTCCTCCTGTAATTCCTTAAAGGCTTCTTTCCTCTCTTATCTTCTGTAATTATGGACAATAAATAAAAGTAATAGGTATGGAACGAAGGGTGGGTTAATTGGTTCAGCTCGTTTCGGATGTCTGATTGCTTATGCAGGTATGCAGCATTTGTTGTGGGACTTTACGGTAACTGCATATTTACGAGAGAGAGAGAGAGAGAGAGAGAGAGAGAGAGAGAGAGAGAGAGAGAGAGAGAGAGAGAGAGAGAGAGAGAGAGAGTGGATATGTTCATCTCTTGTGAGAAGCATAATTCTAATTTTCTAACAGTAATGGTTAAACGCGAAGGTATATCATCATTGTCCAAAATCTTAGCATAAGGCTTTTCACTTCGTTCACTAAATTCATTTCTTTATTCTGTTGTAAATAAGGAAATTGGCTGTAATGAACGATTTGCTTTTACTCTGTGCTGTACAGCAATATCAGTCAAATACAATAATTTCTGTTCACGGACTTGAGATAAACACACGACAATCTCTCTGTTTACCCGTCTGTCTATCCATCTGTCTATCTATCTATCTATCTATCTATCTATATATGTATATATATATATATATATATATATATATATTTTATATATATATATACAGTATGTATATATATATATATATATATATATATATATATATATATATATATATATATATATATATATATATATATATATATATATATATATATATATATATATATATATATATTTACTGTACATATAAAACTGGGTCAAGAGAATTTAAAACGATGAATATCCACGATTGTGCTCTTGAACGTCTTCTGGAGAGAGAGAGAGAGAGAGAGAGAGAGAGAGAGAGAGAGAGAGAGAGATCATACAGTGTAACGCTCGCCTCGTAGGCATCGCAAAGGAGTTACTATTAATGACTGTCAAAGTGATTCGACAGACAGCAATTGTGCATGCTTGACTGACCATTTTCATGCTCACTGATTCTGTACGGAAAGTGGAAAGTCCGAAAATCGAACGGATCTGTTTTTGGACTTTTGGAGAAAATTTTACTAAAATATATAATTTTTGTAATATAATTTTTGTAAATCTGAAATATCCATGTCACATTCACTGGATCTGATTTCACAGAAATCCTACATGGAAACAGAAATAAAAAATACATCTCTTTGATCGTAATGCAGCATAAATCTAAGAAAATTAAGAAGCTGAGAGTCCCCTGCACGTCTACTGTGTATTTTTCAATATTCAGTACGAATATTAAAGATGAATTAGCAACGACTTTAAAGGAGTTAAGTTACTACGAAGCGAGAGATTTTTCTTCCTTCATATCCGTCCTCATATTTCCACCCTATCCTCACCTTCAAATGGGTGGGACTGTGGTGAATGGGTCTGAATCTTTAACTATACTTGGAATAACTTTTGACTCACATCTTACTTTTGGGAAACATGTAATGAAAATGTCAGAAAATGCCTCACGTAGGTAAGGTATTGTTCTTAAAGCTTCATATATTTATAGCATTGATAAAATCAATAGGTCATTTGTCATGTCTTTACTAGATTACTAGAGGTTTATCTCTTTTAGATAGAGTGGTTCGTGGTGGTAGTTTCTTATTTCCTATCATTAGCAGTTATGACTTGGACCATCGACGGATGGTCTCTTGTTTGTCAGTTTTTCATATTGTATTTTAAAAGAGATCTTCCACATTTTCAATTAATCCATGATCCTCTTTTCCTTCCGAGAGCAACCAGATTTGCTGACTAGCAGCACCAGTATGCAGTAAATGTGCCCCACTGTCGAACTTCTCAGTTACAGAGGTTCTTTATGCCTCACACCGTTGGAATGAAACAGTCTCCCTGAGGATGTTGTGCAATTGGAACTTTCATCTATTGATTTATTAGTTTGTTATTTTATTTTTTTCTCTTCTAATAAGTGGGATCTCTTCTTTCTGTATTTCTTATGATCTTCTCTTACTTCTTTCACATGAGTCCCATAGTCTTTGGAAGTTTGAATTTCAAGTCATTGGCCGCTGTGGGCTTGCTCGTAGTGATATTGTATCTAAATTGTATTAATTTTAGATATTCCGTTGAAAAGAAATTGATAGTAGCGAAGGCTTCGCATAATTCACCTATGAAATTTCTGCTCTTTTTCTTCAAGTATCGATGGGAATTCGGATTAATTTCTAATATTACTTTTATCCGTAAATAACTAAAACTTTTTTCAAGCATTTGTTTCCAAAGATCTTCGTCCTCGTAGCAGCACCCTAAAGGTGACTGGAGTAAAAGACAGTAATAAAGTAAACAGTTCTCAAAATAACGAATACTTGATGTTGCTGGTAATTACGTAAGTCTTTGTTTGTTTCCTTGATTCTTGGATATTAGAGAGGATATTGTAATTTATGATTTATAAAAAAATATAATTAATTAATCGTGAAATATGGCATTGGAGCCCTCCACCTGAATCGTTTCAGTGTTAATGCTGCCTTCATTTTACTCAACTCATTAAGAATTCTAGGTTTCCTTATTGACTATAAAGTTCTTGAATTTTTTTTTCTTTTTAAAAAAAGACTTAAGGCATTTTCGGAACACTTACATTATGTGCTTTTAGTGGATTTAGTCTCGAATGTTTTCTTTCAATATCTTTACATCTATGATGCATTATAATTGCTCCTTAAATGAATCATCCAACGAATATTTTGTTTGGAGTTAAGATGAAATCTTCAGATAATGACAAGGATGCGCTTATCAAGGACGATGAGATCATGATCTATTCTCCCACTTCTTGGAGCTTTTACCTGTTAAACTTTTACTCTGCAAACAGTTTCATTTTGGTCGATGTTTGAAAGTTTAGAAAAAAAAAAACCTATTAACAAAGTTCATTTGTGCAATTCAGTGTTATTTAGTGTGTACAATAACGAACATGAAATATTATGAAGCGCCGCTCTTGATATAAGAAAAACACTGTTATGCAGTTTTTCTCGTAAGGAATAAAACTTATTTAATTGAATATCCTAACAAAACGATGTAAATCATATTACTAAAGCCGTAAGAGGTATCCATTCGAATTCCTCGTTAATTAATGGCTGCATCTCTGAGCTATCAAATTTCCCCTTGATGTAACATCCCGGGTATTAGGATAAGGCATCAGGCGGTAATGTGTTTCACAAGGACTTATATTGCGAATGTAAGAGATACATGTAAAGATAGGTAAATATAATTGTGCATTGCTTGGTAATGTGTTTCACAAGGACTTATATTGCGAATGTAAGAGATACATGTAAAGATAGGTAAATATAATTGTGCATTGCTTGGTAATGTGTTTCACAAGGACTTATATTGCGAATGTAAGAGATACATGTAAAGATAGGTAAATATAATTGTGCATTGGTTGGTAATGTGTTTCACAAGGACTTATATTGCGAATGTAAGAGATACATGTAAAGATAGGTAAATATAATTGTGCATTGGTTGGTAATGTGTTTCACAAGGACTTATATTGCGAATGTAAGAGATACATGTAAAGATAGGTAAATATAATTGTGCATTGGTTAGGTAATGTGTTTCACAAGGACTTATATTGCGAATGTAAGAGATACATGTAAAGATAGGTAAATATAATTGTGCATTGGTTGGTAATGTGTTTCACAAGGACTTATATTGCGAATGTAAGAGATACATGTAAAGATAGGTAAATATAATTGTGCATTGGTTGGTAATGTGTTTCACAAGGACTTATATTGCGAATGTAAGAGATACATGTAAAGATAGGTAAATATAATTGTGCATTGGTTGGTAATGTGTTTCACAAGGACTTATATTGCGAATGTAAGAGATACATGTAAAGATAGGTAAATATAATTGTGCATTGGTTGGTGAATACGATTCATTAATAATATGTTCAGTTTTGAAGCTCCGTATCTATGCAATACAATCTATTTTTAATAGACCAGTACATCCTTAGCAGAACTGTGCGCCTCATGAACTCCTGAGTTTTCATTCGTTGATTAGCATTTTAGTTTAACAGAAATGAAAAGTCACAAAGATCTATTAGACATCTGGAATACAAATAGTCGCTTTTTACAACGTACTTATTGCAATGTACTCTCCTAGCCCACTGTGCTTCCTATTGCCCTGAGAAGTGAATTACACACCTGGTTAGTTGACATGGTGGCGGCAGCCATGATTAAGAATGTCTCCCGAAAAGATTTGTCGTGTTATGAGGAATCTAACGATAGTCTCTAATAAAAGTTAATCCACAAATTAAAAATCAAAGTCTTTCACTTTAAATACAATTGTCTCATGCAAAACCACTATCAAAATCATGCTTGAATGAAGTCCAAAAGTGTGGTTCAGTTAAATATGTTAATACATACCTATTAGTATTTTTCCAGTGTATTAACAAAACAAAAAAAAAACTACATGAATGATTTTCTTTTAAGGAAAACTTGCGATCTTATCATTCACTCTCAGTTAACAATGAAAACTAAATTTTTGTCTCCTTGATTTTTGGACAAAAATTGCATTTTGTGATCTAGAAAATCAAATTATTCAGTCGTGAAATACGCCATTGGGTCTCTTCACCTATACCGTTGCTTTAATTTTAATCAACTCATTAACAATTCTAGTCTTCCTTATTGACTGCAAATTCCTTATAAGGAACACATCCAGGAGACCCATTTATATGTTATCCTTTTCATCCAGACCACATTTTTTTTAATGGATTTCCTCCTGAATAATTTTTTAAGTATCTTTACATCTAAGTTGGTTTCAAATTGCCCCTCAAACAACTCATCCACTGAATCTCTGATTGGGGGTGAATCTGGCGTGTTCAGGTAATGATGGGGAAGCGCCTGCAAAGGACGATGAAATCATAATATAATTCTTCTTCTTCTAGGAGTTTTTGCCTGTGCAACTTTTGTTTTGTCATCATCTTTGAAAGTTAAAAACAAATCATAATAACAAAGTTTATTAGCACAGTTCAATCTATTAGTTTGTGTGTACAATAACGAACATGAAATATTATGAAGCACCGCTCTTGATAGAAAATAAGATCATTGTTATGCAGTTTTTCCAATAAGGAATAAAACCTGTGTAAATGAATATTCTGACGAAACGATGTAAATCATATTACTAAAAAGCCGAAAGCAGTATCCATTCGAATTCCTCGTTAATTAACGGCTGCATCTCTGAGCTATCAAATTTCCCCTTAATGTGACATCCCGGATATCAGGATACTTAACTGGTTGCGGACGTGGTGGCTGCAACCATGGTTGAGAATGGCTCGCGAAGACTTGCAGCTTTATGGTAAATCTAACGATATTCTATAATAAAAGTAAATCCACACGTTAGAAATTAAAGTCCCTCGCTTTAAATGCAATTGTCCCATGGAACACCACTATCAAAACAATGCTTTAAAAAAAGTCCAAATCTATGGTTCAGTTCACTCATTTTTTCATGCGATTAAATGTTCCTCGTAATCTGGTCTTATCGATGTTGGATATTTAGCCATAATGAAATCGATCCGTTTTCTTGTGCCAAATTTTTTCGATTAATAGACTTGCGTAATTTTATGTAAGTTACTGTTTCCATTAAACATCTGCGATTTTATTTTCATTCTACAGGTGTAATTACTAGCAATCTACTTAGGTCCTGTTTCATCGAGGAATTTTTTTCAACACTTTTCAGAAGGTTTTCTTGAATTTTTAGCAGTCGTTGAAAAATATAGCTTTCGATACACGTTGCTACGAAAGAAACGATAAACAAGTTCATCCAACTTTTTAAAACTCACAAAAATAGGTAGAACCCGTGTTCTTAATGATTATGTTTTGACACGGCAGTCGATATGTTGGTCATTCTTCCTATTCTTAGATAACCGACATTATTGTATAGTTATCATTCAGTGAATTCGGTTCGTGATAGTTAAATCAGTTAGGCTGTGTAAATGAGGGTTAATGGGACCCGATGTCAAACCTTCTAAATGGAAAAGGCAATGGTACAAAATGTGTTAGTGTGTGTGTGTGAGAGATGAGATGATTTGTCTTGCACCTGATGCCAATGTGTCTGTGTTTTTGGTTAGGTTTAAGGCCTACAGAAGTCCTGTTATAAATTATCCCTCTCGAAATTCTAAACATTCTGAACACATATACTGAAAGAAAGAGAGAGAGAGAGAGAGAGAGAGAGAGAGAGAGAGAGAGAGAGAGAGAGAGACACTACGTATTCACACTAGCTTGGAAAAATATATACTGAAAGAGAGAGAGAGAGAGAAAGAGAGAGAGAGAGAGAGAGAGAGAGAGAGAGAGAGAGAGAGAGAGACTACGTATTCACACTAGCTTGGAAAAGTTGTATTTAAAGAGTCGTAATAAACATTATACATATGAAATTAAGAAAAAATATATCCTCCTTTACCGACGTTTACATCGCCTGAATGTATACTTATTTATGAGAGATTTACATCCGTGTTTATCGCCGTAATCAGCAAAGATGATTTCCCTTGCCGATACGTCTCGTACTTCCTTCGCCGATGAACAACACAAGCCGGTTACAATAAACCATGCACAGCGATAATTTCCTGATAAATGGGAGAATTTTATTGTTTCCACTCATGACTTACGATGCCGTAAAGGAAACTACCAAGATGACAACCTTCCGTCGTGACTCAGTATATAAATAGAACTACATCGTTGCTTTGTACTGTCGTGATTTCAACTGCTATCGAACCTTACAGTGCACGAGGTACATTGCAAAATCTGATGAGTCATATTTCCCTTAATTTTTTAATTATCGTCGTTACCTGTAATTTATCTTAGTAAAACCTCTTTTGGGGATGCATCCCCAGAGAATTCATTTCATGCTTCTTATTAATTTTTTTTATTATTTTAATGATGATTTCCTATGCTGTGGGTCAAAGACCGCATACTGTATTAATATAAGTAATTGAAACGAGAGGGCTCATGAGAGGTTGGACTGAATTGTAATGATTTCGATGTGGTTAGAGTAGATTTACCGTGAAAGAGAAAATTGGATGCAAATGTCATGATGAGATGTGTGAAGAGAATATGAAACCCTTTCAAGTCACACGCTACCCTTCAGTAACAGAAAATTAAGAGCGGTAAATCTTGGAAAGACAAGGATGTAAACGGTAAAATCAGGAGGGAGAAACGAATATACAAAATCTTATGAAAACATTCATAAGAGCTCGGGACAAAAGCTTAAGGAATTGTTAAAGCTACGATTAAGAATTCCTGAAGTGAGAATGTGGATGACAAAAGTAGTAGCGTGAAGTAGATGTTGACGGGAAGGATTTTAGTATCAATTAATGTATTTTTATTTCTTATACGAGTATCAGAATTCGACCCCAAAAGTTCATTCGACCCCCGTTTGACCCTCTTGAATATTCCCATCAGCCCCAAGGGGTCGATATCGACCATTTTGGGGACCCTTGCCCTACGGGGTAGAAGAAATTAAAGGATGAGGTAACAAAGCCTAACCTTCAACCTGTGTCATATTATCGGAGGATATTCTTCTGTGCTAGATTACTTGAATACAGGCATTGTTTACTCTGCGTTAAGATACAAAACCTACAGAATCTTATTTCAGAGCCATTCCAAGTGTAACGAGTGTTTTTCTATTACGTCAAAGTGTAAAAGAAATTCTCAGGTCTCACCATCTAACTTATTGAATATCCATGCTAATCATCAGCAGATATTTTTTTTATTGCTTTTTGCTTAGCATCTCAAGATGAACTAATTTCTAACTTGTTGGCTTGATCACACTCACGTAAGCATTGAACGCGCTAATCAAATCGTTTTTCAAAACAATGAATATTAGAAAAACTGTAAATGATTTTGCTCACAAAATATCGATACCAAAGTTTTGCTTCGAAAATCAGTATTTGCTACATCATGAGAGGATCCTACCGTCAAATAAGATGTTGTGATGCCAGTTTTAGTAAAAAAATAAATAAATAAATAAATGGATTCAACATCCTTGTCTAAGTAACCAATTTTATCAAAAGCCTTAAATATTATCTTTTGATGAGGAAAACAGCGCAGTGTTGAACAACTCGAATATAAAGAGGCATCACTGCTGATTTTCCTTAGCACGTTAAACTAGAAGTTGTTATGAAAGCACTTGAAGAGCTTACGATCTTATCTCAGACCACTTCATCATTAATTAAAATTTCGCTCATTGCACATCTAGCTTAAAATAGCTTTGCTAATTGCTTACAAATGTTGCATCTCTCTCTCTCTCTCTCTCTCTCTCTCTCTCTCTCTCTCTCTCTCTCTCTCTCTCTCACACACACACACACACACACACACACACACACACACACACACACACACACACACACACACACACACACACACAACTACTGATACAGGGAAAGTAGAGGCAATCCTGTCTAATAAGTATACACAGTTGTCTGTAAACCACGTACGAATAAATAATGTAGTGTAATTTACCTGGATATAGCGTACTGAAGCCTCATGCGAAGTAATTTAACGCAATGTCTGTACAGGCGATTAAGAACCATTATTTACCTGCACATAATGAGGATCAGGCAATAAAGAGAAGCATTGTTTTAATGAAATCATCACGTTTATGGTATAGATAGACCATTGAATTAAACTACAAATAAAAAAAAATAATCACCCGTGTAACAATGCGAATAGAATTTTCATTCAAATAATGAGGCTATTTCCTAACGTTGGGCTTAACTGTGTTTTTTGGTTATGATGAAGACCATAGATGTAAAGGAAATTCACAGTGATATTACAAATATAACTTGCAATAAATCTAAGAGAACATATATTACCTTTTTTATGTTTCTGTAGAAAAGTAATAAAATAATAATGCAATGGCCATTTGTAATAATCTTAGTTACATTCTATATAAGTAGCACTGGCAGCCAGAAACATTATTATTATTATTATTATTATTATTATTATTATTATTATTATTATTAGAGTTCACCATGCCACTTATCTTGTCATTTCTGCTTTACTTCACATTCCAGACTAGTATTCGGAGCAGCCGTATCATTGACCATTACGAAGAAAAGCTACATTTTCAGTAATCTTCTGGGGGGAAAAGTTTTTAGCCGGGGATTGTGTTCACCCATTTGGGCTGTCTTAGTAGCTATACATTATCATTTGATAATAGTTCTTTCTAAATACTTTAATTATAAGAGACCTCCTCACTAAAGAAAATTGCATTGAAACGTTTTTTTTCTTTAAACAGGTTTTTGAGTGTAAATTTTCTATAGTTCTGTGCAGCATTTTGAACATTGTTATATTCACATATTCATTTCGCGTGATAAAGTAAAGTGTATTATTTTAGTTTTCGGTTGTGAATGGTTTATGATAGTGGTTCATGTACTGTGGCTTTTTGATATATGGCGCTGTGCAGCTTTTTGCGTCCTGGAATACCAGTATGTATTTTTGGCATTCAGCTGTGTTTCATACAACCGTTTTTTTCCACCGTGATTTTGCCTCTTTGCTTTTATAGCTCTCTTTGTTTTGTTTTTTTTAAAGTACATTTTTTTGTTTTGCGGTGCAGATATCAGAATAGAGTTCTAGATCCAGTGATTCTATCTGGTGTGCTACAGCGCGCAAGTTAAAATCTGCCATCTGTTTTCACTTCCAGTTACATGCCTAATTATCCTTCATTACAGATCGAAATGTAAGACTACAAAGCACTGTGTTTTTGTGGTGGCAAATGTGCCAATTATGCGAGTACCTTTTTTGGACTTGGTGATTCCATATACTCCACAGCTAACTTTGAATTCATGAAAACAGTTTTTTCTTTTATTTCAATCATTCGCTTCGGTTTGGTGTAACGAAGTATATTATCAATTGGTTTGGGTTTGTGGTACTGAATCAGAAAAAACTCCACTTCAGTTACTATCTGAAGCATCTAAATCATAGGATCTGAGCTAAAAAAAACTAGCATCAATTTCAGTATCTTTAAAAATGTTACCCAGTAACATGCTCATTTTGTACTCTTCTGCAAACCTAATTTGGCCAACATCTAGCAAAAATTACGGTCAAAATCAGTTCTTAATTTTCTAAACAGCTCACTTTGGAACAAAAACGCCGAAACAATAAGAAAAGAGTCTAAAAGATGCTAATAATTTATTTTTATACAATGAATCGTCTTGACGTTAGAAAAGCAGCAGAATATATCTTATATTTCTCGTAATCTCCTTTCCTTAATAATGCCTAAAAGATGATTATGTAAGTCATTATGAAGGATATTAACCGTTCCCAAACTGCGAGTAACTTTGCCTGTATTACTGATAGATATGGGTAAGACAGTTAACTTGCAATTTATTGCTATTCTGGGAAAGCTTGTTTTAGTATTTAAAAGGTCTTATTTTTTTAGGATCAAATATCTATGAGATGTCTTGTACTGAATTTTTTGCATTAATCACCATTCTCTTCATTACTAATTATTCATAGGTTTGTTAACATACTTCTTGACATGTATATTATTTTTTATTGCTGTTTATTAACTGTGTAACAATATTTCTGTTAATGTTGGGAAATTTTTTGAAAAATTCAAATAGAGAAAACAGATTACTACACAACATAGTAATATAAGGTAACGATGCAAACAATATCTTAGGGATTTTATTCCATGGGATGAGGCCGTTATCTGTATGTAACTTTTCTTTCAGGCTGCCATTCGTTAAAGTCGGATAATTGCGTTGTTTCTCAGTCATCGATGAGGTGTATAGATGCAGAGTAAATTTTTCAAGAAAGGAGAATAAGTCCTCCCTTGCTCCGATCAATATTGTCTGTCTAATTTGGGAGGATACGCTCTCGTTACCAGCCGGAGTGCCAGTGACTTCTCAAGAATTATGGTTCTACATATTCATTTAATAATGATCATTTTGAATATTGAAATAGTAATTTTCAGACGGGTAAAATCCCAACAGCTACAAATTGATGATTTGTGAGGCTTCTTATTCAGTCATCATCCATGATGATAATAATAATATATTTTGTAAGCGACTCCGGAAACCAAAAGTACATCTCCCCTGAGCGTAAGAGTAAGTAAATATAAGAAAATAATGGTGCGGGATGACGCAACTGGAAGGGGGTGAGAAGAAGCTAGGAAAAGCCTTTGTAATTTAACGGTAAAACGATTGAATTCGAAGACAGAGACACCACAATTGTTAGTTGCCACGGAATAAATGCAGAAATTTACGATCAATCGCAGGAAGGAACATTTAATTTCTTAGGTAAACTGGAATTTAAAATAGAGAGGGCGAAGTCATCTTGCGGCGTGAAGGGTGCACAAACCGATTCGATCTTGTTACGAAGGGAAACAAAATTAATGGTATCTTATTTATGATGGAAATTTTCAAATAATGAAAAGGGAAGGTTAACACAAATCCTGAATAATAAACACAGTCATTGAGAAGTCGTTTAAGACTTTGAATAATGTGATCTTGGATGTATTTGACTACTAGACCGCTTAAAATTATTGACGAGAGATTGGGTTTCGTTGTACCCAATTTGAATACATTTCCTGATATTGCCACACCCTTTATTTCTATTGTCTAAACACTTTCTTATTTGATAGTTCACAAGACAAATTGCAGTGGATAAAAACATTCCCTGCACTATTCAATCCTGGAAAATATGAGTAAATCCTACTGACATTTTTACCCATTGGTGTCAAAAGACTTGTAAAAATACACTCCTTTAAAACTTAACATGATTATAAATAACACTCAGACGAATTTTATGTTGTATAAGAAAGAACCTAATGTCCTGTTATTGAACTTCCGAATACGTATATTACCATATAGTGAGGTTATTCTTCTAAAAGATGACGTTGGAAATGTAAATAGAATCACAATGAAATGGAGCTAGACGTCATCACTTCTGTAGGTTAGCCTTGAAATATTCATGAAAAAAATCAACGAACTCATCGAACGAATCCTCCTGAGAAAAGATTCATCAGATGTAGCCTTTAATACGGGATACGTTGCAAGCCTCATTTTTTCCAAATCAAAATAAAAAGAACCAAACCGACTACAATATAAAGAGCTTTAGATTGATTAGATTCCATCAACCTATGAGGGGAAAAACTTTTTCCATTCTTTATAGTTATTTCAGCTGAAAACTTTCGCAATAACGAAGAGATTAAGCTCACCTTTTCAACATCGCTCATATTTCCATGAAATGGCTAATGGCATCAAGAATTAATCCACTGAAATCCAGGCAATCTTGCCAGACCATTTTTGAAATCCCCTGTTGCGTCGATTACTGCAAAGTTCGATTAACTGATCAGATTCCTTCATTAACGGTTCCTTTCTTATCATGAATGTGGGTTCATATCAGACACTTCAAATCATTAAGCTTTATTATTATATTTTCTTTTGTTTACCCTTTTCCATTTATGGGAATATATATATATATATATATATATATATATATATATATATATATATATATATATATATATATATATAGGTGCGTGTGTGTGTGTATATTTTCACGAGCCTAGCCTGAGATTGGTCTATCTGGCTCTAAGCACACTCTAAACTCATCTGACTACTTGGTTTTCAAAGGAAATGCAAGACTTCACTAATTAGGTTTTATTACAATGATCAGAAGGATATTGCAAATGGAGGTCCTCACTAGCTTCTTGGCACTGATATTACATTAGTCACAAAACTAATATTGCCAATATCAACGACTTAATGATCTATGGTGAATTTTCTTAACTATAAAATTAATTGTCTCTGAAATAAAATCCCAGTGTGGGGGAACCTCTAAGACTAAGTAAATGTACAGAATTCTGCCACGTAGGCATATAAGTCTTCAGGAATTACTCTTGAAGTGTTCTTCTATGTCGGGAATTCAGGAATTGGCACCGTGGGCGAACAGATAGACACACAGCATCAAACGCCTATTTGATGCAGAGAAAACAATTTCTCGGTCACGTAGGGAGTGCTGAAGGCTGCGAAGAAACAGTGTATGCAATAACAAATGCTGCAAAGATGCTTACATTACTTCAAATGAAAACATTAACACTTCACCTATTTTCTCAGAGCTCCAAGGGGCGGAAATATCAGAAAGAGTGAAAATTATAAGGGAAGACTGGGCGTCATAACAACTCCACACTCCAGACTGTACCTTTTTCCCATAGGATGCATTGTCTTGATGTATAGCCAGACTTTGCAATAAGGCAAGGAACTTGGTGGGACTACGTTCACGAAAAAGGCTTGACTGGGTCAGAAAGGGGAAGGGCAGTTGGAGACCGACCTGTCAAGGATTCTACGCTGAAGCTGGCTTGTAAAGAACTCTCTGTGTGACCCCTGGTCAGGTCCTTATATAGTCCCTGGTCCAGCCTTCAAGTCTTTAACCCGCGTGTGGCGTTTGTCCGTTAACCCACCAGTTTTCATGTTTTGGCGGCATTGACAGGAGTGGTGCTGGAACAAGGAGAGGAACGAGAGCACCCAGGGGAAATTAAAGGTTGACAAACGCGGGATTAAGGCTTCGAGAGGAAGGATGGAGTCTTTTCGTGAAGAAGGCGCCAAAAATTTAGCTGGTGCTAATGTCAGGGGTTGTTTTGATCGCTCCCTGTTCCTTGGTTCTGGGTGGTAGTCGTGAAGTTAACTCACCATTGGTACTTTGCATGCTTTCTCCTTTTAATTTAAATTTAAAAATAAGTGGAGCTTCACGTGCTGTTGCTAATAGCAATTGCATGTTACAATATATATATATATATATATATATATATATATATATATATATATATATATATATATATATATATATATATATATATATATATATATATATATATATATATATATATATATATATATATATATATATATATATATATATATATATATATATATATATATATAATATATATATACACACAGACACAGACACACACACACACTCTTACCACTTATGATTATTCACGAGAGATTGGGTTGCGTTGCAAACAAGTTGAATACATTTCCTGATACTGACGCACTTTTATCAATATTAGTGAAACTTTTTTTTTTTTTTGGCTTGGGGGGAATAGTTTCCAAGGCAAATTGCAGTGTATGAAACATGCATGCTACGATACGATCCTCATTGTTAAAACACTTGTGGATATACAGTTCTTTAAATTTTAACAGAATTGGATACATCACCCAACCAAATTTCATCAAGTTACTGAACTCCCGTACTTGTATATTAATATACAGTGAAGTTATTTTTCAGTGATGAAGTTTATGTAGATAGAATCACAATGAAACTGAGCTAGACGCCATAGCCTCTATAAGGTAGCTTTTAATATTCGTAAAAAGCCACGCTTTCACCAAACAAATCCTTGTGAGAAAAGAAACATCAGGTGCAAGCTTCAAGAAACTTCCCAGTTTCACCTTTGGTACTTTTATCATCCTTAGGCAAATTTCATTCTCATTCTTTCCTTTTTCAAGTATACATATATATATATATATATATATATATATATATATATATATATATATATATATATATATATATATATATGTATATATATATATGTATGTATATATATATATATATATATATATATATATATATATATATATATATATATATATATATATATATATATATATATATATTTGTGTGTGTATGTGTGTATAGATGTGTGTATAGGTGGGTGTTTGTGTGTATTTCTGTAAAGAGAGAGAGCCAAAGAAACAAAACGTTTATATTTTTGGAGATGTTTCGTCAGTTTAAAGACATAATGGCCAATTGCAATCTTTGGAGACTGCCACATAAGAAGTAGCTTAATACCTCGTAATTTCTATGGAATGTTAGAAAATTAAGTATAAAGTTCTGAATTCGAATATATATAATAGATGAAAAACAGCTAGTATGTACGAATGTCTTGAAATCAATTTCAATCGTAAAATAAAAAAAAGTGGTGATTAAATTGAGGCGCCCAGCGGAGCAAGGGTGCAAGCGCCGTTTTTTACAAACTGAGAAAAATGCATTTAAAGTTTTCAAACATCAATATGTTTGAAACCAACCATACGATTTTAATCTAGTTTTCGTCATTTTAAAGGAAATTTATCCGTGTACCATATATCCCAAAATTATGCCATTATTATATCTTATACTTAAGCTATAGTATAAAATGTAAGGTAAAGTAGAGTGTACAAGCTTATTATTTTACTCGGTAATAACGATTTTTGCGGTTGATTTTACTTTCTTTGGTCCTTCCTTAATTATTGACATTATAACACTTAAGAAAAAACGTCATGGTAAACACACACACACACAAAATAAATAAATAAAAAATAAGAAAGCTCAATACAAAAAAATGCTAAATAGCAATAAAAAAAGCATTGATTGTAATTCCTGAATTTTAATCAATAACATGGTTTTAAAATTTTTTAGATGAATGGTAAATAAAAATAAAATTCTTTGAAATTAATGAAATAATACCAGAAACATTAGCACAAGTGAAATTCATGTCCAGAGCATCAACGTTAGCATCTCTGACCGGGACCTCTTCTTCTTCAGGAGTATCATTAAACCTTCCTCCTTCTTGAGTGTCAAAGTCCTTGAAGTACTGAGTGCGATTTCTAAGTGTTCACGTTAAAAACAAAAAGTTGTATGTCCACAGTTTTCTTTTATAAAAAGCAACGCTAGTACTCAGCTTGGGTGTCGGCAATATTTGTTGCAGATCGAAACATAACGCCAAAAAATCATCATTGTCTGAAGTACTAAAGCTATCAAGCGCAGCTCTAGCTTGTGTTGCAAGCACGTTATGTCCATCCAACTCACATTGCATTTCATCCAACTGAGCCTGTTCACAACCCATTTGTTTATATTTTGAAATATCTGCTGACAATAAATCACAGGTGTTGCATGTATCAACAACTGGGGCATGAAACCAATATTAAATTCAGTCCTAAACACGTTATGATAATAATTAAGAGAGACAATATCCACATTTGGGTGCTCATCTTTAATAAACTTCACATACATATCATACAACTTCACAACACTAAGATTCGATTCCATGTACATGCGGTTACGAGATTTTGCGCGAGAATAATGAGATGTCATGGTCGGCAGCGTCTTAATGTGTTCACGCACAAGGTCTGCTTTTTCCCCAGAAAATTTTTATACCCTTGCGTTTGTTCCCCGCTTGTCAGCCACTGTTGTTTTCCCCAGTGTCAGTTTCTTTAAAACAACACGTACCCTCTTATCCCCTATTCCAAAAATAGCCATAAAAGCTTTTCTGCATACATTGTAATGCTTATCTCCATATATCATGCTATACAAAATTGTTTGTGTACGTGAACTTTCCTCTGCGGGTTTCCTTCGACGTTTTATTGTCACTGAAACCATTAATTTCTGCAAATATGATGTGTGGGCATTGTAGTTCCCCATGCCCCAATAGTCTTTAAACAATGCCTCTATCACATACATAGTAACTTTCTGAAAACACCCATCAGCACAAGCAGGTCCAATTTTACGGGCTTCTACTTCTTTAAGAGTCTTTGTGCTAGTATAAGCCTAACCGTCATTACGAAGTTTTTTAGTGATACCCATTTTCCAAGTTTCAGGATGGCCTTCCTTTTACGACCATGTGAAGAACCAGGCTCATTAATAATTTCACTTGATCGCTATTGATAACTTCGCCTTCAATAATATCGATCTCTTGGTGATCGCTGTTATTAACATTATCAGCCACGGTAAAAGAAAAAAATATTTAATTGCTAAGAAAATACTCATAAGAAGTAAAAAAATATCAGAGCATCTGATAACAGAAGAACATGTGATAAGAGAAAGGATGCCGAGTTCAAGCGGGAGGTAGTTGAGGAGAGACAGCAATGCTCACTCCCCCATACCTCCTGCCCTCACCACCCCAGGTTTAAAGGGACAGTTGAGAAGCACCCTTATGCAAGCGAGTCTGTTGGCAGAAATTTCTACATCCCGTAGGGGTGAAAAAGTACTTGTGTTCAATGGCATATTAGACCATAATGTTTCAACCCTACGGTCACATACGATGTACTGATGCATAGAGGGAAGCCTGGGGAAAAATGTCGTACTGCTAACTCAATTTCGGCCGCGGTGGCGCTTGTGCCCTTGCTCCGCCGGGCGCCTCAATTCTTTTCCCTTAACCTCGTGAGCACATATTATCAGGCTCGCCCAAGCATAAATAAAACCCATTTGGATGCTCTTGCATTATTCCCTTATTATTACAAAAAACGAGTAATCTTTACATTCTTTTCTTTTCTTCAGTAGCGGACTTGCTGTTGCCATACATGGCGGAGGTGGGTCATTGCCGAGGCTAGTACATTTCCCCGCTCACGACGGGTAAAAGCAGTACAACATCTCGGCAAAAGACTTATACCTCTCTTGATGGCTCAATGGTTAACGTCCACTGGAGTCGCTGAATAGGTTTTCGTGTCACGGGTTCGTGTCCCGACGATTCCAATTCATTTATCACTTATATAAATTCCCCTTCGGCGACAATTCTCCAATGGAGATATCCCGAGGTAGCGTGAATTCGATATTAAGTGACATTTGTAGCTTCATGATTGTATATAAATCACGGTGTGATAAAAATTTCATAATAAGAGCTGCGTGTTCCAAATGTACCATTGAACTGTCATGGTGGAGGTGGGTCATTGCCAAGGCTAGTACATTTCCCCGCTCACGACAGGTAAAAGCAGTACAACATCTCGGCAAAAGACTTATACCTCTCTTGATGGCTCAACGGTTAACGTCCACTGGAGTCGCTGAATAGGTTTTCGTGTCACGGGTTCATGTCCCGACGATTCCAATTCATTTATCACTTATATAAATTCCCCTTCGGCGACAATTCTCCTACGGAGATATCCCGAGGTAGAGTGAATTCGATATTAAGAGACATTTGTAGTTCATGATTGTATATAAATCACGGTGTGATAAAAATTTCATAATAAGAGCTGCGTGTTCCAAACGTACCAATGAACTGTCATGGCGGAGGTGGGTCATTGCCGAGGCTAGTACATTTCCCCGCTCACGAAGGGTAAAAGCAGTACAACATCACGGCAAAAGACTTATACATCTCTTCATGGCTCAATGGTTAACATCCACTGGAGTTGCTGAATAGGTTTTTGTGTCACGGGTTCGTGTCCCGACGATTCCAATTCATTTATCACTTATATAAATTCCCCTTTGGCGCAATTCTCCAACAGAGATATCCCAAGGTAGCGTGAATTCGATATTAAGCGACATTTGTAGCTTCATGATTGTATATAAATCACGGTGTGATAAAAATTTCATAATAAGAGCTGCGTGTTCCAAACGTACCAATGAACTGTCATGGCGGAGGTGGGTCATTGCCAAGGCTAGTACATTTCCCTGCTCACAACAGGTAAAAGCAGTACAACATCTCGGCAAAAGACTTATACCTCTCTTGATGGCTCAATGGTTAACGTCCACTGGAGTCGCTGAATAGGTTTTCGTGTCACGGGTTCGTGTCCCGACAATTCCAATTCATTTATCACTTATATAAATTCCCCTTCGGCGACTATTCTCCAACGGAGATATCCCGAGGTAGTGTGAATTCGATATTAAGCGACATTTGTAGCTTCATGATTGTATATAAATCACGGTGTGATAAAAATTTCATAATAAGAGCTGCGTGTTCCAAACGTACCAATGAACTGTCATGGCGGAGGTGGGTCATTGCCAAGGCTAGTACATTTCCCCGCTTACGACGGGTAAAAGCAGTACAACATCCCGGCAAAAGACTTATACCTCTCTTGATGACTCAATGGTTAACGTCCACTGGAGTCGCTGAATAGGTTTTCGTGTCACGGGTTCGTGTCCCGACGATTCCAATTCATTTATCACTTATATAAATTCCCCTTCGGCGACAATTCTCCTACGGAGATATCCCGAGGTAGAGTGAATTCGATATTAAGAGACATTTGTAGTTCATGATTGTATATAAATCACGGTGTGATAAAAATTTCATAATAAGAGCTGCGTGTTCCAAACGTACCAATGAACTGTCATGGCGGAGGTGGGTCATTGCCGAGGCTAGTACATTTCCCCGCTCACGAAGGGTAAAAGCAGTACAACATCACGGCAAAAGACTTATACATCTCTTCATGGCTCAATGGTTAACATCCACTGGAGTTGCTGAATAGGTTTTTGTGTCACGGGTTCGTGTCCCGACGATTCCAATTCATTTATCACTTATATAAATTCCCCTTTGGCGCAATTCTCCAACAGAGATATCCCAAGGTAGCGTGAATTCGATATTAAGCGACATTTGTAGCTTCATGATTGTATATAAATCACGGTGTGATAAAAATTTCATAATAAGAGCTGCGTGTTCCAAACGTACCAATGAACTGTCATGGCAGAGGTGGGTCATTGCCAAGGCTAGTACATTTCCCTGCTCACAACAGGTAAAAGCAGTACAACATCTCGGCAAAAGACTTATACCTCTCTTGATGGCTCAATGGTTAACGTCCACTGGAGTCGCTGAATAGGTTTTTGTGTCACGGGTTCGTGTCCCGACAATTCCAATTCATTTATCACTTATATAAATTCCCCTTCGGCGATTATTCTCCAACGGAGATATCCCGAGGTAGTGTGAGTTCGATATTAAGCGACATTTGTAGCTTCATGATTGTATATAAATCACGGTGTGATAAAAATTTCATAATAAGAGCTGCGTGTTCCAAACGTACCAATGAACTGTCATGGCGGAGGTGGGTCATTGCCAAGGCTAGTTCATTTCCCCGCTTACGACGGGTAAAAGCAGTACAACATCCCGGCAAAAGACTTATACCTCTCTTGATGACTCAATGGTTAACGTCCACTGGAGTCGCTGAATAAGTTTTCGTGTCACGGGTTCGTGTCCCGACGATTCCAATTCATTTATCACTTATATAAATTCCCCTTCGGCAACAATTCTCCAACGGAGATATCCCAAGGTAACGTGAATTCGATATTAAGCGACATTTGTAGCTTCATGATTGTATATAAATCACGGTGTGATAAAAATTTCATAATAAGAGCTGCTTGTTCCAAACGTACCAATGAACTGTCATGGCAGAGGTGGGTCATTTCCGAGGCTAGTACATTTCCCGCTCACGACAGGTAAAAGCAGTACAACATCTCGGCAAAAGACTTATACCTCTCTTGATGGCTCAATGGTTAACATCCACTGGAGTCGCTGAATAGGTTTTCGTGTCACGGGTTCGTGTCCCGACGATTCCAATTCATGTATCACTTATATAAATTCCCCTTCGGCAACAATTCTCCAATGGAGATATCCCGAGGTAGCATGAATTCGATATTAAGCGACATTTGTAACTTCATGATTATATATATATATATATATATATATATATATATATATATATATATATATATATATATATATATATATATATATATATATATATACATATACATATATATATATATATATATATATATATATATATATATATATATATATATATATATATATATATATATATATATATATATATATTTTCATTCCTGCTGCTGCAATGAACCCACGGTACTGTATCATAAAGATCACGAATTACGAATAAAAGATTTCTGTAACCGTACGGTTAATACAGATATGTTAAAACTAACAACTAAGTCATGTGAACATTTACTGTAGACAGTACTAAAGCAAAATAACAGTCGCTTAGATATGGTTGAAGAAACCCATTCAAATAAAAGTTACAGAATACAAATCTTCGGCAGTTGGTATTAGTAACTCCTCTCGTTACCAAATAAAAATGAAAACGTAGTGATATTTCAGGAGAAAATATATTTCAAGGTACGAAGCGTAACTCTTATTCCAATACGAAATAGCTTTGGAAGAAGGTGAGGGTTGGAAGAAGGCTGGAAATGATTAGAAAAGGATATATATATATATATATATATATATATATATATATATATATATATATATATATATATATATATATACATATATATATATATATATATATATATATATATATATATATATATATATATATATATATATATGTATATATATATGTGTGTGTGTGTATATGTATGTATATATATACACACACACACACACACATATATATATATATATATATATATATATATATATATATATATATATATATATACTATATATATAATATCTGTGTGTATACATATGCATGCGCACACACACACACACACACATATATATATATATATATATATATATATATATATATATATATATATATATATATATATATTAGAAATTAACATACATCGGGAAACACTTTCTGCAACTGTATGAATCTAATCTTTTGCGTTGCGAGGAGGGGAGCTGCACAACCGAAAGGACGTTACGCATTTTAAAAGTCAAGTCGTCCCTGGCAATAAAGGAAAGAGGGGTTAAGAGTTATTTCCTATTTTCCTGACCAGATGTGGGACACTTTTGGGGCAGTCATATTTACTCTCTCTCTCTCTCTCTCTCTCTCTCTCTCTCTCTCTCTCTCTCTCTCTCTCTCAAGTTGTTTTATTACTACAGTTATCCTTCGGATTTTCAAGCGAGTCACAGGTTTATTCATCAGTTTCATTTTCTACCGACTTAATTCCCATTTCCTCGTGGATAATTAATTCTGAACCCTTAGAGCACGCCAATGCTCGCGGTGAAAAAAATGTCCTAACACGGCAGGGTTAAGAAAATCTCGAAGGAAGTACATCAGTAACCTGGACGCCAGAGTCACGGCCAGGGCACGCTGCATAATACAAACATACTCAGAACTGTGAGGCAATAATTTACCTAGAAATGATGAATTAAAAAAGTTCTTTTGCAACCACCAAGGAACAGAAGTCGGGGAAAAGTTTGGTCATGTAAATGTTATAAAAACAGTAATTTTCAGTTATTTGTTGGAAATATGAATTTTCAGAGTCTGTATTCCAGGTTTCAGACCATCAGCAATAGATGCTCGTATATTACATGAATTGTTAAAAAAGACACAGCGAACCTTTAATACACACCTCGGTGTCACGTAGAGAAAGGGAAGATGTTTCTGTTTTCTCATGGAAACACGAGGAAACATTGCATGAGACATCGAGATTTTTTCTACAGCATGGTGAAAGAAATGAAAGAAAAAATATACATACATATATATATATATATATATATATATATATATATATATATATATATATATATATATATATATATGTATATATATATATATATATATATATATATATATATATATATATATATATATATATATATATTTATATATATACGTATACTGCTACGAATATCTGGGGGATACTTACTTGACTCTGGGCGGCAAAGGATAACGCAGGGGAGTTCCTTTTATTTATTACACATCTGACTCAATATTAGGACAATTCGTAGACAAAACAAAGGTAATCTATGGTTTAGGGCCTTCTTCATGTGAGGGAATTATGTAAACTCAAGGGTTCTCTTAACTAATTATATTTACATAACAACACAAATCACAAGAATGACGAATTGCTGGGCAGGTAATAACAAGGGCCTGCTAGAATAATGATTCCTACGCAATAAATATTCTATGCTGACGATGTTTTCGCAACAGGGAACATCGCAGTGGAAAGGGGAACTGCGCATGGATCGGCTGAGAGATTCCACAGTCGAGGCCTATCTGCAAATATATGCAAGACGGTTACTTGCAGTGATAATAAGACACTCAAAGGGAACTGAGGAATGCACAGATGGTGCCAGATAACTCAGTTCAATACTAATGCATAATTATGTTAACATTGAATGCTCCAACACAAATTACTGAAGGTGATTGCACAATGGAAAAATAAAAGGAATATTAGACAGAGAAATAACAGGGATCTTGACTGGCTAAAAAGGACCTTCTTCCTGCACATTGCCTTTGTCAAGATGGCGATGCCCTCCTTCAATAGGGCGCTGGCGATGGAGGAGGGAATTATAATGCCACTACAAAATACACTGGTTAATTCGAGGCCTGGGGTCGAAACATGTGGTTCAGAAGGACAGGCAAGGCAAGGACTTCTGTCCTCAGGTCATGTTCTAAGTGTTCTCTCTCGATTTCTGTTGCGGTGTCTATTTATAACCTTCAGGGATTACGCACAGCATCTCTTCCAGGTGGTGCAAAGTTCAATCTTTATCACGTTTTCTTTAATGTCGACCGCATGGTGTCAGTCAACCCACGTGGGTTCAGAATAGGGGGTGGCAACTTTCTCTTTTTTTGACTCCTCCCTTGCCTGGCATGACGCAGGGGTACCTGGAATTAGGCCTAAAAAGCCGTCACTTTGAACAGAGAGAGAGAGGGGTTAGGCTTACCATTTTGGGGAATGGAAGAGAGAGTTTATGAAAGGGCGAGTTGAAACCTCAGTTCTAGTAATTAATGAGGGACATTAAATTTTATTTTTTCTCAATTACTTTGCAAAAATGTAAAAACGGGTGAGGTTGCGAGAAAATGGCCCCAGTTGTTGCAATATATATGCGTGCGTGTATACACTCATATTAAAGAAAGGAAATATATGCATATATATATATATATATATATATATATATATATATATATATATATATATATATATATATATATATATATGTATATATATATATATATATATATATATATATATATATATATATATATATATATATATATATATATATATATATATACATATATATGTGTGTGTGTTTGTTTGTGTGTGTAAACGAACAATAATTCTCCTGGAATGCTTTTTTTAATAAATGAAATTTTTCAGACAATTTGTAATGAAAACATTTTTAATGCGTTAATTTTAATGTTTCTTTGCCTTTTAATAAACTTCCCATTTCCCGTACATTACACAAAATTAATTACGAAATCACTGAAAAAATAGGGCAGAGTCGTTCTCTGCCGACTCACCCATTATTGCTTTCCTGTTATTATGTCTCCACTTTTATCCCAATAACATTTTATTCATTCCCCATCTCTTCTTCCTCAGTATTTGCCTCCTTTCTTCAGGGGGTGTGAAATTGACTGCCTCCTCCAAGCGGAAGTCAGGTGGAGGAGCCCTTTGATTCATATCCCATTACATGCTGATAGAATGCAACTCCTCTCGCAAAACGCAGTGGTGGGAGTTTAACTAAATCCCCCTCTCCCTCCAAGTGGATCCCTCTGAAAGAATCTCCTGTTCCTCTTCCTCTGTCTTCTAGGAAAGTAGTTAAAGTTTCGTGTTAACGGTTTGTGCAGAAATATCTAAATTCTGTACTTTTCTGTCTATTTCTTGGTAAGCGTGGGTCATTTAGATCCATCTTTATACACAATGTATATTCAAATATTCTAAAAAAAAATCTAAATACCAAAAGATAAAACTAAAACACTGCTGATTACCTCTTTCCTTTAAAATTATTACTATTCTTTTTGTATACTCACAATTATCTTTTCCATAATTCTTTGACTGTTTCACGACTTTTCAGCCAAACTGGTAGTCTGTTTTTCTTTTTCTAGCTCCTGTAGTCTGTCTGCTTGTTAGCCTTAGTAGTATCATCTACTGAAAATAAGGTAACATAACAGAAATTATTTGATCAACATCAATGTCAGTCGCAATGTTCCCTTCCCTATTTCCATATACTGTAATTTGGTTCTACCACCTCTTGATTAAAGTCAACATGATTGGGAAGCCTACACAACTTCCTTCCCATAATGAAGATAGACATTATTGTATTTGGATCCCAGGATTATTTCTCCTGTACTGCGTTAGGGCCTCTGAAGAACTATACTTTCAGATCTAATTGAATAAATGATATTTAAATGTTTATCAAAATATTATTCTAAGATAAAAAATAAGGAATAAAAAACTAAGGAAATAAAATGTTACTAACGTGCCATTGGAATAAATCAGCAAGTGAACACTGGACCGAGTAAACACTGATTATTAGCAGTTTGAAAACTTCTCACATTGAACGGCTGACGACCCAGATGTTAAAAATCTTCCGCCTTTTTGCAACCAGTTTAGGATACAACCAGTTGCATTACGATGGAGGAAGAGCAACACTCTAAACGTTCATCACGATCAAGTTTTATAAGCTCATCAGAATGGTATACTATTGCCGTAATACACAGTTGTGACTTTGTCTGCCCACGACCTAAACTTTTGAAAATGATGCTGTCATACCAGCATAGCAGATCAAGAATAATTTCATTATTTTGATATAACTGGAAGCCTCACGTACTGGGAAAACCCTTACCCGGAGATTCCCGAGAATTTAGTTTTTAAGGTTGATAATATTTATTTATTGAGGAACTATTCTTAGCTCCTGGATGAGTCGGCTATATTTTGTACATAAATTGTTAATAATTGCTTGTACGTTTCTAGTCATATTGAAACCTCTAAAAAATTTACTTTGCCGCATTCTTGCTGTTACGTTAAAGTCGAATATAACGAAATTTGTTCTATGAAAATAATTAGAATATCTGAACGTGCCAAACCACTATTTATGAGGCCTTATTTCGAAAGAGGAGCTTCCAGTATCCTTTCAGGTTAATGTTTTCCTTCGGCTTGCGTTATTCGTATCCATTGAGCAACTCAAACAGGCAATAAGGTTTGTTGAAGATCAAACAAGAAGAGTAAAGTGAAAAGTAAAAAGTACATCGTCTATTTATCCAGTTCCTTCGATGATTTCAAGATTAATGGTATTTTAATGGAGGAAAGGAGGGGACGTAATGGTGTATAACGATGCCATTAGGTCGTCATAGAAGTGCTGGAGTGGCTTTGACGATCAAAGGGAGGTTTCTCTATGGTTTGTGATCACCGAAGATTAGGTGTACTTCAGTCTTGACTGATGAGAAGCCCGTGTTGGGCGATGTGTATATGTTACCGTAAACCACGTGTCTCGATCTTGTTATTATTTAATAATAAGATCTGTGGAGTCATCAAGAGAAATGGATAAGCTCACTTACAGGAACATTTACAAGCTGAATTTAAATTTAATGCCTATTTTGAAGAAATCAAACACCGCCAAAGAAACATAACAAGGAAAAGTGTTACATTTACATATAATATGAGCATGAATGAATGAACGCTTCGAATACGTTATATTCTATGGATAAATAACGTAAATAAGCCCATCAGCTGTTTATCGCTCGATGGTCCTATTTTTCTTACCGTTACCTTCGTTTTTTTCGTTTTTTCTTTGTGTTTTTGTGTTTTCTCCTTGTTTCAATATTTTTTTTATTAGTTCCCGTCTGGGTAGGTCCTTCTTTTAGGGTCATGGTGTTCCTGATATTTTAAATGAGTTAATATTTTAAATGAGGTAACATTTTAGTGTTTTAATGAATACTTTTTATGAATAATTATTGAGAGTCAACTTGCTGTATTTAAGCCTTGAAGATTCAACAGTGTAGTTGTGAAAGGTTGGCATTAGCAGTAAATTATATATTGTATCGAGTGACTTTCCCTGAATGTCTACGAGTGTGTATGTATATATATATATATATATATATATATATATATATATATATATATATATATATATATATATATATATATATATATATATGTAAAGGCTCGCGAAGGTGACCTTTGAAAAGTTGGGTCAGCTATTCGCAGGGTCCATTTTCACTATACGCAGCAGATAGGAAACTGCTGAAACATTCGCATACCACAAGGGTCGAAGAAACCACCTTGGTGACAAGACACGGGCTGGGAAATGCGTTTTCAGCAAAGAACGTTCTAGAAGCTGAACCAGTTACAAAATCCGGTTTTTGAAGGATGCTTCTTAATAATGTATGGTGTGTACGTGTACTTCGGGACGCCTTGAAATACAGAGGCGTGTCTTGCCGAACTTTGACCTCGAATGATGTCATACAAAAGTACGTTCGTTCGTGCGTTACATAATGAATATAATGGGAGGAACTGTTGTTCGAATTGGACTTGTGAGATCCGATTCATGTGTGTCTGAAGATGTGAGTGATTTTTCACATGGAGACTGTCCCAGAGGACTTGTGGAGTGAGTAAGAATTCGTATACGTTTTTGGACTTTGTTTTTCAGAACTGTGAACACACGGTATCTCCTGTGACAGTGAAATGTGTGTTTCTGCAATTTTTTACATTTTATGATTTTTAATGTGACGTTTGTTTTTTTTCACAGGTATTTTCTGTTCCACTCCATTCCTATTCATTTTTCCTCTCTCCCTCCTACGAGGATGAGAGTGGTATGACATTTGAGATGACCTGTTTTAATTGATTGACCTGTTCATGTTTTGACAGATGAGTTATTTTCTGTAATTGGGGGTTTATGATTTTGGAGCATTATTTCCTTAGAAGATTTTCTGATAGTTATGTGAAACATTGGATTTCATTCTTCGTAATTTTTAAGAAGTTATTTTTCGTTGATTTTTGTCAATAAAGGGTTTTAGTTTTGTACTTAGTATCTCATTCCAGTGGTCCTCAGATTTTAGTTAGGGAAAGATATAACTTATGATGCCGGCTCACGTTACTGCTATCACACAATGTCTCGGGATAAGCGAGATCAAACCTCTGTTCATAAAACAGAGACTTAAATCAAGTATAGGCTCAGAAATGGCCGTTACATATATATATATATATATATATATATATATATATATATATATATATATATATATGTATGTATGTATGTATGTATGTATGTATGTATGTATGTATGTATGTATGTATGTATGTATGTATGTATGTATGTATGTATGTATGTATGTATATATATATATATATATATATATATATATATATATATTATATATATATATATATATATATATATATATATATATATATATATATATATATATATATATATATATATGTATGTATGTATGTATGTATGTATGTATGTATGTATGTATATATATATATATATATATATATATATATATATATATATATATATATATATATATATATATATATATATATATATATATATATATATATATATATATATATATATATATATATATATATATATATATATATATATATATATATATATATATATATACCACACATTACCACAGGTGAAAAATAAGAAACGGGGTGTAGGTCCTGACCGGTTTCGACTTTATTTCCAAGCCATTGACGAAGGACTGATACAGAGTGTGAGAAGTCACAAATATATATACTACAAGAACAGTAGTGATAATAATCATATATATATATATATATATATATATATATATATATATATATATATATATATATATATATATATATATATATATATATATATATATCACTAAATAGCGCGTGACAATATATTCAGCCAAGGCCACAGGAAAAATAAAAGAAGGTGTACCCAGCGCTTTCGTGTTATTTCAACCCATTTTCGAGGTACAATACTAAAAACACCGAGAATATCTAACGAAATAAACATAGAAGCTGAAAAAATGTAAACACAAATATCCAAGATCCGGTTAAAACTACTACAGCAGGTGCAGAACAGTTCAACAGGTGATTAAAACGAAACAATCTTACAAATCTCTTTAACAACAAATGCATTTAGTTTGAACATTCACTGGCTTACATTCAGTAAGTCACCGTGATGTTTAATAAAAGCTGATTCGATAACATTCCTACGGGTTATATTGTTACAATATAAAATAACTTTTGCCCCCATCCCAATGAATCATATGATTGAAATTATTAATGTGTAAAAATAAAACATTCGACATTTGTCTCGTTCTCACACTATAATCTGTGTTGTTTAATTCTTGTCTCCAGTCCTTTCCCAGGTTGTCCTATATAAAAAACAATTGCAATTCATGCAAGGAATCCTGTAAATACAGCCATGAGAAACTCTGGGAGAATTTCTTATTAATATGTTTTTCAAGGTATTTGAAAATTTAAAAACGACATTAATATTAAAATTCTTGCAGCAGTTTGAAACCCTACACAGGAGATCACTACATGGTAAAATAAGTACATTTTGATTGTTAGAAGTCACTCTGGTAGTTACTGAATAAAAAGTGTTTTGTGCTTTTTGCAAAGCACATTCAACAAAATATTTGGGGTATTTTAATTTATCTGATACGTTAACAATATTTGCAAACTCATCTTGAAGAAATTCAGGGCTGCAGATACGTAAAGCTCTTATAAGCACGGAAGAAAACTTAGACTTCTGTACTTAATTGCTCTGATTAGAATAATGATTGATGTATGCATTTATATTTGTAGGTTTCCTATAAACTGAGTATTTAATGCCATTTAAAGCACGGCGAACATTTACATCTGAAAATGAGAGACAACCATCATGTTCTTCTTCTTCATAAGTAAAATTAATAGAAGGTACCAAATTGTTCAATTTGAAAAGAAATGTATGCACATTTTCGGTTAGAGGCCATGTGCAAAAAATATCATCTACATATCTAAATCACACCAAATGACTGGAAGCAAGTTATTTTTTTATTATTGCTACAGAAGACTACGGTATAGAAGGAGAAAGCCGGAAAATAACCTCATCCATAAATTAGGGAACAGAAACCTACCACACAAACCATTCTATCTGACAGAGTCAGACACCGGAGAACAGTATTCTAGTAGAGGGAGCACAAAAAGCCTGGCCGTACATGAGGTTTTGACTAATCTAATTTCGCTACATGGGACTCCTCATTTCGTATAACCGCAACACCGACTTCATCCCGGGTCTTCCATCCACCTGAGTAGATCTTCATGGAGTCTTTATGGCTTAGTCGTGAGCTAAAGAAGTAAAAACTTCGGCGCAATCGAGTGTTCTTTACAGTGTGTAAAGTGTATAAAACTCTCAGTCACGGCCCATGATACTGTCAGTCGGGGCCCATGAAACTTTCAGCCACAGCCCGGTGGTGGCCTGTGTTCTTGGCACCTATAGCCCTGCCTGACTCACGATCATGGCTAACTTTAATCTTAAATAATATAAAAACTACCGAGGCTAGAGGGTTACAATTTGGCATGTTGAAGATTAAAGGGTGGATGATCAACATACCAATTTGCAGCCCTCTAGCCTCAGTAGTTTATAAGATCCGAGGGCGGACGGACATAATAAAAGACATCTCAATAGTTTTCTTTTACAGAAAACAAAAACTAAGATTTTACAGCCTGCTTTGATAGATTTTACTCACTTTCTACTTTTGGGCAGAATTTCCCTTTACATATCTTGCCCTTGCATTTGCTTTTCCATAAAACCTGTTTCATTATACAGCTTCTGTGGCCATTACAGCCTTATGGTTCCTCAATTCTGTGGTACAAATTCCTGTCAATAAAGATTTAATTTAATAACTGCGCACTGATTACACAGTCACATCGCTAATTGAAACTTAATACTTTACGAAGTCTTGGCAGTCTGAAATTAGTTCTATTTCCAGAAGACATTTTCATGGCTGCATTTGTGTTGTAATTATTTAGTTTATGGTCCAGGATGGGTTTTCTTTCATATGTGTTTGATTGAAGTTAATGAATTCATGTCTCAGCTGTTTATGGTCTTTGTCACCTCTTCTACGTTGTTGTGCTTGCCTCTTTAAGTGAGGTTTTGATGCCTTTAATGTATTCTTTAGGTGCCAATGTAAATGGTGCGGTCATCTAGAACGCCATACAACGTAATGAAAATGTTTAATAAAAACTTCTAGATTTCACCTCTGATAACAAACAAAAAAGCGAGTATTTGTAAGATGAACTGAATTACAAAATTTTCTTTGAAGCTCATTCAGTCTGTAATTCTGACTGCATCAAAACACATGAGAAAAACAAGTGAAAAGATTTTCTTTTCATGAAACTTTTAATCGATCACATCATGTTAAGTACAGGTGGCAGGAATTGATTATCAATTAACAGAATAAAACTGCAATCATCGAAATTGTAGCCTTTTGTTTATGCAAGCAATCCCTAATAGGAATAACAACTCTCTCTCTCTCTCTCTCTCTCTCTCTCTCTCTCTCTCTCTCTCTCTCTCTCTCTCCAACAAACTGAGCTCTGATGTCATGATTACTCTCTGCCATCAGCCCGAGAGTCTCATTTATCTCAGATCTAGCCGTCTTCCACATCAGCAATCCAGAATTGGTACGGATTTACTTCTTCCGTACGTTGAGTACTTGGGTCCTCCGGAAGAATAACGGGTGAGAATTCTAGAGGAATGAATAACAGATATATGCATTAAATGACCTTTTTTTCATGGAAGTAGTTTCTTTGCAGTTTTAACATTCCTGACATTTTATTTCAAATGGTTATCCTCCAAGCGTACAGACTTTTTTTTTTCAGTGGATAATATTTGATATTTCAAAAAGCTCTTTGTGTTAGATAATTTGATGTGAAGCGCGTGTTGCTACTGTCTGCAATCAAAAAATGGAGGGCAATTTGATATTTTATTTAGGAAGGCCACTTGCTGTAATAAGGAATCCTGACGTAAGTAGTTATCTTTTTATTTTGGCCTGGAAGAATAAAGGATATTCTTCTATGTCTTTTGTGGGGGAGACGTCATGATAATGATTTATGTTTATTTCCTTGGGAACTTAAATACGACTTAACTTAAGCATATAATGTAATGTTCAGGGGTTGGTGATTTCAGATTAAAAACTGTTACTATTAATACTTCTTCTTCTTCTTTCCCACCGTTATCCATCCCCACGTTAAGGGGTTGGTTGCCGGATGCGCGTTCTCCACCGCCTTCTATCAAAGGCACCATCCTCCACCAAACCTCTTCTCTCCATAGTACTATTAATACTTAGTAGCAGCCAACTGGGTATGACGTTGACGGTCGGTGGTAACAATCCAGGTGTTATTCTCTTGTAAATAATTCCGGAATAAAATCCAGCAGCAAGGAACTTCGAGGAGTTTTAATGTTTATGACCTCCCATCATCACAATATGCAAATGATAACCACAATTCACTTTTGTAAGAAGAGTTGGCATATTAATTCCTTGATGAATTCCAATCTTTGCTTCCACAGGCAATCATCAGGTATGCTTAAATTCTTTTTTTGTTTCATTGAATATAAAGAGGATAAGAAAGTAAAATGAAATATTGATTTGGTTTTCAGGTTTGATAACTTTCAGAATTGTTTAAACAGACCAGAGTGCTTTCATGTTGAAATTATTCATAACAATATAGTTATTCATGAACATGTAAGTTGTTGCAAAAGCTGCATGTTAATTAACTCAAGAGCTACAATGAATTTCAACTTTCTTTTCTGCTTTCATATTGCATGAAATCCTTGTAGCAATAAATAAGTATATTTTTTTTCTATGCTGCTGTCACAAGGTTTCAAGCTCTGTGTGTACGACCAACGTCATTTGTGGAGCGTTCAGAGAAACGTTAAGAGAGCATTTTGTTTGTGGCAATCGTAAAGTCAAGTTCTTGTCATACAAGACAAAGTTAAGCCGTCAATCTTAGTTTTCGTTCTGCAGGTTTTGGGGGAAGACGAACATCACATCAGTCATTTTGTCTCCGGAAAGGAACGCCAAACGGTATCTATTTTGTGATTCTTTCAATTTTATTTCTCACTAAGCTATATGTCTTTTGTTTTACATATATATCTAAGTTCAGTGATTTATGTTCCAATTCTTATTTTTAAATTCCGAATAAAATTATTCTCTCTAGTGAGAGGTATTTAAGCCATAATTTTCTTATGTGTTTTAACTGATTTTTATAGTGTTTCTTTTCATATATGTTCGAGTGATGTTGAATTTTGCAGTGTTTTTATTGGAAGTTTTTCTATCCCTATTTTCTGTTTTCTTAACGGCTTTGCTATAAAACAACTCATATTTTTACATAGCTCTACTAAAGACAGACTTTCCCAATAGTTATTGTGTTACTGTCTGTACATTATTTGTTATTTGTTTATCTTTCTTATTTTGGCATTTTCTAATGACAGAATAGTGACTGAGAGAGAAAAGTAGAGAGAGGAAATCATTCGTTTGACCACGCAGTTTACCGACATAGCCTTTCAACCAATCAGAAGCTGAGTTTTAGATTTGTAAAATGGGTTTCCTTCCGCTTGTTATTAAAGCTGACCAGTTATACGTATGTGTATTTAATAACTTCCTGGGGTGAATTTGTCAGGGATTAAGTGGACTTACTTTCAGGAAAGTCTAAAAAAACTTGGAGAACATAGATTGTTGATGGCCATATTTATAACATGCAGCTGTTGAAAGCGCAAAATGAAACTCGTATGAGGAATACATAATTGAACGAACAAAGAGAAAACAGAGAACACAGAAATGAAATGAAGATTTCATGTTAAGAACTTGTCAGGTATACTACTGATGGACGATTGGACTCCCACATATTACTCGGAAGTCAAGAGACTCCGGTAGGGGAAATGACGGAACAAGACATACCAAGACACTTCTCCTTAACGAAGGACCCACCATGAATCATTTCCAGTCTCGGATTAGGAATGCTATTCCCCGTAGGGAGGTAGTGCCGTCAGTGCACCTCATGTGGTGCACTGTAGGCATTACTTAAGGTTCTTTGCACCGTGCCTTCGGCCCCTGGCTGCAACCCCTTTCTTTCCTTTTACTGTATTTCCTTTCATATTCTTCTTCCATCTTACATTCCACCCTCTCCGAACAATTGATTCATAGTGCAACTGCGAGGTTTTCCTCCTGTTACACCTTTCAAACCTTTTACTGTCAATTTCCGTTTCAGCGCTGAATGACCCCATACTGTAGGTCCCAGTGCTTGGCCTTTGGCCTAAATCCTATATTCAATTCAATTCATTTGAATGCTATTACATGAATAGCGCATGCGCAATGTCTGCGTTTCGTAAACCTTTGCAAAATCAGTGAGACACAATCAGATATCCCTTATAATTATGAAAGTTCAACTTGTTTTCACTAACTTTTATTTTTTGTGATACTGAAAAGGTTTCCTATATTTTCCGTCTCAGGATTATGAAAATGCAATGTTTCTTTTTTGTTAGAGTATTGTTTTATTTATAATTATCTAAATCTACTGAAATATGGTGTGTTTGAAATGCCAGCTGGACAAATCACCAAAATATATCCCTTCGAATCTAAATCTTGGTAACTGAAACGGAGCACTGACGAAGCCAAATGGCTGGAGATTATAGGGTAGTAACTTGCCCATTTCTCTTATCATTTTTGAGGCTCCTGTTCAATTGATATCAAAATGAAAAAGTGAAGGTTTTTTCACTGGGGTTGTTTGCACATCTGAGCACCCCAGTCCCTTTATAGAGTAGAATGTCTGTGTTATTCGGGGAGAGAGAGAGAGAGAGAGAGAGAGAGAGAGAGAGAGAGAGAGAGAGAGAGAGAGAGAGAGAGAGAGAGAGAGAGATTTGCTTTTATTATAAAATATTTTTTGAGGATACTGCTCAATGAAAATTTTCCTTGCTTCCTGAACGGCTCAAAAGAATTCTAGTTCCGAGTTTCAACTGAACTTCAACACCTAAAAAAAATTGTTCCTTTTCAGTCTGAGGATTAAAAATAAAGAAATATGAAAATTTAGTTCAACGTGCTTTTATTAAAATATACTAAAAAGTAAAAAAAAATAATATTTTGAGACACAACAAGATTTCCTTACAAATAATATTTTTGTTGACATGATTAGTTGTAAGAAAATCCTGGTGTGTCTCAAAAAATAATTTTTATTTTATTTTTGGTGCCTTTTAATAAAAGCTTATTAAAATAAATTACATATTTATTTTTACTTTTTAGTTTTGACAGGAATTATAAACGATTTATGATTGTAGTTAACGAAACGGATATCCGTTTACGGGGAGGGTGAGGGACGGGAGAAGGGGGAGGGGGAAGGGGGAAGGGGGAAGGGAGGGAAGAGAGAAGGTGGAGAGGAGTAGGAAGGTGAGTGAAAGGGGGAAATGGGAGGGGAGGTAAGGGGAAAGGGAGGGAAGGGGGGAGGGGGGAAGGGAACAGGAAGGGAAGATGGAAGGTGAGGGGAGGAGAAAGGAGGAGAGGAGTAAGGGGAAAATACAGGGAAGGGGAGGAGGTAGGGGAAGGGGGGGGAAATGAGAGGGGATGGAGGTGAAAGAGGTGGGGAGGTGTGGAAGAAGAAGGGTTAGGGGAGGGAAAGGGGAGGAGAAGGGGAATATGGAAGGGAGGGGATGGGGAAGGTGAAGGGAAGGGAGGGGGAGGGGAAGTGGGATGAGCGGGGGAAGGGGCATGGAAGAGGGAATAGGGAGGGCGAGGACACACGTAAATTAACACTTGATTGTGCGCTCCGGAAGGGGGAAGGGAGGGGGTAGTGGAGGAGGACGGGGAGGGAGGGGATGAAAGAGGGAAGGGAGGGGGAGGACACAGCTAAATTAACACTTGATTGTGCGTTCCGGTAGGGGGAGGGGGAGGGGAGGGGATGGAAGAGGGAAGGGTAGGAGGAGGACACAGCTAAATTTACATTTAATTACATGCTCCAGGAGGGGGAGGGGAAGGGGGATCGCAGTGGAGGGGATGTAAGAGGGAAGGGGAGCGGGAGGACACAGTTAAATTAACACATGATCGTGTGCTCCGGTAGGTGGAGGGGAGGGGATGGAAGAGAGAAGGATGAGGGGTTGGAAGTGGGAAGGAGGGGAGGAGGAGGGAACAGCTAAATTAACATTTGTTGGCATGCTCCAGAATGGGGAAGGGGAAAGGAGGTGAAAGGGCGGGGGGGGGGGGGGGGGGAGAGGGAAGAGGACCTTACCTTACAGACCTTACAGTTCGTGGGGGTTGCCCTAAGGGGTCCCTTAGTGTGAGGCACCTTTGATGTCTACCAGAGAATTGCTAATGCATCTTGCGGTATATTTTGCATCTTCCAATCTTGGATGGTCAGGGATGCAGCTTAGATATTTGTCGAGCTTATTCTTAAACACATCTACGCTCACTCCTGATATGTTCCTCAGATGAGCTGGTAATGCATTGAATTATCGTTGCATTATTGATGCTGGTGCGTGGTGGATTAATGTCTTGTGTGCTTTCCTTAGTTTTCCTGGTATTGTTTTGGGCACTATTAATCTACCTCTGCTTGCTCTTTCTGATATTTTTAGCTCCATGATGTTTTCGGTAATTCCTTCTATCTGTTTCCATGCCTGTATTATCATGTAGCGTTCTCTTCTCCTTTCGAGACTACATAATTTTAAGGAGGGGAAGGACACAGCTAAATTAGCACTTGATATTGTGCTCCGGAAGCGGGAGAGGAGGGGAGGGGGATGGAAAAGGTAAGGAGACAGGAGGGGAAGGGGGAGGGGGATGGAAGAGCGAAGGGGAGGGGAGGACACAGATAAATTAGCACTTGATCGTGTGCTTTGGAATGGGGAGGGGAAGGAGATGGGTGGTGGAGGTGATGGAAGAGGGAAGGGGGAGGGGGAGGGAAGAGGAGAAAAGGACACAGCTAAATTAACACTTGATGTTTGCTTGGGGGAGGGGGAAGGCTGATGGTGATGGAAAAGTGAAGGGGGAAGGGGATGGAAGAAGGAAAGGGGAGGGGTTTTATAGAAGATAGCTTCTACCGAGTCAAAGAAGTTGTTAAAAATCTGAAGAGTTTCATAAAAAACCTGAGATCCTGGGAGAAGTCACTGAAGGGTCATTAGAGGTCACTGCTGACTTACTGATCACGTAAGATTGTATTGTCACCGGGACTGAGTAACCATGCAAAATTTCAAGTCCATCGGAAGAAGGGAACAGGTCAAAAATTGAGTTACAAGATTTGAGGACAGATAGACAGACAGGCAGATGCAGAAGTCAAGTTAAATAAAAACATGTAAAAACTTTTTATTTCCACTACTATTCATGATTTTGAGTTGTCAAATATTTTCGAAATAATTGTGTTTATAAACCTCTGCCTTATTCTGTTCTGAATCAGGACACCTAGAGTTTTGGCGAGTGGATTCCAAGAGACTTTTCATCATTCATTGTTGGAAATGGCATAGTTCTTAAATTGGCCCCCTCTCTGACTAACCACCTGTCTTTCAAGTGGATAATAATTTGTGAACACTGCCATCTCTCTCTCTCTCTCTCTCTCTCTCTCTCTCTCTCTCTCTCTCTCTCTCTCTCTCTCTCTCTCTCTCTCTCTCTCTCGTGTTTAGATTCCTATGATTTTTCTCAGAGACTCATAACAAAGAAATATATAAATGTTTAGTCCTTCTAACACTTTCCGTTTTCTGTTTCATGGAATTTATTTACTTGAACAGAAAATGTAAAAAAAATAATAATAATAATAAATCGCAAATAATAATTCCAACATTCAGACCTAATTCATCTCTCTCTCTCTCTCTCTCTCTCTCTCTCTCTCTCTCTCTCTCTCTCTCTCTCTCACACACACATGCGCGCGCGCGTATCTGAAATTAGAATGTTTCTCTAGTTAATTTTTCTGTTACAGCAGATAATGGACTTGTAATGGAGGTAATTACGTAAGAATCTAACTTTAGTTGAATGTGCTCTCTCGTGATAAAGGTCCATAACTGATTTCCATACCTTGACACATCCCTATTCTGTTCCTTTGGAGGCTTACAGCACAACCTACTCTCTGAAAAGAGACTGAATAAGAAAGTACCCATTACATACACTCGCGGTTCCGGCGCTTCTTAGATTTGCCCGCTCTCTCTTTCCATCTTTGACAAGTTCATTTTTATTCGTCTTTTCAACCCAAGTTTTCGAAGTTTCAAATGTCACACGAAATTCCATAATTACCATCATACTGTTTTTAATTTTCTACAATATGTACTTTCTAAAAGGGAAAAATTTTTCCTTTCATTCGGGTTAGACTTCTGCTTGTTCAGTTATGAATCCAGTTTTCGTCAATTTTTCCTTCCGTGAGAAGTGCTATTCCAGCGTAATAAAAGACTCGATCTACGTCAATATCTCACGCCAGCTAAATTAATTAATGGTAGAACATTAGCCAAATTAAAAATAAACTTTGCTCCTTTTTCCAAGAAAGATGATTAAGATCTCCTTTAGAACAGGACAAAATGTGAAGATATTGTAGTGGTTAAGCCGGACGAGGGTGGAGGGGCAGTTATTTTAGATAAAACCGACTACCTGAATAGAATGAACACCATAATCGAAGATTCCACCAAATTCACCAAAATTGGACATCCCAACTATGAAAAAATTACCGGATAGAAGATAGGACCGATAGGCTTTTACGGTGTCTCAAAACAAAAGGTATAATTAATAAGAAAATTTATGATGATATTTTTTTCCAATGGCTTCTCATTTGGTGTTCTGTATGGTCTGCCTAAGATCCACAAACAAGGTGATCCCCTCCGCCCTATCCTACAACACTCCCAACTACAAGCTTGCAAAGTTTCTGTACATTTATTGGAGCCGTTGGCTCAGAATGAATATAGCCTAAGAAACTCTGAAGGTTTAAAACAAGGGCTCTCTCACAGGATTCAGCCTTATACTTGGTTAGTTTGGATGTCAAATCCATTTTTGCTAGCGTTCCTGTGAGGGGGATCATTGATCTTATTTGAACCAAGTTTCTTTCTGTTCCTGATTTTAATTATTGTAATATCAACAATAAATCTTTAAAACACTTTTAGAATTGTTTTTATATAACCAGGTTTTTCTTTTTAAGTAGGTCGATGGGATGGCGGTGGGGTCTCCCCTCGGCCGCACCCTTGCCAGTATTTTCACGTGCTCCCTGGAGAAGCAGGTAATGGAGGAATGCCCCTTGTCTCTACTTCCCATTTTTTGACTCAGGAACATGGACGACGCAATTGTTCTGTTCAGAAATGAATAGGATGCTGACAGGCTTTTAAACTTTGCTAACAACTTCCATAATAACATTTATTGTACCACTGAAGAGGAACGAGATTGGAAGTTGTCTTTCCTTGATTTTGTAGTCACTAAAGACAATGATAATTTTAATAAAACAATTTCCAAGAAAAACCTTCACAGGCTCGGCTCCAATTTTTTTAGATCTTGTTTTAAAAATTTAAGGTTAACTCTATGTGTACTTCAGTACATTGGGCCCTATATCTAACTTCTAAAAATTGGCTTTCTTTTCATTCAGAAGTTTTCTTCCTAAACCAATACTTTTATAATAATTGTTTCCCTGCCCGTCTAGCATAAGAAGATATATATAGGTAAAATAAAAGATTATTTTTTTAATGATAAATAAAAGTGAAAGAATAAAAAAAACAGATGCCGTTTGGCGTTACTTCCGGAGACGAAATGACTGATTTGATGATCGCCTTCACCCAAAACTTGACTAACGGTATAACTTTGTCTTGTATGACAGGAATTTGTCTTTACGATTGCCACAAACATGTTCACCTAACGTCTTTCTGAACGTTCCACAAATGATATTGGTCGTACATACAGAACTTGAAATCTTTTGACAGCAGCATATAAAAAATTATATTTATTTATTGCCACAGGGATTTCATACAATATGAAAGTAGAAAAATATAGTTGTAATTCACTGTCGCTCTTGAGTCAGTAAACATTCAGTTTTTGTTACAACGTGCATATACATGAATTCATATATTGTTATGAATAATTTCACATAAAAGCACTCTGGACTGTTTAAACAATACTGAAAATTATCAAATCGGAAAATCAGATCTATATTTCTGTTTGCTTTCGTATCCTCTTTATATTCAAGGAAGAAAAAAAGAGTGCTTAAGCATACTTGATGATTACCTGTGGAAGCAAAAGATGGAATGCATCAAGGGACTGATGAGCCAGCTGCTCTTATAAGAGTGAATGGTGGTTATTGTTTGCACATTGTGATGATATGAAATCATAAGCATTAAAACTCCTCGAAGTTCTTTGCTGATGGATTTTATTCCGGAATTATTTACAAGAGAAATTGCTCTGACACGAGCCCCCTCCCAACCCTCTCTCCCGTAAGCCACACCTGGATTGTTACCACCGACCATCAACACCTGAACAATTACATTATTTGCTTAGATTACTAAAATACACTTAAGTTAAGTCATACTAAGTTCCCAAGGAAATAAAAACAAGTCGTTAAAATGACGTCTCCCACAAATAGCCCAGGACTTTTAGGGTTTTGAGTGGAAATAATTACATAAAAGCTGAAACTTTGCAGAAGTATAGACAATTGTGACCTGAACAACATATGAAAAGTCCCACTGTCTCCCGCGCTTGCGTTAGCCGCCATATTGGAAAATGGCCGCCATATTGGAATTTCCTTAAAATTGAAATATCTCAAAAAATATTACTTTTATAAAAAAAACACCACTCAATAAAAGTTGTTTAGAATTGGTTTTTCTATAGGAATCATTGTGTTATTTTACAAAAATAAGTAAATTTATGTGCAGGAAAAATAATAATGTAATTTCATTCATAATTTTATTTTCAACAACATTTTCCTTGGAAATGGTGGACTGCATGTCAAAATGCTTCAAAACAAAAGTTGTAGAACAAACTTTTTTCTTTTAAACGGTATATACAAGTCTATGTCTATTTTAAAAACTAAAGAAGTTACAAGACATAAACGAAGAGAAACGCTAGACCTTAACCTATATTTTCTTCTTCCAGGTACTAAGAGAAATGATGGATTGTCTTATATGTGGGTTTCCCTTGAAAGAATCTCCAAGTGTAGAGGTGACTAGAGGTCTGCAGACCTTGATAACAGCCAGTTTGGCCCGAGAGGATGGGTTGCATGAACAGTTTAAGAAAAAAACTTATTTACAAGTACATGTCAACTGCCGTAAGTCGTACACTCGATGACCTGCTCCAAGTAAGGACTTAGAAGAACCACCCAATAAAGTTCCTTGTCTGCGATCAGAATTAACCCAATTTTACATCAAACTGCAATGCTTATTCTGTGGAGAAACAGCTGATAAAATAGCAGAGCAAAAGAAGCCAAGGAAGTATCGTAGGTCCATACATGAAGTTACGACAATGGTACTACAGGAAACAGTACGGGAAAAAGCAAAGGAACGCAATGATAAACTTAGTTATTTAGTACTTAGTCGGATTGATAGTGTTATTGACTTAGTAGCTGCTGAGTCTAAGTATCATCGGAAGTGTTACACTGATTTTTGCAAGAATACCTGCGACAGTGGTGCGTCCTGTTCTTATAAAACAGTTGGAAGACCATGCCAGGTAGGTTCACTGCTAGCTTTTGATAAATTGTGTGATATTATAAATGATAGCAATGAGTGCCAATACTCACTGCAAGAACTGCATAGGATGATGGTGGAGGCTGCTGATACAACAGAGACTGTATACACACTTAAGAGATTGAAACAAAAGCTGCTTGACAGATATGGAGATAGCATCACTGTTAGTAAGTGTAAAGGTAAGGATATTTTTTCATTCAGTGAAGCAGTCAATAGTAGATCCTTAGGAGATTCATGGTATAAAAACAGAGAGAGTAATATTCAGGATGAGAGACGTCGAATTGTATTAACAGCTGCTGCTATCATACGTGAAGATATACGTGCACGTGCGTATGACAATTCTGTATATCCAGTTTGTGAAGACATTACTAATTCATCAATACAGCAGGTGCCAGATACTCTCCGAGACTTTGTTGATGAAGTAACAAAATCAAAGCGACGAGATGAGTATAAGGAAAATGAGCAAAAGTGCTTAAGCATACAGCATGCAATAATATCTGCAGTACGACCAAGGTCATTCTTGTCGTCCCTTCAAATATCTTTATCTGTTTTTCTACATAGGTGATTTGCTTCTCGCCAGCTTATTGATATTCTTGCAAAGCTAGGAGTAACTACGACATATAAAGAAACTTTACGTTATGTCAACTCAGTAGTTAGAACTGCATCTGTAAATATAAGAAACGATGGTTTTCTTCAATATATATTTGATAATGCAGATTTTAACATCCGCACTCTTGATGGGTTGGGAACGTTTCACAGCATGGGTGGTGTGAAATGTGTAACGCCTGCCAGTGCAGTATTAACCAGTACTGCAGTTCAGAGAATTGTGGATGTAAGTAGTTCAAGTAATGCTGGGGGAACAATTCCAATAAAGACATATAGAAAACCTACAAACATGTCAGGTATGCAAAATATAATAGCAAAGGCATCTATCTCATGCGATACATATCAACCAGTAACTGTAAAACATGCTCGACAGTTAGATACCTTATGGGTATGTGGAAGCTACTTGAGTACAAGTAAAATACCAGGCTGGAATGGCTACATGCAAGCAGCAATGAGAGATGGTCATTTTGAAACTACTCATATACTTGCACTCCCCTTCATCAACTTGAACCCAGGGAATCTATCAACTATATACACAGCACTGTTACATGCTGTTGAGGGTACTAAGTCCCAGAATCAAACTCACTGTGTAGTAACTTTTGACCAGCCCCTCTATATGAAAGCAGTTGAAATAGTTGGTGCAGTTGGCGAAGAAAGCCCATTGTCAAAAGTAGTTGTGCGTTTGGGTGGGTTCCATCTTCTCATGTCCTTCATGGGAGCAATAGGCACCATCATGCATGGAAATGGACTGGAAGAATTGTGGGTCACAATATATTCAGAAATTTCTGTAAGACACATGCTTTCTGGACACACATATTACCGTGCCCTTCGAGCTCACTTTCTTACACAGGCTGCTCTTACAAGAATTCTTCTAGATGATGTCAATATGAATGATGAAGAATGTAGTGTAATCCTGGAGATATTCCACTCATTCTTGACCCATGAAGTTGATGTTGAAGACGTACTAAATAATGAAATCTTAACAGACATTAATACTAAGCTGATAAACAACATCAATCAAAAGGAGGACTTGAGTCGCACAGCAAGACTTTGGTTGCAATATCATGAGCAAGTATCCCTAATTAAGCTCTTTCTGAGAGCTGAACGCACAGGACAGTGGGATTTGCACCTGTATTGTGTACGAGAGATGCTTCCACATTTCCATGCTGCAGGGCATCTACATTATGCCAAAGCTGCACAGATCTATTTGCAGCAAATGCATGAACTTTCCAATACAATGGCAAAGAAGGAATATGAGAAACTTACAATTGATGGATTCTTCACGGTGCGTCGCAGCAATCATTATTGGTCAGGGACATGGAGTGATATGATAATTGAGCAGTATCTGATGAAGGGATTTAAATCTTCTGGGGGACTTACACATGGCAGGGGTATTACCGAGAGCACTTTAGCCCAGTGGATAAAAGCAATGCCAGCAAGTACACAAGTTTGTGATGCTGTGGAGAAATTCACTGGTGTTTCATCTGCAACAACTGAAGAGCATGTTAAATTGAGAGAATCACGACAGTTTAATGATGAGAAGCACTTACAAATATTGCAGAACTGGCTACGATCTCACTCTCCATTTCAAGAAACTTTTAGTGGGTTAGTATCCTTGGGAACAGGAATAATTGCTGATGATTTAGTGAACTGTGACACAGCAAAATCAATTGGCTTAAAAGAAATACATGATATGGATGGCAAGAAGTTCTCAGCTATACGCTTAAAAAGAAAGAACGCAGTACGGTCAATATCAGTCATGAGGAATGGACTGAAAGTTCGTGAGGATGTTGTTGCAGTGAACTCCCAACAGCTTTTCATCAGAATAATATGTGTTTTGAAAAATGATGATCAACTTGCTAATTATATGACTTATGAATTGGCCCCTAAACCTCCTTCACTCTTTGACGACATCTCAATGAGAAAAGGGCACAAAGCAGCCTTAGTGATTAAATTGGAATCATATGGACCTTGGGAAGGGTTAGTTTCAGATGAATACCAGTATGTTGTGGATGGTGGTCATCTTCTTCATAAAGTTGTGTGGCCAAGGCCAGCTATGTATCGGGATATTTTTCAAGCCTACACAGGTTATGTAATCAATCATTATGGCAAAAATGCAACAGTTGTTTTTGATGGCTACCCAGTGACACCAACAACCAAATCTCAAGAGCAAAATCGTAGGGCATCCAAGCATTGTTCTATAGAAGTTGAAGTCAATGAGGAATGTTACTCAACGTTACCGCAAGCAGATTTCCTGTGTAATAAGCGTAACAAGACACTGCTGATCAGTAAACTGAAGGACCACATGCAGCGTGCTGGCATTACAGTTATAGTTGCCAAGGAAGATGCAGATATGTCTATTGTTCAAACTTCTTGGTCATTAGAAAATAGTGGACATAATGTAGCAGTGGTGGGTGACGACACAGACTTACTAGTACTTCTAGTATCTCTTTCTAAATCATCCACAAAAATACTTTTTATTAAACCTGGTAAAGTACACAACCCCAACAAGATCTATGATATTAGGAAACTTATATCTAACCTGGGACATCTTCGTCAACATCTGCTGTTCCTCCATGCTGTTACAGGCTGTGACACATCAGCTTTATATGGGAAGGGAAAGAAAAAGTCCTTTGATATTTTGAAGAAGAGCCAAGACATATGCAATACAGTGTCTGTATTTGATAACCGAGAAGCATCTAAAGATGAAGTGGCCAAAGCTGGCGAAGCTTTCCTCCTTTCTATGTACGGAGCGGAGAAATTTCAAACATTGGACAGGAATCGTTTGCATGCATACAAGAGAACAGTTGCAAAGATGTCACTTAAATCTGAGTTTCAGTTATCAACATTGCCACCAACAAGTGATGCAGCTCGCTTGCACTCGTTTAGGGTGTTCTACCAAGTACTGCATTGGCATGGTAACCATCTCTCTCCAGTCGAATGGGGATGGGAGAGTTCCAAAAATGGGCTGAAACCAATCCCTTCAATGAAACCTCCAGCTCCAGATGACTTGTTACATTTAGTCAGCTGTAACTGTCGCAAAGGTTGCCGCCATCAATGTAAATGTCGTAGGGTTGGTTTATCATGCTCATCCATCTGTGGACAGTGTCGTGGTGTTGGATGTGAAAATTCACTACCATTTGAGGAGGATGTTGAAGAAGACGCTCATGAGATGAAAGAAAACTTAACATCAAGAATGTTTGAGCTCTGAGTGTGTTCTATTCAGATATAATTCAATCCATATTTACTTTCAAGAGTACCCTATATGACATACTTGTCCCACAATTACTTTATGCAAACCTGCTGTTATATTTTTTTGTGTTTGAGAGCTTATATTTGTATTAATGAACAATCTCTCAGTTGAAATATTTTCTTTCGTATTTATTGTTATTGTACATGTAAGTATAACCAAAGTGTATGTATTATTAATCCTACACAAGGTATTTGTCTGAAACCTCATTAATATGTCAGGCATCCTTCTCTATTCTAAAAAAAAAAAAAAGGCACGAGATCCTTTCACTGCCATTGTAAATTTCACTATTAAGAAATGAATAATGATGCCTATTAAAACATTGTTCAATAATTTATCAGAATGATTGCAAATCAACACTTCTTAATTAAAAAAAAAAAATGTTTGATTCTGTACGTGAAAATTTGACATTTCAGTTTTCTATATATTTTCCTCCATAACTTTTTTATTTATGAATATAAGTATAAACTTGTATATATGTTTCAAAAGAAGAAAGTTTGTTCTATAACTTTTGTTTAAAAGCATTTTGTCATATAGGACACCAGTTCTGTAGAAATTGACTTTGAAAATAAATTCATTACTTTAATTTCAATATTTTTTTTATTTTTTTATATAGATTTTCTCATTTTTTTAAATTAATCTAGTGAATACTATAAAACAATCAATTCTGAACAACCTTTATTGAGTGGTGTTTTTTGATAAAATTGATATTTTTCGAGATATTTGAATTTTAAGGAAATCCAATATGGCGGCCATTTTCCAAAATGGCGGCTAACGCAAGCGTGGGAGACAGTGGGACTTTTGATATGTTGTTCAGGTCACAATTCTCTATACCTGTGCAAAGTTTCAGCTTTTATCTAATTATTTCCCAAAACCCCCCAATTTTGACCTATTGCTCCTGGGTTAAACTGCCCTCTGGCTCTGACAGAAATCTCCCTTCTTTTTTTAGCGGCAGAGTCTCGGCGCTCCCTCGGAACAACAATAATACAAAGAGAGGAGGAGTCAAATAATTGCCAATTATCATTATGGCCGCAGGAAGGACAGTTACGGTTCCTTCCTGCTGCCGTAGAAAAGTGTACCAGAAATAACTGGAATTCTGCATAGTCCAGGGGGAAGGATGGAAATTTTTTCCAAAGTACGAAGAAATTTTCATCCAAAAACAAATTATATGTACAAAATATGTTTGGACAATACAGTAAAATGAAAATTTATATACAATTGATAAAGTTATATACAATAAAATGAATTTAGTGAAGCATTTGTCTTGTCCTTGCCTCACTGGTCTCTGCAGCCTTCCCTCTGGGACGCGAGGATTTACTCAAGAACTGACTTTCGGGGGAAGTGTTACCTTGATCAAAATTAGTATCCTCCAGTATGGGGATTGGGTTAGACAGGTTTTTCCCTTTTTGACTAGAGCATGGTAACCTCACCCAGATCATTAGAAAAATTCTGCAAAATAATTCCTAATGGATAATTAATTTTTAGTATATTCTTCTCTGATTAGCAATATATCTCCTACTTTAAATAAGTTATGTGAGATGGGACGATGTCTGCTTTTCCTGCCAACAGCTTGATGAATTAGTGCCTAAAAATTCATTATGTTAGGTATCTAACAATACATTTCTAACTTTGCATAATTTGGTGTAAGTTTTAGAAATGTCTGAAATATTAGATTTAGCAGGATGAAAATCTAGATCTTCTACCGGAAAAGGCTGTAGCTCAGGGATTAAATTTAATGAGGTCAACTCATATCCCCTGATAAGCTGTTCAGGTGTTATAGGCTCGGGTACATAATCATTGTTATTGCCTAGTACAGCCTCTTTGAAAGCTATTGGTCGTCTGTTAACGAGATGAACTATGTTACACACAAGACATTCAAAATCATAAAACGAAAGCACGTTGTTCTTGATCGCTCCAAATATTAACAGATTAACCATTTTAACACACACCTCGACCAAAGAACCCCACTGACTACAGCCCTTAAAATATAGTTGAAAAGATAAAGGTTTCACATTGTTTTCTTCAAAATACAATTGCGTCTGAGGGTCATTAATAAAATAGCTTATAATATTAGCACCTGTACCTACTGCGTTCCTAAATCGCTGATGCACAACTGGGGTATGCCATATTCAAAACAATGTAATTGAAAAGCTCTAAGAAAATCTGAAACGTTCAAACTTCTACAGACTTTTAGATTAAATTAGTGGCCCTTGACCAAGTACAAGTTATGCACAATAACCAAATTTTCTGTGTCACCTTTTAATTTTTTGCGTTAAAAGGTCCTAAATAGTCAACAAAGACATTTCCAAAGGGAACAGCAGGAGGATCTGATCGGGAGTCTCTGTAGGAGTTTTGATTGAATTTTATGATGCGATTGTTGAATCTACGACAATGACCATATTGATTGAGTTTTTTTTTTTTTTTGACAACGGAAAAATGTTTAGGGATATAATGATAACTTTTAAGCTCAGTAAACACAGAATAACAACCTGAATGTAACAATTTTACATGGGCTTCCCAAATAATCGATTCAGTTAAATGGCTGTCTAGATGTAATAACACGGGAAATTTGTCGTTAGTGCTGTAATGCCACTTCCTGAACTTACTTTTCACTCGTAAATTACCCTGTTCATCAGAAAATAAGTTAAGCTGTGTTATGATAGGAGGAATTTCTTTCTTGGAATACCAGTTTGAAAATAAGAATATACATCAAGGAAATACTTGCTTTGTTCAAAGTGCAACAAATGCCTGAGAGAGGCGGAAAAATAGTTGCTGACTGGAGGGCAAGGAATTCCTGCCTTCAATTTCCACTTTTGTAAAGCAAAAAATACTCTTCGATATACTAGTAGAAGTCTCCTTAAACAAGAATACCTGTCCACATCAACCAAATGGTCTAAATTTTCAGTAGCACAAATTAAGGGAGAGAGACGAATGAATCTCAGTGGTGGCTTCAAATACTGAAATAGCAATTAACAACTCAGGAACATCGGCCAAGCTAAAGTCTGGTCCCGTAAAAATGCGTAACTTTTGGAGCTGATTATATGATACACATCTGGTGATCAAATATGCAGGATTATTTTCCCCAGAAATGAAATTGAACCTTACAGGATAAACTTCACACAGTCTCTGTATGTTACCAATTCTATTCAAAACAAAGGAAAATGTTTATTCAATTTGTCTAACTTCAAAGATACAGAATTTAGCCAATGCAGGGCGCAGGGAGAATCAGTGTAAGCAATAACACCGTCAGTTTCTATGGGCCTTACGCAAGAAGGGCCAGATAAATCTTTATAAATATCCAGAGAGCACTCAACACTTAAATTTCCGGCATTTAGTTTAAGGGCAGGTATTGATTTATCCTTTAGTTGTTTATTGACAAGTCTGCTTTTAACATGAATAAAACTTAAATGGCCTGTCTCAATATGCTGCAAATAAATAACACAACCGCAAACATCTCGACTTGCATCTGAAAACACAAAAATGTTATATTTACCATCTCTAGCGTCTACAGATTGGGGTACTCTCAAATGAGGAGCTCTGTTTATCTGTTTGAAAATATTGCTCCATTCTCTCTACAAATCTGTAGCCGAGATTTGAGCCCAGTTTAAATTTTTCTGGCATTGCAGCTTATGCATAAATAATCTGCAGCGATTAAATAAGGGCATATTAAAGCCAAAAATATCAAACTGAGAAAAAGCAATGGTCTGTAGAATTGACCTGTTGGTTTTTGGAATTTGGATTAAGGCAAATAGGGTTAGTAAAAATTTCATCAGAAGGGTTAAAAATACCAGGAAGCTGTTGGTCCGACCATTTCAACTCTTCTGAAGTATTAACAGTAATAGCCCCATTCTCCATGTAAATAAGAGAATAAATGGACTTTTTCAAGCCTGATATGCGGGAATCCTCAAAGCGCTGCAAAATCAAAGTGTAATAAGGAGCCATCATTAGTAAAAAAGGACTACATCGAAGACCAAAAGGTAATCTCAAATTCTTGAAAACCACGAAAGAAAAGTCACCTCGGCTGACATTCTTGTACCAAAAAAACAAAAGTTTAGCCTGGTCATTTTCGGTCAAAGTCAACATATTAAAGGCTTTCTTGAGATCACAAATATGCAATTTCCTGCCAAACCTTAAATTTAGAAAGGAAGAAGATAACTTTTGATTTAATGCAGGCCCAGAATACATGCACTGATTATGAGACAAAGAACTACCATCTTCAGAGTCTTTAAGATTGGATAAAAATCCTACCCTACATATCTTAGTGTCTCTGTCGGGTTTAAATATAGGCATGTGAGGCAGAAAAGAATATTGAGGATTCTCGGCTTTAAAAACATCAAGATCATGGATGGGTTCAATAATTCCTGCATTAATCTGTTCCCTAATGGTTTGATCGACGAGTTGTAGATGACCATCACACTATTTAAGCTTTTTAAGATTAGAATTCAGTATTAGTTTAGAAAGTTTTTCATTTCTGGACAACAAATGGGAGACTTTGCCATTCCATAACAAAGGAACCATAATTCCTCCATCAGACTCCCTCTGATGAACGTTTTTAATACAAAAATCGACCAACTGATTATTAAGTTTGAAACTTTCGTCATTGTACTTATTTTGATCATAATTCAAATAATGACCGCATTCGGGCTCTAAAATTTGTTCAGTGGCCTGCTGCAATTGCCTCTCCATCAATTTACCTTTATCGTTGATAACTAGAAAGGAACAGTTTACTTCAAAACCATTATCCTGGTCACAGTCAGACAGAATATCGATTCTCGTGTTTAATAACAACGAGCAACTGCAAACATGCACTGTAGAAACAGACCCAAAGCTACTGTTATGTACAAAATTCAAAGTTCCTAGTTTAACATCCATACATGTTACGTTGTTCAACATCAAATCGGTATTACCTTGCAATGAAATACCAGCATGAGACTAGTATACGGAAGGATCAACTCCACCAAAAGTTACGTCTGTACCTGCCAAACAATGGGAAAAGTTTGTACTCAACAATAGCTGAACATTATCAATAGTTTGAGAGTATTTATTTAACAACTTATTAGCAAACATCATACCCTTGCCCTGAAAACTTTCAGTCGACTTACAGTGCAAGGGCAATTTTAATGATATATTAATATCAGGTACAGCAAAGCCATACATTATAAAAGATAAACTAACTATTTTCACCGGCACTTCCTAAATCTTGGTATAATATGCCTTATTCCCATTAACTCCATTCACAACAAGTTTAACATTTGAATTAATAATTTTAAGGTTCTTTTCCTCGGCTAACCTACTAGTGACGAAGGTGCTTTGTGAGTCACTGTCCCTTAGAACTCTGTTAATCCCGCTACCAATGCTGAAAGAAAACGTGGGTAACACAGAGTTACCATAAGTATGCAGCAAAACAGCAACACCGCTGTTTACTTTCTGTGGAGCTTTAGAAATTACTTTAACATCATTAGCTTTAGGTGATTTAGATTTCATACCATGGGAGGGCTCCAACTCACAAAGATAACTCATATGCCAACCCTGGCAATTAAAACAGCGTCTTTTAAATCTGAGGTGATATTTGCTAGAATTATGGTCAAATTTACCACATTTTACACAACCGTGTTTAGATTTTAAAAACTGCACCTTCTTGGAAGGGAAAGGAAATTTAGAACACTCATGAATAAATTAAGAATGAGTAGTGTTACCAACTTTAAGGCAAAAACAACAGCTAAGTGAAGACCTTGGACCAGAATCACTCGTTACTGCTTCCACAGCTAAACTTGAGCGTTTTCCTTACGAGAATGGACCTTATGATCTTGTACATTTTGTGAAATTTTAGTTTTCGCACCTTATAGATTTGTTTGTCATTTTCGTATCTCTCACAGGCTGTAAAAAAGTTAGCCTTTATGTCATTCAAGATAGGATGAGTATTTCCTATAATCTGAATTAAATGGCACTGGAAACTATCATTCAGCCCATGCCATGCAAAATACCTAATAAACTCATCAACTTCAATATTCAAAGTCTTCACGGTTTCACATACTGTTATGAGTTCAGAAATAAAGAGAAAAGGACCTTCACCCTCTTTCAAATGTAAACAGGTAATTTTCTTGATAGCAGTATTTTTCTGAATATCTGTTGATGCAAATGCTGAAACATCAGCATAATGTTGCTCACCTGCTTCTAAGGAACTTAATAAAACTTTTGCTCTACCTTCAACTTGTTGTTTAAGCAACAAGAGCAAATCCCTATCTGGATAGTTAAAAGCATTAGTAGTTGCCTCAAACTCTGTAATGAACTTCAAAAAATCTTCTAATTCTCCACTGCTAAACTTGGGAAGAGGAGCTGTAGGTTGTTTAAGGAAACTTCTAGCTACATCGGGAATATTACTAGAGTTATGAGTACCCCTAGGAATTTCTAGTATCGGTAAACAGGTTTCAATTTTATCCATATGGTCCTGACAACATAATTCAACCTCCAAATCTGCATTATCAGAATCATCGGAAAATGTCTTAGCCAAAATCTGAGTGTCTAACTCATTTAATTTGATCTTGTGATTGGCAAGAATACCTTTGATAGATAATTATTCTTCCTGGCTATGAGTATTGAAAGTACAGGACCTATTAAAATATTCAGTCACCTTTCTGCGGATGACTTTCCTTTGCCCAATGAGCGCAGATAAACTCGCCATTATTAAATGACATAAAACAAATTATTATCCTAGGAGAAAAAAATATTAATATCCTGAAAATTAGGAAAAAAAATTAAAAGGAACAAAAATTAGATCAAACAACGGATCCCGGAACACTTCACCAACTAATGGGACTCTGCATACAGAAAATCCTGCTTCCTTTGTCGTTGCTCCACGTTGGGCGCCATAAGCTGAAAATTGTATGAACCTTGTAAATGGTTCAAGGGAAGTTATTTTACACACTTGAATAATTTTTAGTATTTTTATTGCTATTTAATAATATGAAATTATCAAGTGCATAACACAGGGCTCTTCCTCTTCAAGGATCAGCTTATCAGCCACACCTGCATTGGAAATAAGGAAAACCTACATAAATGGCAAGCCTTGGAATTTTAATATTAATTGATATATGACAAGAATACTACAAGAAGCACTTATATATAGGAATAAGCAAACGTGTTACCTTAACTATAAAAAGATTACTGCTTTGGGTAGATGAGACTGTTATGGCTTATGGCTTGTACAGTGGTACAATTCTTGAAGACACGCAATATTCGCTGCCATTTTTCTCTTGTATAAATATATATATATGTATGTTTGTAGGTATGTAAGCATACATATATATATATATATATATATATATATATATATATATATATATATATATATATATATATGTGTGTGTGTGTGTGTGTGTGTGTGTGTGTGTATGTATATATGTATATATATATATATATATATATATATATATATATATATATATATATATATATATATATATATATATATATATATATGTGTGTGTGTGTGTGTGTGTGTGTGTGTGTGTGTCTGTGTGTGTGTGTACTGTATATATACATATGTATATACATATATACTTTTGAAGATACTAAATTTTAAAATTTTCTGAGTTTATAACGATACTAAATTGATGTCCAATACCATTCTTGGCATGAATTTTGATTCATTAACATTTGCTTCTCGATTTTTTATTCCTGTATAAGGGGGAGAAATTGTACTGTGGTAAACGCGGGCATTAAATATAATGCTTGAGCAGATTAAACACAACACATTGCACTATCCACGTGTTGGAGCTGTTGCATTTAGTGGAAATATGACACTGCCATGCTTATTCAACTGTTGCTTTTGTTGTTTGACCTTCTGAAGGTTTTGCTGGGGATAAGACTAATTGCTATAACAATATCCTAATTCCTCAAGTGCATAAAGAGTTATTTTTTCTATAGATTAATAATAATAATAATAATAATAATAATAATAATAATAATAATTATAATAATAATAATAATAATAATAATAATGAAACTGTATTAAATGTGAGGCATGGGTTCATTATCATTTAATGAAATATAGGATTAGTTATCATTTCCATCTTGCTCTTCATGTGGAATTTCCTTAGAGATTAAAAACAGCTGGAAAAGCAAATTTTGTTCTAAGGAAATGTATATGGAAATGGCTATTTTTCTTGATGTTTTCAAAGTTTCAGAGTTTTTTTTCTTATTCGGTTATCTCTCTCTCTCTCTCTCTCTCTCTCTCTCTCTCTCTCTCTCTCTCTCTCTCTCTCTCTCTCTCTCTCTCTCTATATATATATATATATATATATATATATATATATATATATATATATATATATATATATATATATATATATATATGTGTGTGTGTGTGTGTGTGTGTGTGTGTGTATATATATATATATATATATATATATATATATATATATATATATATATATATATATATATATATATATATATATATATATATATATATATATATATATATATATATATATATATATATATATATATATATATATAAAGATAAAATCCACGAATGAAACGGGAACACTAGAATGCTGTAAGGCTTTTCGACGCTAGGTCCTTTACTTAGCAGACTGAAGAAATATAAAAGTATGTTTACCAAGAAAGCTCATATAATTGACAGATGGGGATTATAAAGGAAACATATGTACCTGGAATCCAACACAATTGAAGAATTAGTAGAACTGTCAAAACATGATTAAATATTTAAGAGGTCTTTACAAAGGATTAGGATCAACCGTTCAGAAGCAGGGACAGGACAATTAAAAGATTATACAAGGTCGTGACTGACGGCCTAAAAAATTTTAGTACAACAAAATAATTCTCTTTTTTTGTAAACAATAATAACTTTTTGCAAGATGAACATTTTTACAAATAAAAAAAAATATATTAAATATACGGATATATAGAAAATATGTATCAAGTAACTAACTTGTAATTTAGTCAGTGGTTTTATCTTTTAGGTCATTCTTGAACATTTTTCTAATACAGGGGTCCAAATAATACATGCCAGGGCTAAGATTAAAATTACAACTGGAAATAGGCTGGATAATAGCGGACTCCAATAGATTTCTTGAAGAGAAATCTTTCGATCTGGCAATCACTGAACTTTCAGTCCAATTTATCCTGTGAGAGTTTTCACTTAAATGAATGAATATAGCATTGGATGCTTGTCCAGTTTTGACTGAATACTTATGTTTCTTAATACGTACATCGAAATCTTTGCTAGATTGGCCAATATAAAAAGAGGGGCAGTCCAAACATGGAATTTTATTTATTATGTTGTTGTTTTCTTTAAGGCTATTTTTTATTAACATTCTTTTGAGTGTGTTATTATAAGAAAAAACGAGGTTTACATTAAAAGGTTTTAACAATGATTTTATGTTTTCAAAACCACTAAAATAAGGCAAGCTAAGAATGTTCTTAGGGGTTTCTTTTTTCATGTTACTTTCACTATAAAACTTTTTGTGGGCTTTCTTATTACAAATATCTAGTATATGTGAAGGATAACATAAATCTGTCCCTATTTTTCTTATGTATTCAATTTCTTCATCCAAATACTGGGGACTGACAATGCGCAAGGCTCGTAAAAACATAGAGGAAAAAATTGATATTTTGATGTTAAGGTGATGGCCTGAATAAAAATGGACATAAGTTAATGTGTTGGTTGGTTTCCAATAAATACTGAATTTACATTGAAATGGTTCTCTATGTATTAAAATATCTAAGAAAGGAAGGCAATTGTGTTTTTCTAATTCTAACGTAAACTTAATGGATGGTACCTGGTTATTCAAATTACAGAGTAAATCATTTACATCAATACCAGCAGGCAAAACAGCTAAAATATCGTCAACATACCTATACTACTTTAAAGGAGCATAAATGATATTAGGTATATATCGTTTTTCAAAGAATTCCATGTACAAGTTTGCGTCGTCCCTATGTATATTTGAAAAACATTGTGATATTCCTCAAAATCTTATTGATATACTTAAAGGTATCATTTATGGAGCTGCGAATGTTAGGCATGAAAGCAATTTCCCTGCTCGCTATAAGAAAAGCTTGACCGACCTTAAAAAAGACAATACAATCCACATCACAAAAGCTGATAAATCGAATAGTATTGTAATTTTAGATAAAGCTGACTACATATCACGTATGCAAGCCCTACTGGATGATGATACGACATACAAAAAAACTAACAAAAAATCTCCTTGATCAAGTCATAGAAAGTTTCAACAGCACAGTGAAAAAAATCCTTAAAGATAAAAAAGAACTAATAGGTCAGTTGTCGGTAAAATTTCCCTTGTTACCTTACTTGTACGGATTAGTAAAAACACACAAAGAAAACAATCCTATGCGGCCTATTATAAGTACTGTTGGCTCAATATCATATAAACTTTCGAAATATATTACCAAACTTTTGTCTCCGTTACTTGGAACTATCTCAGATTCTCACGTATATAATAGTCTAGATTTAGTGGATAAATTAAACAAAATCACTTTTTGCCCCACTGATAGATTCGTTAGTTTTGATGTTTGTTCTATTTTTACTAAAGTCCCTATAGATTCTATTTTAGAGTATCTTAGTAATGAATTAATCCATCACGAATTACCTCTACCTGTAAGTCATATAATTTCTCTCACTAGGTTGTGCATTTGTGATTGTCAGTTTATATTCAATGGTGCATTTTACCAACAAATATTTGGTATGGCAATGGGCAACCCTTTATCCCAACTACTCTCAAACTTGTACATGGAATTCTTTGAAAAATGATATATACCTAATATCATTTATGCTCCTTTAAAGTGGTATAGGTATGTTGACGATATTTTAGCTGTTTTGCCTGCTGGTATTGATGTAAATGATTTACTCTGTAATTTGAATAACTAGGTACCATCCATTAAGTGTACGTTAGAATAAAAAAAATACAATTGCCTTCCTTTCTTAGATGTTTTAATACATAGATAACCATTTCAATGTAAATTCAGTATGTATAGGAAACCAACCAACAACTTCACTTATGTCCATTTTTATTCACGCCATCACCTTAACATCAAAATAACAATTTTTTCCTCTATGTTTTTACGAGCCTTGCGCATTGTCAGTCTCCAGTATTTGGATGAAGAAATTTGTTATAAGAAAGCCAACAAAATGTTTTATAGTAAAAGTAACATGAAGAAAGAAACCCCTAAGAACATTCTTAGCTTGCCTTATTTTAGTGGTTTTGAAAACATAAAATCATTGTTAAAACCTTTTAATGCGAATCTCGTTTTTTCTTATAATAACACATTCAAAAGAATGTTAATAAAAAATAGCCCTAAAGAAAACAACAACATTATATATAAAATTCCATGACTGGACAGCCCCTCTTTTTATATTGGCCAATCTAGCAAAGATTTCGATGTACGTATTAAGCAACATAAGTATTCAGTCAAAACTGGACAAGCATCCAATGCTATATTCATTCATTTAAGTGAAAACTCTCACAGGATAAATTGGACTGAAAGTTCAGTGATTGCCAGATCGAAAGATTTCTCTTTAAGAAATCTATTGGAGTACGCTATTATCCAGCTTACTTCCAGTTGTAATTTTAATCTTAGCCCTGGCATGTATTATTTGGACCACTGTATTAGAAAAATGTTCAAGAATGACCTGAAAGATAAAATCACTGACTTAATTACAAGTTAGTTACTTGATATATATTTTCTATATATCCATATATTTAATATAAGTTTTTTATTTGTAAAAATTTTCATCTTGCAAAAAGTTATTATTGTTTAAAAAAAAAAAAGAATTATTTTGTTGTACTAAAATTTTTTAGGTGGTCAGTCACGACCCTGTATAATCTTTTAATTGTCCTGTCCCTGCTTCTGAACGGTTAATCCTAATCCTTTGTAAAAACCTCTTAAATATTTAATCTTGTTTTGGCATTTCTACTAATTCTTCAGTTTTGTTGGATTCCAGGTACATATGTTTCCTTTATAATCACCATCTGTCATTTATATGAGCTTTCTTTGTAAACATACTTTTATATTTCTTCAGTCTGCTAAGTAAAGGACCTAGTGTCGAAAGGCCTCGCAGCACTCGTGTTTCCGTTTCCTTCGTGGATTTTATCTTTATTTATATAATTATCACGTTCCATATTTTCGTGATTCAGTTATATATATATATATATATATATATATATATATATATATATATATATATATATATATATATATATATATATATATATATATACATATATATATATACATATATATATAAAATTTGTTACGTGTAGGGCTTGGCTGATGAGTTTATTAATTAACTAATATAATCTATGAGGCCCTGAGTTGCCAATGACCCACCATTAACCTCAAAGACAGGCAATTACTTAATTAAATAAGGCTGCCAAGCGGGACAACACAGTACAAGGGATAAAGGGTTACCCTGCAACACATGGATTCCATTAAACCCCCTTTACTTCCCAACTGGTCCCGACAAAGAAAGAATGTGTAGTTATAGTGAGGAAATTATCTGAACTTTCGCCCAAGTCAGACACAGTCAATTTTCCCTTTGCTTCAAGTAAAGTTTTAACACAACGGATGTCTGTACTACTATATATCAAACGCAGTTTAGTACTGGTAAAGGCTATTTATCTTCCAAACAATAGGATGAAGACACAAGTTTACCTGAATGCTGAAAATTACTTACTTAACCTTCCCTAATTCCTATTTACTGCACGGGAATAGTTTCCAGTCACTAAGCAACATTAATTATTCTTACACTAGACTTCATAAAAGTAAATTGGTTATACCAATATTTGCAGATGGTGGCAAAGAGAAAACAATAGAAAGGTTGAAATGTAGGGGGAGAGATATTAGCAAACAGCAGATACTGTCTTGGTTTCAGACTTACCGTTACGTGGTTTGCTTGTGCACTGCAACACCGATACGGATTCTGAGAAACACACGGTAATGTTGTTCACCAATGAAAAGACAAGGGGTGGGGGGGTGGGACAAAGGACAGTTTTGCCTACGCACGACGTGCATTCTCGGTCATGACATTAGTCTCTCTGCCCTGTCTCCGGTCAGACAGGGCGGCTGGGAACGTCAGTACCCTATGCCCCGGGCAGTCTGAAATTTTGACAAACATCGCCGAATGCATAGGACAAAGCAGAAGGAAGCTTAAGACCACCATTACTAAAGGTTACTTTGTGAAACCCTCCCTATGGGTTTAGGCCCCTAATGCTAACTATTCCTGCTAAAGACATTATTTTTTTTTAATATACCCAGCCTGTTTCTGCCTGCGAAGCAGCCCTTAGCATAGACAGAGATGTCTTTCTGTCTTTGTTCATGTTATTTTTCTACAATAAAATTGCATAGAGGGCGAACAGTGGAATATTTATTATATATATATATATATATATATATATATATATATATATATATATATATATATATATATATATATATATATATATATATATATATATATATATTTGCCCTAACAATATTGGTACTTACCGTAGCCCATCCAAGTGAAAAGTGATTGACGCTAATGCTCGTAGAATGTTGCAGTATGTCCCGACGGAATCATCCACTGAGGTGAGGTGAAGTCTGAGACCGTGATGAACCATAAACTGTGGGGCCAGAGAACATCCAATGGCTGCCAAATATGTCGTCCAAAATGGAGTCACAGGGAAATATACAGATGCCTCGTGAGGGACCCCTGACTCAAAAGTAATTTTAGCAGCCATGAATTTACACCATACTTGTTGAAGACTCGCTGAACTGAAGACTGGCTTGTACTGGCTTACACTGAAGACTGGCTCAACTGCAAGACTGACTCAACTGGCCACAGGCTCTGACATAAATCTCTCTTCTTTTTTATTGGCAGATCTCGACGCTGCCTCGGAACTACAACAATACAAAAAGAAGAGGAGTCAAATAATTACTAATTATCATTATGGCTGCAGGAAGGACAGTAGGCGGTACCAAGTATTAGAGTAATAATAAACAAACTTGAATAATTACAGATCCTTCCTGCCACCGTAGGAAAGCACACCAGAAATAACTGGAATTCTGTATAGCAGCATAAAGTTCTTATTTCGAGAAGCTCTGTGGAAAGGGAAAGCCAAGCCACATGAAGGTTGATGCGTGTGTTGGTTTCTGTCTAGGACTTCGTTATCGTCCTAACTGCTGCTACTGTTACTGATATTCTTAATAATAACGACAAAGATAAGGATCATTAATATGAGCATACCTTCATCTGCTGTTACCCTCGTTCCTGTGATTTTTCTAAAACAATGACTTTTCCTCTCGAAGTTTCTGTTTTATTCCAGAGGTTGTGACCTTCTCTTATTCAGCAATGCTTCTGAGAAAAGGTTGTTAGCCTCATGCTCTTTTAGCACCTGCCAGTGACTCACCGTAGTAAACTAACCACCTAATTCATCAGCCTAATTCACCACTGAGATGAACAGAAGAAATATCCGGCAAGTTGCTCTCCATTCATGAGACTGAACCATTGATCAGAGAGATCTCGTTGTGATTACAATCTTTCATAAATGCTCGTTGAAAATAAACAATGTAATCACACTAGTGGGATAAAATTAGGATAATCTGTATATCATAGAAGGTTTTTGTGGCAAACATCACGAATTTGATCATAAGCGTAGTGATATGATAAAAAAAAAAGAGTATACATGCACTTTTACCTTTCTGGTTCCTTGTTCCTACCATTTTCGTTCAATTATACATATCCCAAAATATCTGGACATCTATTACCTTCGAATGTATGTAATTATATATATATATATATATATATATATATATATATATATATATATATATATATATATATATATATATATATATATATATATATATATATATATATATATATATATGTGTGTGTGTGTGTGTGTGTGTGTGTGTGTGTGTGTGTGTGTGTGTGTGTGACTGTTAAATATTTTCTGTTAAAGCACATATCAGCAGAGGGAGACAGTTGGCCTCTGAAATATAGCATTAACTTTCTACCTTTTAGCCTCTTTATTCGATATATATATATATATATATATATATATATATATATATATATATATATATATATATATATATATATATATATATATATATATATATATATATATATATATACAGTGAACCCTCGTTTATCGCGGTAGATAGGTTCCAGAACTGGCCGCGATAGCTGAAAATCCGCGAAGTAGGGACACCATATTTACAGTATTTATTTAACATGTATTCAGACTTTTAAAACTCTCCCTTTACATAGTACTGTTAACAAACCACCCTTTACAGTAATGTACAGATATCTACAATACGTACATACAGTACACAGGCACAAATGATAAGCAATAAAACAGTAAGTGAACATAAAAAAATAGAAAGATTGTTATGGTGCGTACTGTACAATTGTACAGTATTTTACTCACCACGATAGAGTTGGAAGTTACAATAAAGCCCTCCTCGTATGTACTGTTAACAAACCACCCTTTAATGTACAGAACTTTTAATGCATGTACAGTACCCTAATCTAAAACAGGCTCTAATATTAAAATGTTAGAATATTAAAGCATATAAAGATTGTTACTGTACCCACCATGAAAGAAGTTGAAGAAAAACTTGAATGATGATGGCGATGAATTTGCTGCACAGTAGAAATGATGATGATGAAGCTGATGATGTCTTCTACTGTGCAGCCAGTGATTGTATTTTACGTCTCTTCAGACTGAGGTGTCTTTTCCTGGGACACCTCTTCGACTTCTTCCTGGGACACTTCTTCAATTTCTTCCGAAGGCATAGTAGCAGGAGGAACTGGCTCTTTTTTGCGAGGCTGGAAGAACATTGTGATCGGAAGTTGCTGCTGCTGCTTCTTTTTTCGATCGAAGAGCATCCTGTAGGGAGTCATGTCTTCATCGATTTTGTTGCAGAACTGCAGAGAACGAACCATATCCTCGTCCCATGCTTGTGACAATTCTTTCAGCTCCTTCACTAGGTTGCAGAGCTTGGCAAGCCATTCTAATGTTAAGCCTGTTTCTTCGACAACTTCTTGGGTCTCTTCCTATGGTTCATTTTCTTCCTCACTGGCTGATTTTGTCAGGTCTTCGAGGTCTGCGTCAGTTAGCGGCTGGGAATGGCAGTCCAACAACTCGTCAACGTCTTCCGTCGTCATGTCGCCAAACCCGTCACCTCCAATTATCGCAGCCAACTGCACATATTTCCGTACTGCAGAGTGTTGAATCTCGGCAGGTGTAAATCCCTCGTCGTCGTAAACAATCTCGGACCACAACTTCCTCCAGCTCGCGTTAACGGTAGCAGGTTTCATTTCTTGCAGTGCCTTCTGGATGTTCTGAAGGCACGTGGCAATTGTGTACTGCCGCCAGTACGCCTTCAAATTGAATGTTTCATCCTCATCTTCTTGGGCGGCATCCACACACGCAACAAGGTCCTCCAAGGTATTCTTCGTGTAGAGGGCCTTGAATGCCCTCATAACCCCCTGGTCCATCGGTTGAATTAAGGACTTTGTGTTGGGTGGCAGGAACTCAACCTGAATGCCCTCATGCGAAAGATCAGTCGCGTGTCCACCAGCGTTATCCAACAGGAGAAGGATCTTAAATGGCAAGCCCTTCTCTAAGAGATATTTACTGACTTGTGGGATAAAACACTGGTGGAACCAGTTGGAGGTCAGCATCTTCGTAATCCATGCTTTTGGATTATGCATCCAATGCACGGGAAGGAGATTCTTATTTTTTTTTTTTCAAAGCACGAGGGTTTTTCGACTTATAAATAAGCCCTGGCTTTAGCAAAAATCTCGCAGCATTGCCACACATCATGAGGGTAACACGATCTTTGAATGCTTTAAAGCCAGAGGCTTTGGCTTCTTCTTTGAACAGGAAAGTTCGCGATGGCATTCTCTTCCAAAACAAACCCGTCTCGTCCATATTAAAGACTTGTTCGGGCTTGTATCCACCTTCAGCGATAATATTCTTGAACATCTCATTCGTGTAAGTTTCAGCAGCGACCGTGTCAGCGGAAGCAGCCTCGCCATGCAGGGAAACGCTTTTCAGGCCGAAGCGTTTCCGAAACTTGGTGAACCATCCTTTGCTGGCGGTAAAACGTCGTGTCTGAGTCTGGGAATCAGTGGATGTCCCTGCTTGAGGTTCATCTACATCATCTTCGTCGTCTTCCTCTTCTTCTTCAGCATGGTCGCCATCATCTTGAGGTTCCTTTGCCGCGAAATTCTCAGACAACCTCAAAGCCTTGGTTCGGATGGTGTTCGTATCCAAGGCTATTTTCTTCTTCCGGCAGTCGGCAATCCAGATTGACAAAGCACCTTCCATATGGACGATCGTTTTATTACAAGCCGTAACAACTCGCTTTGCTGACTTGCTAAAGGTGATGGCAGCCGGCTTCCTAATCTTCGCCCCATCCTTCTTAATGTAGCGAACGGTGGATTCGTTCACTCCAAAATGGCGGGCCACGGCCGCGTAACTTCTCCCTTCCTTCAACATATTGAGAAGTGTCACCTTCTCAGCAATCGTCATCATTTTCCGTTGGCGTTTAGGCTCAGTACCAGCCTTAGCAGAAGCAGAACGCTTGGGAGCCATTGTAGGGGTTAAACAAAGTTTTAAAAAAGTTCAACTTCAAACACACACTGTCACGCACAGCACTGGTAATGTAAACAGCATCTATCTACCGAGAGAGCGGGAAACGAAGTGGCCGCAAGAAGATGCTGCGGGTCAGAGACAAGGGAAGCTGCTGCGGGTCGGAGAAACGGTCAAAACACCAATCACAGGCGAGATTACAAAACTTGGGAGCTGATTCGTCATCTATCACCAATGGAACCAATCCCAGCCCATCTTACATGCTAGTTTCAAAATCAAATATACTTTACGCTATTTTATGCTTTTTTTGTTGTAGTAGTATAGGTTTATTCGAGATGTGATTTTTGCAACAAACAATATTATTGGATGCAGTACAAAAGATTCATGGAAACGATGCACATTCATTACATTTGTATTTTATAATTAGTATATATGTAGCCATCAGCAACCTTACACCGTTCAAATATGACAATGTCAGACTGCATCTGATTAGCGTTTCATGTTCAGTTTAATTTTACTAGTACTATAATGAATTATCGTATGATCACATTCTCTTTTTGTTTAATTTCATTTTGTACTGAATTATATGTCATAATGCAATGAACCAACAGTACTAGCAGATATTAATAATTATTAATGGAATTAATGAAATATTTGGGTCTTCATATATCGCGACTGTTTTTGAAATTTCCGGAAAATCCGCTATATATTTTCTCTTATGATATACATACGTAATGGAAAAAATCTGCGAAGTCGCGAATCCGCGATAGTCAAACCGCGAAGTAGCGAGGGTTCACTGTATATATATATATATATATATATATATATATATATATATATATATATATATATATATATATATATATATACTCAGGTAAGCACAAAATCGCTGTGTAAAAAGTCATTACTTCCATAGAGGATCTCAATGACCCAGGAAGTTAAAAAAGAGATTCTTTATTTCTAAGCTTTCGGCAGCCGGTCTGCCTCCGTCTTCCAAGGACCAAATATTACAGGCTAGCAAAATATAGTAGCTTGAGAACGCCCGGGTTACTTTAAATCTAAGATGTAATAATTACGCTTTGAAAATTATTGGAAGAAGAGTTGATATCGGTCCTCTTTATGAAAATTCTTACAATTATAATAAGAGTAATAGTGATAGGAATGAAAGGGTAACCGAATAACAAGGATAATGATGTAATAATAATAATAATAATAATAATAATAATAATAATAATAATAATAATAATAATAATAATAATAATAATAATATATAAATTAAAGTTAAAATGTTCCATTAACATGATAATTTCTTGCGAGCTGTCCTTCACCTACTTTGGATATATCTTTGGAACTCAACAGGCACTCGTAAAGAAATCCCTCCAGTCTGCCTAAAAGCTTTCCGCATATTTCAAGACTAGACGAGGAGAGGAGTTTCAGGGAAAAATTCTACCTAATATTTCGAGGAAACAAGGATAATAGAATGTCTTTAATACCATTAGATCATAGCGGTAATTAAAGCTTTTGATACGTTTTTAAGTACTTAAACGTTACACGTTCCTTGTAAACATTTCACGTTTATTCTAAATCCTATTCCCGTTTCCTTCGAATTACTAAGATTCTTGATAAAAAAAATAATCTTTTAAAACATTAATGAATTACAAGTCCCGGTATTTAATTAACAAGTTCTGCGACAATCTAGAGATCACTTAAGCAGTTGGTGCAACTTAAAGCCCACCTTCAGATTTAAGCTTTGAAATATATTCAAATTCATTTTAGCAAAATCGTTTTCAAATGATTATCACTAAGCATCTGTCAATTTTGGGGTCACTAAATATCAGAGTGTGAATAGCATCCATGAACTGAAACTGGCTAGAGTTGCTGAATATATGGAAGAAACATTATTTACTGTTGTTTTTTTTTAATTATGTTCGAAAGGATCTATTAACATTTTTTTTATGTTGGTCTCTATTTATATTGATTTTATTAGCTAATTTCTTTTTTCTGCCAAATTATTATTTTTTTTTTTTTTCAACTGGACTTCTTACCCACTGTCGGTATCATCTACCAATAACTCTTGCTGTAAATTATATATGGAAATACATTATTTTGTTTTCATGTTTATGACCATGAACAGTATTAACATTTTTCTCTCAAAGCGTGAATAATTTAGTCCTCAAGCATACAGGCTCAGAATTAGGCCAAGTGGACAATTTTGTGAGGTCAGTCAGCACTGTGATGATCCATCACATATTTGCGTAACAACTGTAAAAGAATATTTTATTGATTATAAAAAATCTAATAGCACACTAATCCTTATTAACAAAAATCCTAATGCTTATAATAGGATACCCAGCTCTTCACAAATCAGGCAAGGATCAACAGGCCTAGACAACCATTTATAGTTTGTTATTCAGCATCTTTCTGAATTTTGATTATGATATAAAAATGTAATAATTACTAATAAATACTATTGTATTTTAATGCCGTATACAGAAAACATATAGGCCTAAAATTTTGGCGTGCGAAAATAAAACCCTCCTCAGACAGATAATCCTGGTGCAGGCCGAGTCACAAGAAAAAATGTAATACCGCAACTCTTGAATAAAAAATAAGAAGCCAGAAAATTATAATAATTCTAATTTCCTTTAAATGTAATGTTTTTTAGTTAAGCTACCAGGATACTGACTGTCCGCATGACACCCATTAGCAAGTGATTTATTGGTTGGTTTAAGAGTAGGCCAGCCTTGTGCTACCACAGGCTTTTGTCCATCGGCAACCCGTAACGAGCGACTGAAAAGCCATCAGTCTGTCACTTGCTGAATACTGCAACATGCCGTATGTCTGAAACATTAAGGGAACCGATGCAATATTTTGTAGCGTAATGGTACATTTGGTCAACTACAGACATCACCATTATAATTATCTTCATGATGTTGTTTCTTGGATCTGGCTGCAAAATACCGATGCTATCGTACAGATCTACATAAGTGATTCTAACAGACTAATAAAGAAAAAGGAGGTGACAACAGAGAGAATTAAAAAGAGACAAAGGGAGGGAGAGAGACAGAGAGGTTTTCCAAAACGTGTATAATGAACTGTTTCACCCCGCTGCTGTAGGGATTACGTGGTTGAGAGCCTCTCTCTTTCTCCCTCTCGCTCTTCCCATCTCAGCTACAACCCACAGGAGTCGACTAACAGCTAGGAAACTTGGTAAGTCAGATGCGAAATTGCGGCGCAAATATAGACTAACAGGCAACTAGGCGCTGGTGGACATCCATTTCTCTTTATCACGACACAGGAATAAATGTTTGCTATGCATTGCTTATCACAGGCCACTGAATTCACTGATCGCTCCATCCTCATTCGGAACTGAACCTCAGAAATCTCGCAAGATCCAGAGAGAGAGAGAGAGAGAGAGAGAGAGAGAGAGAGAGAGATCATCGATAGAAATTAGGCAATGATAATCGATCCCTTTCTTGGTGACACAATCTCAAGCAGCCGAAGGACTAGTAGTCCAGGAGCATTAGTTCAAATATGGCTTCAACCCGGAACAAATTAGTAACAAGCTGAAATTTTCAGTAGGTGCTCAGGAGACCTTCCCTAATGACATACTAAAAGTCCCCAAGAATTCGCCGCGAGGGTTTTGAGAAATTCAAGATGGCGTCCAAAATGGCCATCGATATCATATTTTGTTTTATCTCAGGTCTCAATCAAGATAGAAACACAAATGAAGTATGAAAATATAGGTTTTCAGACGCAAGGAATTCACTTATGTCAGTGTATGTGTGATAAATTGAGCCCGTGTCATGTTTTTGAGTTACAAGTGCATTCACACATGTTGTTACAAGTAATTCTGAAATGCCAGAACGTTTTTTTTTTTTCTTTGCTGGAAAAAGCAGACTGGGAGAGTCAGACAAACAAGAATCATCTGGCTAGTCTGTACCAGGATGCAGTCGATCAAGATAAAGGTGCTGCTGAGATTGATGAAGATGAAACTCTCCATGAGTTTCAACAGCTTCTAACTCACCACCTCGAGGAAGCTGCCACACAGAGCAGAACAGGCAAGCTATGGGTCCAGTACATCAACCAGGTGCTGCTCATGCTCAACTTCATCAAGGCTGAGAGAACTGGCAACTGGAAACTCCACCTCCACTGTGTGCAGGAGATGATTCCACATTTCCATGCAGCAGGTCATATTCCATACGCCAAATCAGCCAGACTCTACTTGCAGCAGATGAACTCCATTGAAGAGGTCATGCCACCTGAGGAGTACGCACTGTTCTCAGACAAGGGGTACTTTACCATCCGTAGAGCTGATGAGTTCTGGTCTGGAAACTTCTCCGACCAGACAATTGAGCAGTACCTCATGAGGATGCTGAAAACTAGTGGAGGGATGACCCATGGCAGGGGCATAACTAACAGCACCTTGACCAAATGGGTACATGCACTGCCTCGCTGCATGCCTGTGTGTGATGCCCTAGAAAAGTTCACAGGTGTTCACACCATGCCATCTGAGCAGCACAAGGATCTCCGCTCATCCTCTCAGGTCAAAGACAAGAATGACTATAATGTCTTTCTCCAGTGGCTAAAGGCCCATCCACCATTTGCAGGCTACCAAGCTGATCGGTTGGTATCCATAGCCACAGGTGTTGTGGCTCATACATCTGTCAATTGTGACAATGCAGTGCAGATTGGTCTTGCTGCAGCATCTAAGATAACAGGGAAATGCTTCACAGACATCACCCTGCATCGCGCTGACAAAGTGAAGACCATGGGAGAAAAGAACAGCATCAATGTCAGGGGGCAGAGCACAGTGGTAAATCCCACTATATTCTTTAACCGCATCACTTGCATCTTGAAGACAAGTTCTGACATGGATAAGTACATGTCATATGAGCTTGCTCCACAGCCCCCATCCCTCTTTCAAGATGGTGCTATGCGGAAACCAACCAAGAGTGCTCTGGGTACTGTCCTCAAGTCATTTGCTCCGATGCAACACAGCCTTCCAAACAACAGTCAGTTTGTAGTGGATGGCGGCTACTTGCTGCACTCTGTAGTTTGGCCACAGCGATCTACCTATGGAAGTGTGTGTCAGGGCTACATTGCCTATGTCCTTAAGCACTATGGGGCTGGCATTACCACTGTGTTTGATGGCTACAGCACTATCTCCACAAAGGCAGCAGAGCAAATGCGCAGGGCAAAGAAGGCCACATCCAGTGACATCCTGTTTGACCAGCACATGCATACCACACTACACAGGCAGCATTTCTGGCAAATAGCAACAACAAGAAGAGTCTCATAGACATGCTATCTAGCATGATGACTCAATCAGGCATAGCAGTGAAGCAGGCAAGTGCTGATGCAGATGCCTTGATTGTCTCTACAGCTCTATCCTTGGCAGAGTCTGGTGAACCAGTGGTTGTCGTTGCAACTGACACTGACTTGTTGGTGATGCTGGTGAACCAAGCAAGTGCAGACATGGATCTTTATATGCTAAGCTGTATGAATCCCACCACATTGTACAAGGTTTGTGATATCCAGGAAAGCCTTGGTGAGACCAGTAAATATCTGATGGTGTTACACGCCATAACTGGATGTGACACAGTGTCTGCTGTGTATCGGCAAGGGAAGCGCAAGGCATTCAACCTGGTTCACAACAAGAAGGAGTATGACCAGCTCAAGACATTCTATAATGCTGGAAGCACTCACCAACAAGTGCAAGAAGCAGGTGAAAGCTTCCTCCTGAAGTTGTATGGTGCACCTCATGGTGTGTCACTGGATGAGTTCTGCTACACTGCCTACAAACAGGCAATCAGCAGAGTATCTCTGTCCTCATCCTTCCAACTGGCAAGTTTGCCTCCGACAAGTGCTGCAGTCAAACAGCATTCCTTCAGAACTTATCTTACTATCCAAGAATGGATGGGTAGGCCCTTACAGCCAACAGCCTGGGGATGGAAGCTGGAGGACATCCTAATTCCAGTTGAAATTGACCACCCCATTGCCCCCGACTGTCTGCTCAACATGATCTCATGTGGCTGCAAAGCAGATAGCTGTGGAGCATCATGTGGCTGCAGGAAGATGGGGGTGCACTGCTCTGCCATGTGTACAAATTGCAGTGGTAAAACCTGCAAAAATGCAGCACAAATGCCATCCTTCATTGATGATGATGAAGAAACTGAAGCACCAAGACCAGTTTCTCCTGAAACTGATGACGAAGACGATGCCGAAGAGCATCGTCAAAATGATTTGATTTATTGATTTATTTATTGATTGATTGATTAACAGTCTATAATTAGGACTACAGCTAAGCATTTTTTGTCTATAGTTAAGGCAATGGTTAAGTGTTGTTTCTTGCAACTGGCATGACTTTTATTGTATAATGTGTGTATGTTCAGGTTGATAAACATGTATTTTGTTTTTCTTTTGCTAATGATTCCATTTAAAATTCAGATAATAAAAAAATAGTTCGAGAATTGCAGTCCTTGCCCCAAAAACATATATTTAGACTAATTGTTTGACTTTCTATGATGTTCGGGGCTTGAAATATGACAAAATCTAAAATTGGCAGCCATTTTGGACGCCATCTTGAATTTCTCAAAACCCTCACAACGGATTCTTGGGGACTTTTATTATGTTATTAGGAAAGGTCTTCTAAGTACTTCCTGAAAATTTCAGCTTGTTACTAATTTGTTCCGGGTGAAAAGCTAATACTCCTGGACTATAGTATCCAATCATTTTTAGTTGCATAACCATAAAAGCAACTATAAATTCCCCACTGAAATATAGTTGATGAAGATAACCCAACAGGATTCGGTTTTGGCTTAAATCATTATTTCAAATAGTTATGGGGCAAAAAGTGCGAAGATTGTGGCATTACTACTGTTATCTCTATAGATATAATAGCCCATACATGATTTATTGGTTTTCTCGGCGCATCAAGTGGCAGGCCTTGAGTAAAAATGCTGACCTGGAGTATAAGGCAGTACGAAGCATCATCAATATCCGAAATTCTCAAGTACAACATTACTTATGCAAAACCAATTTTGTAGATGGAGCATAAGACAAGACCCAGTCACCAAAAAATGAGTAATTTTTGTTAGAAATGAAGCCTCAGGCCCCATTAACAAAGCTACTAGTTGTTCATTTCCAGGTCTCTGATAAAACTGGGTTCCACGATCAAAAAACCAAGATAATCCTTGCACCTTCACAGCAAAATTCAGCTTTACAGACTTTCGGTTTTTAGTGAAAGTACTAAACATATAAAACTAAAATAATTGTATCTGATGAATATGTTCATATTCGTGAAGTTATATCACATTCTTTCAATTTGTTTATCGCCGGTTTTTTGTCTGTTGCTCTTCCAGTTTTAGGGTAATTCTTATCAAGTAAACGATCGTGCATTAGCATATCTGCATTGACAGTCAGTCAAAGTTGAAATCCGAAGACAATCGAGAATACACATATTTTCAGAAAAAAAAAAAAAAACGCATCCATATACCACTGATATTTGTTTGCATGTTTTTATAATACGATATTCCATAAAAAAGGACAAATAATAATTTTGTCCTGACGTTTTTCTCATTTCAAACGTCAACTCATATGTCACAGTTGTCTCATGCCTATAATTCGCGTTTGTCCATTGTCAATCTAACTACCCTGAAAACGAGTATATATGCAAAAATGTCTTATGACGCAAAGTTCATTAAATGAAATGACCATAACATGTTATAAATAGGTGCCATAACTATTGTTCAAACTAAAAGGGATCATGGAAAGCAATCATTACCATGAAATTGTTTGGTAATTAACTGGAGCTCTTCTAGGAAATTTGATTTGCATTTGTAACACTTAATATCTGGTTTCGAATTGTCCTGATATAATTATGTATGTGTATAAATACATACATATAAGAGTGCGAGAGCTTTCTATGTTTAGTCGACCTCTCACAACGAGTACAAGCTTGGTACATTTACATACATGCTGCAGACTAAAAAACCCAACAATTAACTTTATGGTAACTCTGGAATCATTCCGGTATGGAAACACAATTACACGATCTGTGGAAGATCTTCATCGCGCAGATTTTTATGAGCCTGGGTATTAGTTCGAAAATTTTGTTTGTTAAATTTATTACATTTCGCAACCATGATGACTTTGCCCAGCCTGTTATGTGTGATCTTATAATCTTGTACATCATGAAATGGTGCATTTGATTTGTGCAGTGTTCTCACAGAATGTTCATGTTCCCCCTCTCTTGCTGTAAAGCTTTCCTGTTCGACTAACATGGAACTGAATTCGACAGTCGCCAGGCATCCCAATTCATTGCAAACTAACTTTCCATTTAAAATTAATTTATACATAACACCTGCTGTTCCTGTTTAACATTGACGTAGAAGCGTTGGCACAATTATAAACAGAAATCAATTTATGGTGCTAATGCAGAAAATGATTATTTCAATAACTGATTTCCATTCGAAATTTTCTTTCTTTATCATACTGTTTTAGGAAGGAGGTAAAATTATCTCATGATCCTTGGTCGGAATCTATCTTAAATTATAATTTGTACGAAATATATTACTTCTGCTCCCCGGTGTGGATGTCTGCCTCTGCCAGAGTTTTATCTCCTATAGATAGAGTGGTTCGTGGTGGTAGGTTTCTGTTTCTTGACATTAAACATTAGCTGTTGTGACTTGGACCATAGAAGGATGGTCTCTTGTTTGTCAGTTTTTCATAATTTGTATTTTATCAGATATATTTCACATTCACATTTGGTCCTTGATCCTATTTTCCTCCCGAGAGCGACCAGATTTGCTGAAAAGCAGCTCCAACGTGAAGTAATTGTGCCTCGCTGTTGAACTCAGTTCCAGAGGGTATTTATTCCTCACACCGTTGGACTCTGGAACAGTCTCCCAGTGGCTGTTGTGCAACTAGAACCTCGAAAGTTCACGTGAAGATGCAATACATTATTACGCTAAAGCAGTTCCTCGTGAATTTTATAATTTACTTAAATTTTTATCTTTTTATCAGTTCGTTGACTTATTTTATTCTTTTTCAATAACTGATCTTTTTCCTATCTCCTGTTTCCTTCTGTACCTTCTTTCAAATGAACACCACATTCTTTGGAAGCTTGAATTTCAAGTCAATGGCCCCTGTCGGATTGTTCCATATGAATAGGGTTCATGCAGCAATTTGTCACTGACATTTGACTAAATAGAAGACGCTAGTCCCGATATAGGAATTTCTTTAACCCTTGTGTCTAAAATAACTTGGTAGGCGCTTCTTTGTTCCAAGACATTGGACATCGTTGTTCCAAAACACTGGTGCTTCCAGAGTCAATTACACACAGCTGAAAAGTATAAAACTGATTTCAGTTTGGAACTATTTACAATAATAATAATAATAATAATAATAATAATAATAATAATAATAATAATAATAATAATAATAATAATAATAATAATAATAATAATAATAACAACGGAGAAACAAATCCACAGTTATGTATATGAACATATTATTTAAAGACAAATCTGTAAAGATAGCTTTCAGGAGTCTGTTCGATTTTTTAATAATAATAATAATAATAATAATAATAATAATAATAATAATAATAATAATAATAATAATAATAATAATAATAATAAAACCAGAGGCGGCTTGCCGAAGTTTCTTTCCCGGAAGACGCTTGTTAGCTTTCTGTAAGCCTGACAAGAAACGTTTTGAAGGTTTCTATTCAATAAACAAAGGCCTCTTTATGGACAATTCTCGTTCATTCAAAACAAATCTTTTTTCGTTTTTTGACAAACTTAGATTTACTCACGTACAGTGGTTCAGATATGAAGAATGATCGCGCAAACAAAGCGGTTATTTCATTTCATACAGACATTCTCACCTCTGCTTTGGAAGATTTGTCTGTGACGTTTTTATTATTTATAAAGTTAGAGATATTTATGTGAAATCACATGAAATGCTTTCATGAAACTCTCTTACTTCTATATTGCCTGCTATTTCATATAGTGCCTTTGTGAATGTAACAATAAAAACGAAGATATAAATATCAGTTAAATATGCTTTCAGAATGAATAGATTGCATTAACTTTAAAAATCTGTTCCCATTCTCACGGTTACAATATTTGCAAACTTCATATGTAAAAAAAAATATGTTATAAAATAAATTGCAAATAAAAACATCCTTAAACACGAAACGTAAAAGCGTTAACAAAAAAGTTGACAATCATAACACTGTCAAAGAAGCTTTTTTAAGAAAAGCATTTAATATGAGCAATGTCACACGAGAAAATATATAATTTTTTAGAATAGCTTCCATTTTATTTTAACATACAACGAAAATTATGACTAAACTCATGAACACTGGTATACGAAATATTTTTGACAAAGAAGCGTAATTATTGTTTCAGCTATAAACCTAAAAGCGACTCAAAAAACCCTCGCTTTTAAATAATTCTGATTCCGTGCTGTGTTAAGGATGTTTGTTTCTCTTTTTTTGCTAAGAAAAATAATCCTCAACTTCTGCATCTGTTTCTTTTAAACTCTTTGTGAGTTAATAGTTTTCCTGTTGACAAAGTAAAGAATTTTTTTTTTGGCTCTGAGATATAATTTTCCGTAATGTAGATTCATCTTTTATATATAAATAAATTCTGACAAAGATCAAAATAAACGAGGTTCGTTATTAATTTAAACGAAAGTCCAAGATTCGAATCCTGGCAGAGACAGATGCACTGAGTATTTGACATCTGAGCAATTAACGCAGTGTCCAAGCAGACGTGATTTAATTTCACCTTCTTCAAAAAAAATCAGTTGTCAGTTTGCTATAAAACTATAAAGCATAATTACGCACATAGTTCGTGTACCGTTCACTGATATTATCATTTACATTACCATTAGTTCATAACAGCAGTGAATAGATATTATCCGCTCTTGTTATTCTGCTGCATTTTCGGTGCTCTCGTGCAGTTTATTGTTTTCCGTGGGCAGCCATACCTAAACTGAAGTGTTTTCTCATGAACTGGAAATCTATCATTTTTTTTTTTTTTTTCTTTTAGCCGGAACTTTTTTGGGGGAGATGAAATGAAAGAAAGTGAGACTGCAACGTTTCCTCACATGATCTTCTTTTTTAGTAGCAACCAAACCAAGTTCTATCATGCGTGCGTGTGTGGTGTGTGTGTGTGTGTGTGTGTGTGTGTGTGTGTGTGTGTGTGTGTGTACTGCCCTTCTCTCTTGTCTCCAGAATAAACTTCAGGGAATGAACAAATGAAGGATATTTTAAATCTGATCAATTTGTATTAATATGCATCTTCGCTAATGTTGCCATTGTAGTACTAAAAGAAAAAAAAAAGAAATTCACATGTACAAATATTGGGCATGGTGGTATGTGAACAATTTGCTATTCCACGAGGAGCCTCAAGGACTGATCATTAAAGATAAAGTAGGAACTGACTCCCTCTAACACCCGCCTCTCCCAAGACACCATAACAGGATCCGGTTAAGTCTCAAAATCCTACTAACTTTTTTCATGGCCATCACCCATTCAAAAACTAAAATCCTGATCATTTATTAATAACTTTTGCAATACCTCTTGGACAGACAGAATGAGAGACAGAGACGGGGGAAGACATAACCTCCTTCCAGGGCCACTGAAAAAGACTACACCGTAAGTGATGACTAATCGATTTCAAAACCCATTCTTGGTTAGCGCCTTTGTTAGCGACAGAAGTAATAAATTTGTAACTGTAGACAGGAAGATAATGACAGCGACGATGATGACCATGAGAAGAAGAGAAGAAGGAGGGTAGGTGAGGAGCAGTAGCAGGAAGATGGGAAGGAGGGGGAAGAGGAGGAGGAGGAGCAGAACCAGGAGCAGGAGCAGGAGCAGAAGGAGTAGGAGGAGCAGTGATAGAACTCGGAAGGTGAAATGAAAGAGCGCAGCATAAACCAAAGAGCAGTATTCTGTAAAAGAAAGCCATTTAACTCTCCGTCCGCATTTTTTGTGTCCGACCTCAAGTCTTAAAAACTAGAGGCCTGCAGATTGGTATGTTGATAATCCACCCTCCATTCATCAGACATACCAAATTGCAGACCTCTGACCTCAGTAGTTTTTTTATTTTATTTAAGGTTAAAGTCATCCACAATCTTGCGTCTGGCAACTAAATTGGACAGGCCACCTCCGGGCCGTGTTAAAGTTTCATGGGCCGCGGCTCACACAGCATTATACCGAGACCTCTGAAAGATAGATCTACTTTCGGTTCCCTTGATTATACGCTGTACAGAAAACTCGACTGCGCCGAGGAAACATCTGCGCATTTTTTACTTGTTTTTAAGGATGATAATTGAGATGCTTACAAAAGTGAGGGCAATGAAAGATCTAATACCCGTAACGACGATAATGGTAGTAATCAACTCTGAAGGTCCTGATATGAAGGTTTCTTCAGCAGAAATAAGTTACACATTTTCCGTGATTGTATTCCCTAATGCCATTTTGCATTTTCCCTTTACAATTGATTCATCTGAATACATTATAGGAGGAATCGCTGCTCTCTGTCCAAAGAGAAATCAACTCATATAAGTTTCTTAATTTGTCTCCACAATCTCGCTGTTTCCGTCCCTATTGCTCAAGACTTCAGCGTCTCCAGAGCCATTTAGGTAAGACAAGACTTGAGATTCACCATAAACTTTTTAATACTTAAACATGTACGAAAAGTTGCAACTTCTAAATTCCTCAAGATGTCACTTGACTCCTAAAGTATATAGAATTAAGACAAAGAATTAAGGCAAATTTAGATAATTAGGTGAACCATAAATGCATTTTACATTTTATGCCGATATCTAAAACAATAAGGACAAGTAAAAGACGTGCCGAAGTTTCTTCGCCGCAGTCGAGTTTTCTGTACAGTGTATAATCACCCGCCGAAAATAGATCTATCTTTCGGTGGTCTCGGTATAATGCTGTATGAGCCGTGGCCCATGAAACTTTCAGCCACGGCCCGGTGGTGGCCTGTCCTATAGCGTTGCCAGACGCACGATTATGGCTAACTTTAATCATAAATAAAATAAAAACTTCTGAGGCTAGGGGGCGGGAATTTGGTGTGTTTGCTGATTGGAGGGTTGATGATCAACATACAAATTTGCAACCCTCTAGACTCAGTAGTTTTTAAGATCTGAGGGCGGACAGAAAAAAATGCGAACGGGACAGAGAAAACCACCTCAATAGTTTTCTTTTGCAGAAAAGTAAAAGCTAAAACTAATTATTTCCAGCAGTTTGAATTAAAGGATAACAGGGAATAGAAATAATACTGAAAACTCCTTAATCATTTAGTGATGGTCAGTATTTTGCATAACGGACCAGATCGAAGAATTATCCTGATACGCTCCTTTTATGGAGAGAGCTTTGCAGAGCTAAAACGACTGAAATGAGAACGAAACGGAGAAGAGACGCCAAATTCCAAGGATATCAAAAGTTCCAAACCACAAACGAGATGTGCAAGAAAATGTCCAAATTTTTCGGAAGAAAATAAAAACATTCGATCCTGTGCTGGTCATATTGGCCACTTGCTGCATCTTCGCCCCATCTCGTCACATAATCATCCTGAATGCAATTGCCGGAATGGGTCTGTTCGGAGACCATTTCACGAATTATCATGACAGATATTGTAAACAATTTAATCTCATTGTTCATCGTGTTTTATTCAATACACAGCTCAGGAAGAATGAGGATGCTCTCATGATTTTTTGCATTAAAAAAGATTAAGCCATAAATATCGATCAAAACCAAATTCATTATACCTCGGGAATATATTATACCCAAAGGGAAATCTGTCTGATAAATACTACTGTAACGGATAGGATTCGAACTCGGGCCTTTGCCTTAGAAACAGCTAGAAAGGTAACCCATGGGGAGGGTCTTGAGACTCCTCTCC
>JANJGK010000020.1:1747713-1786558 GCA_039081455.1 Macrobrachium rosenbergii
CACACACACACTCACTCACACACACACACACACACACACACACACACACACACACACACATATATATATATATATATATATATATATATATATATATATATATATATATATATATATATATATATATATATATATATATATATGATGTCCTATACAAATAAGCAGCCTCGGAGGCAGGCTGAAGGGTGTATTGATGCGATTTCCCACGATGATGGTGACTGTCTCCAATATGTGATATTCACGTTTCCGGAACCGAGCGAAAGACCTTCACTGTGAATTCGAGTTTTGAGTCCAGATTAGGCAGTTGTCAAGGTATGGTGCTTGATGAGTAGGGCCAGGCAGACCTAATTATGATATGGAAGGAGTAGAGTGAAGTTCGGTCTCTAAGCTGCGGTGTAAACCTTGAAATGGGAACAAGAAATGAAGATGTGCATTAGGCTTTGTTGAATATGGCCAAATACTTAGAGAGGGAAAAACGTTATTAGAATGTTATTCCTATAGGATAAAGAAATATTCACATCATTGCGATAAATTACTTTCAGTTTTCTGTAAACGAACATCATTGTACCGGTTTGTCTTCCCGTTCGCACTTTATTCTATCAGCACTTTTTCTGTCTGCGCTTTTTCTGTCCGCCCTCAGAACTTAAAAACTACTGAGGCTAGAGTGCTGCAAATTGGTATGTTGATCATCCATGCTCCAATTATTAAACATACCAAATTGCAGCCCTGTAGCCTCAGTAGTTTTTATTTTATTTAAGGTTAAAATTAGCCATAATCGTGCTTTTGGCAACGATATAGGAGAGGCCACCACCGGGTCGTGCTTAAAGTTTAACGGGCCGCGGCTGACACAGCATTATACCGAGACCACCGAAAGATAGACCTATTTCCAGTGGCATTGATTATACGCTGTAGCGACTGTACAGAAAACTCGATTGCCCCGAAGAAACTTTGGCATATTTTTTTTTTTTTCCTTATTTATTAGTCAAACCAAACTTGCTGTTTATTGACCATTGTTAGCATGATATTAGCTCATGGAAATGCAAATCTCTTAGAAAACTAAGATAAATAGATATTGATACTGACAGTACAGGCTTTAATTCAGATGAACTAGTGCCACACATTTTCTGAAAATAGGGGAATTCGACCCCCTTCTGTGATTTCGTGAGATACTTCAGAATATCGATCGTTTCAGGCAGCGGTGACCGAAAGGATTTGTGTATCTCGTCAAAAGATGCAACCACAACTGAAATACTTCATCATCTAATTAAGGTTTACATTGTTTTCGTTAAATATCATATAAACAATAATTAATATCTAGAGGAACTTACGTGCCAATCAGTTATCTAATATAGGAAATTTCCAGACAAATAATGATATTCAGCTTCGAAACAACGAAGCCTACAAATTGTAAAGGACTTTGAGGCTGAAGAGCCCCCAGATTTATATGTCTGACTCTTTTATTGTTATATAACCTTACACGCAAGAATTTTAAAACTTCCACTTAGACATGTTTACCCCAGAAATGGAAGCATAGCGCAGTTTAGTCTCATAAGATTAACCAAGCGATATTTGCTTGCCCGTAAGAGGCACAAAACCTCTAAGGAGACTTTGCATATGCCTTCATTATGAAATTTGCTGTTATTCTTCGAAAACGCCTCTCCTCTTGCAATAATAAAGGGCAGTTTATTATGAGGAATACAATAAGGAACTTATTCAAACATTTTCCTCGTCATTCTAAGCCTGAAGTTCCTGGTGGAAACGTCAGTCTCACTTTAGAGGAGCAATAAAAACCCAGCACGTTTCCCGTCAGGGAGGAAGAAGTGTCACCAAATGAAGAAAATGGATATTCTTTTTTTACAAGACATTTCAGACATGGAATAAAATAATGTGCTATAAGATTCATTTACATATAATCCATATATGAATATAATAAATATTGTAGTAATGATTATTTTTACTACTACCATTATCATCATCATCTTCATTAAAGAATAAAGTTACATACATTCGTACATACATACATGCATACACACAAACACACACACACACACACACATATAAATATACATATGTATGTGTGTGTTTGTGTGTATGTATGTATGTATGGAACTTTATTCTTTAACTAAGATGATAATAATGATAGTAGTAACATGTATAGGCGTATATATATATATATATATATATATATATATATATATATATATATATATATATATATATATATATATATATGTATGTATATGTATGTGTGTATATATGTGTGTGTTTATGTATATATGTTTATACATGTTACTACTATCATTATCATCACCTTAATTAAAGAATAAAGTTACTTGCTTTCGTAGTTAAAGTGTAAGCATCGCATACTTACATACACACACATATGTGTGTGAGTATGTACGTAGTTATGCGATGCTTACGCTTTAACTATGAAAGCAAGTAACTTTATTCTTTAATTAAGGTGATGATAATGATAGTAGTAACATGTATAAGCATATGTACATAAACACACACATATATACACACATACATATAAATATATATATATATATATATATATATATATATATATATATATATATATATATATATATATATATATATATATATATATATATATATATATATATATATATATATATATATATATATATATATATATATATATATATATATATATATATATATATATATATATATATATATATATATATATATATATATATATATATATATATATATATATATATATATATATATATATATATATATATATATATATATATATATATATATATATATATATATATATATATATATATATATATATATATATATATATATATATATATATATATATATATATATATATATATATATATATATATATATATATATATATATATATATATATATATATATGTGTCCATACATGTTACTACTATCATTATTATCATCTTAGTTAAAGAATAAAGTTACATACATACATACATACATACACACAAACACACACAAACACATATATATATGTATGTGTATATATATATATATATATATATATATATATATATATATATATATATATATATATTGTTACGTGTGAGGAGCTTGGTTGATCATGTATTATTCAATTTACGTAATTTTTACGGCCCTGCAAACCAAGATTACACGTAACCTGTCACTTGAAGCCAAAAGTTAACCTCAAAGACAGACGTTAATTAGCCAAAGGTCGCCAGTTAAGGGTTATTAACCTTAACAAAGAATATTTGAGATGAATTTGATTTTAAACGCAACGGTTCTTCCAAACATTCGGACGCGAGGCATACAAAAGCATCGAGATTTAACCTGATTTTGCTTACCCTAAATCCTAGGTATTTTACTGGAATAATGGGGTTGAAGCTAACAATAAAATAATTTGACTTAATCTAGACTTCGTGAACACATATACCGTAAGTGGTGGCTGAAGGGGGAACAAAGGAAATTTGAAATACAGAAAACAAAGGATAAAAGAATGGGCGAAGTTTTGAACAAAAAAGCGACTTTACCTTAAGACGAACGTTGTGCGCATCAACGACCGACGTGGAGTTCTTGCAATTGTTTCTTCACTTCACTAATAGAATAATAGACAAAGAAAGGGGGAAGAGGTCCAACTGGACGTGTTATCTCTCCGAAAGCTTGGTTCTCTCTCTGTCGTTCCCTGACCGAGCCTAGGTCAGAACAGTCCCACCAGGTGTCCACGTTCTTGTTTTCAAAACATTCGCCATGAGACAGGTAGAAAGGAAAAAGGGCCGTAGGACCACCTATTTTTAAGGCTGATATGGGAATTTTCCTATAGGGGAAAAATGGCTAAATGCTACCTATCCTTCTCCAACGGACGGTAAGGTTTTGAACTGAAGATGCACCTATATAGACAATGTCTTTTCCCGGTCTCAGTCAGGCTGATATTTTTACAATCAAAAGTTACGAGGGCGAACAGCAGTAATATTTGTAAAAGCTCCCCCCCTTAAGAGGGCCTTCACTCCCTTTTCGGGCGTGAAGGTCTATACTAAGCAAGCTGTTCGCCTCTCGTAGGTTACTCTCCTTCCCCTGAGCAGATTAGTCCTGGTTAGCCTACCTAGCTACAGAACTACCTAACCCTAGATAGGATATGAGCTATAATCACTACTTAACCTAATTCTAATAGTACTAGAAGGTGCTTACGGTTATTATAGGCTACCTCCTACAATCATGATGTGTTTTAGACCTAGCCTAGTGGTACGTTCTATGATATTCCCTAGCCTAACCTATCCTAACCCGACCGTAGCACCAACATAAGAGTTAATATTCTAACTAAATTACAACATGGTTTATGTTTAATACAATTAAAATTTACTAGTTAATTCATGAGGGTTGCCTCATATGATAAATGGGTGCCTCACTGAGGTCTTAGGCCATGCGTGTGCCATGCGTGTCACGAGCATCGTGGCTCGTTTCACAATAGTTAAGATTACTGAAATAAGTTAGGCTACTTACATGATTACTGCGGCTCGGTGGTAAGTGGAACGAACAAGGTTACTAAATTGATGTACCGTACTTTAAGGTGGCCTAGGCTATGCACAATGAAAGGAAGAGATCACACTGGCTACCTCCTCTGGGCAAGGGGCCAGGATCACTCTTAGATGTTAGGGCACTGTGCCGAGAGGGCACTAGTGCCAGGATGAGCGTATAGCTCGGCAACTACTGGGCTCTCTTCCGCCCCTTCTTCTTCTTCTTCGGTTTCCTCCAAGGCCTATCAGTAGCTGGCCTAGCAGGTGATGAGAGCACCGACTCCGGGGACAGGCCAGAAGGGCTAGCGGGCGCGAAGTCAGGGGCAACTGCAAAAGCTGCGGGAGGACTCCCTACTCTGGCTGCTGCGACAACCGGAGCGAGAGCGATCTCGACTTCTGCGTCCGAGGATGCCAGTTCCTGGTCTTCCAAGGGAGGGGTACCATTTCGATCCTCCAGGGGTTCATCCCCTGGAGTCAAATTTTGCGAAGAAGAAGGTCCGGGTGCTGGAGGCTCTCCAGTCGCAATGATCAACTGCATGGGGAATCCTAAATCTCCCGGAGGAGGATTCGCCTCATGATTTAGACCCGGCATAGGGGCCTTTTCCATTGGTAGCTCAACGTCCGGGACGGACGGAGTCTGGCACTGCTCAGTGCTCGCAAGTGGCACTGGCAGCAGTTGAGGGTCAGGCATGCCTGATGAGGGGTCCGGAGGTGCACTACCTCGCGGACGACTTGTGGTTGGCTGCGGCAGAGATTCCTGCCCCAGCGGGAGATCGTAGCCTCTCGGTGAGTTTTGTTCGGGGGCGTCCGCTGGGCGTTGCTTGCTTGGGCAGCCCTCCCAATTTGTGGAGTGGTCTGCCCGCTGGCACGTCCTGCAGCGGTACTGCTCCTCCTGAATCTCTCTTCGCGGAGGGGGAAGACCTCTTGGTGGACCAGCCCTTCGCAATTGGAGAGGGCTAGGCCTGGAATAGTTTGGGTTGTGCCCCTTCCGCGGACCACTTTGGTGGGCGGAAGGTGGAGGTTTGTCATGGTTGAGAGTTTTAACTGGGGCCTCTGTGGAGGAGGTAACGTGGCTGCGGAGTGGCGTTGGTGACGGGCTTCCGCAGAGAAGATCCCGACCCAACAAGAAGGCCACTCCGGGCCGAATTCCACCTACCACGCCGAGGCGGTGGGGTATCGTGCCCCAAGGTGTCATAACCTGGAGTTGGACAGTAGGAACGGTGATGGTGTGGCCCTCTATCCACTTCATTTCCCACCGGGTTTCTTCGTCAACCATGGCACCGGCTGGCACTTGGGCCCTAGTGATCAGGCTAATGTCTGCCGCAGTGTCTACTGTGACCGGAAGGGTCACTGGCAGGCTAGTGCTCTGAAGAGGGGCCACCGAGATGAACTGGGTTTCCAGTCTCTCGGGGTAAAGGATCCGGTGCGGACCAGCAGCAGAAAATGAAGTGCTGATTAGGTTGACAAATTTGGTGGCGGGGACATGATGTGGACAGGCCGGAGATCCAGCATTGTAGTGGCTAGCAGCCCCACAGGATTTGCACGGGCCTTTTGGATGGGCTCGGTGGCCTGCAGTAACTGTTGGAGGAGAGGGCTGAGCGGATGAATCGGGAGCGGAGTTCTGGCTGGTAGGGTTAGGCTGCTTATTAGTGCCGAGTTTGTATCGGCACTCGGCTTCAGCGTGGCCCCCCTTCTTGCAATAGTTGCACAGGGTCTTGCTAGGCAGTCCATTCTTCGGGTGAGTGGAGTTCGAGAGGTAGGCCGGAGGGATGATTCGCTTCTGAGAGGTGCAATGCGACTGATTGAAGGTTTCCCACGAATCAGCCATGCGACAAGCTTCCATAAGTGTGGAGGGCTGCTTATCGTTAAGATATACCGCAAGGGGCCCGGGCACACATTGGAAAAGGTCTTCTAGCATGGTCCGATTGAAGAGATCCTCAAACGTCGTGCAGGCCAAGGAGTCGAACCAGCGCGTACCGGACTGGGTTTTGTGACATGCCCATTCCGTCCAAGACCAGCCGACTTCCTTGGCAAGACCTCGGAACCGTTGTCTCCATTTTTCTGGGGTTATTTCGTAGGCCTTTGTAATGACTCTACGAACTTCCGCCATGTTGCCTCTCTGGCTCTTTTCCAGTGAGCGAAGCGCTGCCTTGGCTTTTCCCTCCATATGTTTGGCTAGTATTAAGGCTCTCTCCGTCTCCGTGGTGCTGTAGTTATCGAAAAGAGCCTCGATCTCCTCCAGCCATGCTTCTGGCTCGTCCTCAGTCCACTTGGGGACTAGAGAATTGATGCTCGAAATTGGAGCGTTTGATGCAGCAGGTGTAGGACTGGAGGCTTGATGGCTAGCCATAGCTTCGGCATTCTCCATTTTCGCTCTCTCAAGCTCGAGCTCCTTCTCCTTTAGGGCTAACTCAGTTTCCTTGCAGGCTAACTCATGCTGTCTCCTTCTTTCTTCTCTTTCCTCTTCATATTGCCTCTGCTCGGCTTCATACTTCCTCTGCTCGGCTTCATACTTCCTCTGCTCGAGTCTTTCTTCCTTCTCCCGCTTGGCCAAGTCGTCCACTTGCTCCTTAACCCAGGTAGTAAGTTCCGAGCCGGTGAGACCTGCCGCCGTCCCCAGCCCCAGGAAAGTTTTATAATGCTCTGCTGCCATGGTTCTGGTGGGGAAGGGCGTCTAACCGGGTCGACTGGGCGTACTTGGGCAGCGAGGAAGTGTCTCTTCAATGACGTGGCACCCTTTCAAAAGGTGGCACTGTAGTTTGGGTGTGCCGTGTACAGGTCACACTGGTGGCACTCAGTATCCCTAGGCACTGGTGCAGGTTAGGTCCCAGAAGAACCTTCTCTTCTGTGTTCCCTTTTGGTTTTGTTTTATTTATTTTTCTGGATTCTTGCTTGGTGGCACTTATGGTGCCAATGTGTTCCTAGGGACCCTCTACTGGAGTCCAACTAGGCTATATGGGAGGAAAGGCACTCTACACCCCCTGCAGAGTGCAACAATCGAATGAGATAGAAAGGGAAGGTAAAAGAGAGAGAGAGATAGAGAAGTAAGCTATTCCAGTGATGAGTGCTGCAAATTATTGGCACTGTGGAATAAAGTGAATTTGGGTTTTTTTTTTTTTTTCTTAAAGATCCTCGTGAGTGGCTGGTCCCAGTACTGGCCCCTTCTTTTTTTCAGAGGGTGAAAACTACTGTTTGCTTCGGTCTGGATAGCAGGCCTCACTCGTGACCGACAGTTTATCACTGTATCGTAATTACTCTTAACTTGTCCTCATCTATTGTGGGACAGAGGTGTTTCTTTTATTTGGCTTATTGTATTCGAATTAATTAGCCTAGTGTCGGCCGTTCTTTCTTTGAAGAGGGTCACGTACACTTAGGTTAGGAATGCTTACTTGAATGACGAGAGAGAGAGAGAGAGAGAGAGAGAGAGAGAGAGAGAGAGAGAGAGAGAGAGATTTTCAATCAGCGAATTTCTTGCTGCTTGAGAACATGTAAACAAAGATTTTATACATGCACAATGGCATGGATCTTAATAAAATGATATAGATGCGTCGTCTTGGCTTCCTTAGGGATTACTTTATTATCTTAATTTTCCCGGGAGCCGACGTCACAAAAGTTTATCGTAAAAATTTTAAATTTTCTTTATATGATTTTTATAGTAGGTATTCGTATAGGAACTTGTTATTACTCCTAACTAAGGCCTAACTTTCCCTGCCTAAATTATCTTTTGGTTTTTTCCTAGCTAAGATATTAGGAGGTGGGTTCGCTACGAAAAGCAAAAAAAAAATATATGCCCCAAGAGTGGCGGGGAGCAGAGTCGACGTCACAATAACAAGGTCGTTGAGATGGCGGCCAAGGTCCCGTTAGGCCTAAATTTCAAAACAGCCTCGGCCGGCGAAGGAAACCCCAAAATGGCCGTTCTCTCACAAACAGTTCGAACAATTTCAAAACAATCGCGCGAACACGGCAGAGGAATCCAAGATGGCGGGTATTTCCTTTTAGCACCAAATTCAAAATAACGCACGAAACAAATGCAGGTATCCAGATTTTACTTTAAATATACCAATCATGCATAGCGTTTTACGTTACGGATGGAAAACTAAATTACCAAACAACTTTGTGTCTTTTGTTATCGTATTCCTCACCCGGAGATTAAACAAAAGAATGAAAAGAGAGATGCTGGCTTGCCTGCGTAAATTTACGTTGTTAACGGTACCTTTATTGTAAAATTACTATTTCAGTTCGTTTGCTACTTCACTGACACGGTTTTTTGAATGATTCCCGCTACATGCAAACAATAACGATCGGAATTTCCGACGCGATTTCTAAATTACTTTGTGTACATGAGCTGGGCTCCGCGATTCTCGGCCTTTGAATTCGTTACTTGAACGACTTGACTCACAATCCGAACACGGTACAATGTCCTTGTCTTAAACGTTATAAATTATGACTCTGCTCTCGACGCACCCTTTCCTACGCTAATTCTCGCTACACTTGTTATTATAACTATTCTCTTTACTGCTTATTATTATGCCTCGTTCCTTGTTTGGAAGAATGAAATGGAGTTCGATATCTGACTTTTATTTTTTTGGAATTAATGTAATTTTAATTTCCTTTTCTCCAGATTCTTTCTCTAAAATGTACTTTAGATTCTACGCAAGGTCGCCAATGTTACGTGTGAGGGTCTTGGTTGATCATGTATTATTCAATTTACGTAATTTTTACGGCCCTGCAAACCAAGATTACACGTAACCTGTCACTTGAAGCCAAAAGTTAACCTCAAAGACAGACGTTAATTAGCCAAAGGTCGCCAGTTAAGGGTTATTAACCTTAACAAAGAATATTTGAGATGAATTTGATTTGAAACGCAACGGTTCTTCCAAACATTCGGACGCGAGGCATACAAAAGCATCGAGATTTAACCTGATTTTGCTTACCCTAAATCCTAGGTATTTTACTGGAATAATGGGGTTGAAGCTAACAATAAAATAATTTGACTTAATCTAGACTTTGTAAACACATATACCCTAAGTGGTGGCTGAAGGAAGAAAACAAAGAAAAATTGTGAAATACAGAAAAGAACTAGTCAATCGACGAAGCTTCAACAAGAATCGGACTTACCGTGAACGTCGAGTCGCTGCGCAAACGAGGGACTTCAGGAGTCGTATTCTGGCAGTCTTCCCAATTCACTAATTAAGATAGACGTAGGAGAGAAAGTAATAAAGAATATCGTTCGGGCACGCACGCAGCGTCACCCTGGTTCCGTGACCGCTGGGATCTCTCTCTGACTGACCCGACCTCGCTTCGTTCTTCCAGAGGAGGACCTATACCGCCCCGGGCAATCCGACCTTGACAAAGGCATCGTCGAATGCATAGAATAAAGCTTAAGGGCCACCATAACTAGGGGTCATTGAGCGTAAACCCTCTCTGAGGCTTAGGTCCCTAATGCCCTAACATATTTTGTTTACAAACTTTCCAGCCTATGCGGCGCCATTTGTCTAAGGCGGTGATTGTTATTTTAAATTGCCTACCCTACCGGCGGGCAGAGATGTTCTCTGTCGAGGTCGATTGGCCTAATATTCCTACACCTAACTACATCGAGGGCGAACAGCAGTAATATTTATAAAAATATATATATATATATATATAATATATATATATATATATATATATATATATATATATATGCTTCGTGTGCGTGTGTGTGTTTGAGTATTTTCATATATAATTAAAACCATTTCTAAATATATTTTTAAACTACACCGCCACTGAGATTGGCGGGCCAAAAGTAGTGTGGCTGGGGGCCGCATGCGGCCCGCGGGCCGCACGTTTGACATCCCTGTTTAATAAATGAAAGGCACGGTTCAGTCAGTGGTGGTCGCCTCAGGTCAATTCAAAAAGGACGTTTTAGTGAGTGGCCAGTCATAACCCTGACAGTCAATCAAGAAATATAATTTAGTCAGTGAACATCACTGTCAAGTGACCCACCAGTGGCAAGGTGAACAAAGCGACAGTTTTATATCGAAGTAAACGCTGCAGAGAAACTCGATTGATGTTTGACAAGCGGATAATAAACCTTGTCACATCGACGAGAATCGAGAGGTAGTAGGAAAAGGGCTTCACTCTTAGTTATGAAGTTGGAGGATATTTTGCTGCAATGGCAAAACGGCTGAGGGAATCAAAATAGGATTTGATTCAGTGGCTGTCATGTGTCGAGACTTCCATTTATTAGTCTGCTACACTAGATCAGTTTTGTCGGGAGCCTTCTTGCTTCTTCAGTGTCCTCTTTGATCAACCTGTTGTGACGTCAGCGTTACTTGATTAGCCAGTCGTACTTCATTTAGACGTCATTCTAGCTTGCATATCCAGTTGGACCAACTTTACCGTGACTTCATCCTTGCTGAAATCTTGCTTTAAATGTCCAGTCTGACCAATCTTTCTGGAACTCCGGTGTTTGCTTGCCATTTTGACCAATTTTCCGGTTTAATTTAGTTATATGTTGTCAGTCTGGTATTCTAGAGCCTGTCGACGATCTCCGATCACTAGTTAAAACAATTGATTCATTATTTTAAACGCTTTGGTGAGAAATTTTAGTTGTAAGGTTATAGTCATTTTTTCAGGTTTGGGACTACACTAGACTTGCCAATAACTTGTTGATTTGGTAAGAGAAACTTTATTCTTCATCTTTTTTTTTTTTTTTTGGTTATTTCATACTTGTCATACTGAGTATAATGATGATTCATTTATTAAGGTAAGAAAGATGTGACAACAGAAGCGAACGAATGAAGGCATATATGGCCCAGATCACTACTTGGATAGGTGACCGTCGATGAATGAAATTCCCAACAGTCTTTAGGAATCTGAAGGGAAAGGAAATAGGTCACATGAGATATCCAAAGTCAGCAGATTGAAAGAGAAACCGCTAGAATAAACATGACAAAGAAAGTCTCAGTCACATAAATTTGCAGTTACTACCATGTATTTAAATGCATTTTTTCATTGGTAAAAAATGGAGTTTTCAGTTGTTGATGATTGATTGCGCAATGTTAACCTGGAATTTTTAGAAGTAAAAATTTCCTAGTGTTTATGACTAAATGTTGTAATGCTAGTGAAAAAAAGGCCTCATGCCTAGTTTAGAAGAGTTCAGAATATTGTTAAATATGCTGTGAATATATATCAGTTTTATGAGAAAAAGAGGTGGGAGGGAAGAGGTTTTTATGGGTCCATGTTCTGACGAATCCAGTAACAGCGAAGTAGAATTCACCCGAATACAAAAAAGAAAAAATATCGGAGAGAGAGAGAGAGAGAGAGAGAGAGAGAGAGAGAGAGAGAGAGAGAGAGAGAGAGAGAGAGAGAGAGAGGGAGGGGGGGGGGGAGGCTTTTAATGACCTCACGTTCTGTCTCGAATTGGGAGGAGAGAGAGAAGTCAATTGAAAAGAAACGCCCTAAATTGCAGCCTACAGAAAAGACTCGCCTGTGCGGAAAATGGCTGCGGACAACGTTCCTATTTGAGGGTCCCAGGAAGCAGGTATATCCTCTATTAATCCTGCTAGGAAGCAAGTCTCTCTCGCTAGGAACATTGACAAACCATTTCATGAAGTGTAAATACTGTTTTGGCGTCTATTTTAATCACTTTCTTTCAAGAGCCCATTTCATGCTCTCTCTCTCTCTCTCTCTCTCTCTCTCTCTCTCTCTCTCTCTCTCTCTCTCTCTCTCTCTCTCTCTCTGGTCGCCTAGTGGAAGGGGCAACGGCTTGTTTAGCTCACGGACTGAAAGATCAACGTTCGATCTTCGAATCGGAGGGAGGAAAAGGCACCATCCTCTGAAAGTGCAGTACATATGCCCCTGTTGACCTCAGCAGTGAATAAGGGACCTGCGACAGCAGTTGTTCTATACAGGAGTTGGCTGTTGAAAGACACTTCTGGGTTGGCGTGAGAAAGTGATAGAAGCAAGAATACAAAAAAAAAAAAAATGCGCCGAAGTTTCTTCGACGCAGTCGAGTTTTCTGTACAGGGTATATTACCGTATGAAACTTTCAGCTGTGGTCCGGTGGTGGCCTGTGCTATACCGTTGCCAGACGGACGATCATGGCTAACTTTAACATTAAATAAAATCAAAACTGCTGAGGCGAGAGGGCTGCAATTTGGTATGCTTGATGATTGGAGGGTGGATGATCAACATATCAATTTGCAGCCCTCTAGCCTCCTCAGTTGTTTTGAAGATGTGAGGGAGGGCGGACAGAAACAGTGCCGGACGGACAGACACATAGCAGCCATCTCAGGAGTTTCCTTTTACAAACAACTAAAAATCAACACCGTCGACAAATATATCAGTGTCATTATTCAGGCGAAATAATGCCTCCTCTTATGGGCGCTGTGAAGTTAAGATGGAATTAACGGGGGTCCTACGTACCACGAAGTTGAGCCAGACAGACAGAAGCCGTGACGGGTGGCGTTCGTAGGGCTGCCATTATTGCCACTTGTAGCCCCTTTTTTTCCCCTCGCGTAGCTCTTCGTTGGGTGAGTCGGTAGAGCTGCGGACTGTCACTCGATGGGCCGGAGTTCAATTCCCCGGCCGGCTGATGAAGAGTTAGAGGAATTTATTTCTGGTGATAGAAATTCATTTCTCGCTATAATGTGGTTCGGATTCCACAATAAGCTGTAGGTCCCGTTGCTAAGCAACCAATTGTTTCTTAGCCACGTAAAATAAGCCTAATCCTTCGGGCCAGCCTTAGGAGAGCTGTTAATCAGCTCAGTGGTCTGGTAAAACTAAGGTATACTTAACTTTTTTTTTTCCCCTCGCCTATCGGAGTACCCACGGACGCAAACAACAGGTCCTTTGTGGTTGCTTTTGTGTGTGTGTTTATTTTTATTTTCTTTTTTTTGCTCATTCTCCATCGTTAACGCATGTTTTTATTTTCTTTTTTTTGCTCATTCTCCATCGTTAACGCAAGTCTTTTCTTTGAAAGTTCCTTTTTTTCACCCCCCCTTTTTTTTTTTTACTTCATTTTATGCATCTTGACCTACAACAGACCTTTCTCTTACCCTCATCTCCTCTGTTTTCTCTTTATTCCTTTCATGTTTCTACTTATTTCTTTTCGTTTGTTTTACTTCCTTTCTTGTTGCGACAGTTGTAATAGGATATATTATATCTCCCTCTCTTTTCATGCCGTCGTGTTGCCAGCACTATTCTGGTTTTATACTTCTTCCTCTTGTTTATCGTACGATTGCCTCCTCTCACTTTAGCGTCTTCCTTTCCCATTCCTCCCCCCCCCCCTCTCTCTCTCTTTTTATGGCTTTTATTTTGACCACTACGTGTGTGCTTATTTCGCGTCATGTTCTCCACCTACCCACCCACCCACCCACCAACTACCCAGGCACTGATGGTAATGAGCGAAGCCTTCGGTGAAGACATCATTGAAAGCAAGTGCTCAGCTGACCTGACCTGACCTCCTTCTGCCCCAGCCATTCCATGATGTGTATCTGAAGAGGGCTCTTGGCAATGCAATGCCCGGTTTGCCTAGAATTCCCGGAAAATCATGTCAACATTTCCCCAAACCGTTCAGAAATTCCCCATTCCCAACAATTCTTACAGTCAGTGGGTAAATGAAATTATAGACCTGATTGACATAGAAAAAACACTTACAAATAAGCTGGAGGCTATACTGTATATATATATGCCGATTATGTACAATAACAATACACTTGAAAAGATGCTTTACTTACCTCTTCAGCAGCTTTGTGTGTGACATTTAGTGTTTTAGAAATCTTGTAGAGGAATTTGACTGGAAGGAGACTTTATATCAGTCAAATCAAGTCCACTGCACACTGCAGTATACATATGGAATGACCATTAAGATTGACTGTATATGGACGCACTTCAGTTTATATATATCACACATGGTGACCATGAGTTGAAACATATTTTTAGCAACACTCCATGTAAATTTACTAAATTATTAGGTATAAGATTTTGAGACAAAAAAAAAAAAAACAATTTCACTACGAAAACATTTATTACAAAAAACACAATAACTAAATACTATGGTTTCACGAACTTGAATCTTTATTTTACAAAAGTGAATTGATGCAGGACATGCAACTCAATTAATTTAGTTTTACAAGCCCAATTAATAAATCCAATAATTTTTAAATATGATTGATTCAATTAATAAAACAAAACACACCCTGTCGAAACATTTAATAGAGAAAGAATACTCAAACTCGCAAAATATTTTGATTGTGAAATCTACCGTCAAAATATTCTAATATAGAAAAATTATACACACTAAAAAATACTTCAAAATGACAGTTGTGAAATGATACGGGACAACACTCAAAATTCACTGATCAGTCAGGAGGCCTAACTAGGTTTCACTAGCTCCATATGACTTGGAAGTAAATTGAATTTGACTTGTGATTCAGTTTACAGAACAGCAAATCGTGTATGTGCTGTATATATGCATTACCTTCATTTTTATGACAATTTAGATGCGGCTCATCAAGCTCTAGTCCATCATTATTTTTATATATATAATATATATATTATATATATATATATATATATATATATATATATATATATATATATATATATATATATATATATATATATATATATATATATATCAGACGTCATCCTTTTAAGAAGATTGATATTTGGATTCAAGCTGCTGCAAGTTTTGAATGCAACGGTCCTATCAGTGTCTTGATAGACAATCTATTTCTTTGCTTTGTCTTCATGATATTTACAGCAGAGAAAATTCTCTGTGCAGCTGCACTCGAATGAGACAAACTCAGCAGACAGGAGACAAAATATGACAAGAGAGGAGACTTGGAGCTGTCGTCTCCAGCTTAGAATTTGCTAACATGTTGCTAAAAAACTTCAACATTGACACCTGAAGGAACCTGTAATTCAGTGTTTCTAAGAATTCTCCATCCTCCAACGATCTGGTTCATCTCATTAGGTTTGATTTGATTTGGTAATAAACTAACTAAAGGTGCAATGGAAGGAACAGTTTTCTTCAAGATAGAGCTAGGATCTATCATATACATTTGTTTAAGGATTGGGCTACGAAATGGGAATCTAACAGATATTTGGGTTACACTCTCTATTACGAAATTGAAGCAACGTCGCCGAAGTGCATCACGGTCACGTTGTGACAAACCTTTTGTGTGTGTCATTAGCTATTGCTGCTGCCACAACTTTAGCTCCCAAGTAGATTTTATTGAGAGGCACAAAGTCTCTTGGATCTTTATACTGAACATCTTGCACGGCTGTCTTCTTTACAGAACTTTCTTTTAGATAGATAGCACTCCATGAAAGTCTTCCAAACAGAAGATTCGTACTGTATCATACATTCAATGGATCTGGGGTCCCTCAGACTGCATCTTCTTCTTGAGGTCGTTCAAGGGAGCAAGTACAAATTCTACATATTGTAAATACAACTTACTGACCGGGTCATTAAATTTTTCCAGTATAGACTCACCTGCTGACACTCTTTCACCTAAAACTTCATTTGTAAAATACAGTTTCAATGCATCATACTGCTCCAATGAGCGAGACAGAACGGCTTCAAGTGAAAGCCAACGAGTCTGGCTCGGATGGAGTGATTTATGAGGCCTTACTTGTACAAAATGCTGACATTCTTTTCATTCGGACAGGCGCTTTGGTCTTGGCATGAAATAATTATACACATCCCTTGCTAGCTGGTCAATTGACCTAGGCAGAGTACCACATGCATAAGACGAGCACAAATGAAAAGACTGACGGATAGATACATTTAAAAACAAATAAATCTGGAATGTCATTTTTCAGCCGAGATGAAAGGGAATTATGGATACCCATCATAACACTGGCCACATCTGATGCGAATCCAATCATGTTCTCTTTATAAGGGATGTTTTCATCTGCAAAGGCTTTCACAATGTGATCATAAACACTTTGACCAGTCGCATCCTGAACAGGTACCAAATCAAAGAAAGCATCTGTTACCTTATCACCCATCACAATACGCACAAGAATACACAAATGTTTAATGCATCCTTTATCAGTAGACCGATGGAATTTATTTCTGGTGATGGAAATTCACCTCTCGTCATAATGTGGTTCGGATTTCCCAATAAGCTGTAGGTCCCGTTGCTAGGTAACCAGTTGGTTCTTAGCTACGTAAAATTAGTCTAATCCTTCGGGCCAGCCCTCTCTAGGAGAGCTGTTAATCAGCTCAGTGGTCAGGTTAAACGAAGATATACTGTTTTTCTAAGTGTTTGTTGATGTGGATTAAGATGTCTGGGTGATTCATCAGGCCTGAAATCTCTCGGTGGCCACGATAAGGTCCCTTTCTCCTCTTGGACCAATGAAGCTCCTCCCATCCTTCCTTCTTCCCTCACACCTATCCCTGCCCCTGCCCCTGCCCCTGCCCTGCCCTGCCCTGCCCTGCCCTGCCCTGCCCTGCCCTGCCCTGCCCTGCCCTGCCCTGCCCTGCCCTGCCCTGCCCTGCCCTGCCCTGCCCTGCCCTGCAGCGGATGATGATGGTCTAAAACCACTATTTGTTTACGCAGTTTTATGTTCTCTTGTGAGTGGGTAAATGTCCACTAGCTTTTCTCTGCTATTGAATTTCTTTTTCCTTATATAATGCTAGTTATTTATGTAAGCGAATGTAGAATACACATGTACGTGCATGTGGTTATGTGCATTGACGTATTATTAAACGTTATTTGAATTGAAATATTTTTTTTTTATATTTTGTTTATCACGCCTTATCCCAACTATAGGATCTGAGCATTTTAAAATACCGCAATGCCTTCCAGTGCAGTAGATGTTGATGCGAGCCAGAACCAGGACCAGTGCAGAAGCAAGAACCAGTTAACCTACGTAACAGGGACAAGAAGGCAGGCAGGGCTGGGGAATGGAATGGAGCAGACCATTTTCTTGTTGATAGGTAGGACGTAGAACATTTTGTACACTTGGCCACTTATTCGATAGCAATGCCTTTTTTGAAAAGGCAGAGAGAAGAGTAACGATAGACTGGAGGATGTACAAAAGAGCACCATATTAGTTTGGTATAAAAAATGGAAATGTAAATAAAAGTAACCCATTTGCGAACAGCAAACACACACACACATGGTGTATATATGTGCATTATATATGTATATGTGTATGTATGTATATTTATAATAATTATATATATATATATATATATATATATATATATATATATATATATATATATATATATATATATATATATATATATATATATATATATATATATATATATATATATATATATATAATATATATATATATATATATATATATATATATATATATATATATATATATATATATATATATATATATATAATTTTAACTTTCAAGAATTAACAATCAATTGTATGCTAGCCTATCCAAACATAAGTTTGAGTATTTCACTCACAGCCAAATATGTCATTAATCTTTCTGGGAGAAAGTGAAGCCTGTTTGTGGTAACCATTTGCGTCTTTAAGCCGACAAGACTTCGCACGAAACCGACTGAGGGAGTATTTGCTACATTGGTCCAAAGATGAAGTCAACCGAGAACGGTCAATTCAGGTCACACGACTGCAAATGTATCGGACTTTAGTCCTTCTTGCCGTTAGTAGTATCTGCTTTGCCCGGAGTTCGACTGGGCTATGTTGAAAGACGCCAGAAAAAGCGCTCGTGTGATACACCGAATGAACGCAAAGCAACGTGCAACCGAATCATCATTTTATAGAGATTCTTATTCTGGTACACACACGCCTCCAATGCACCAGTGATTGGTAAGGAAATGTAGAGTGTAGGTGGGCGGAAATAAAATTCGTATTGCTAGTGTGTGTGTGTGTGTTTGTTTTTTTTTAAGTGGTCTGATGGCGTTTAGATCAAAGCACACGCGTGCGCACGAACATACACACACACACACAATCCCCATATATATAGATAATATATATGTGTTTGTGTATATATATATATTGTTACGACCCTTGTTGGGCCGTAGTGCAAGTTCTTTTGCACAATAATAGAGGGGTCAGTAATGGTAGCAAATATCCAGCAATAGTTGGTCAGCGGAGACGAAAACACAAGGGAAAACTCAGCCATATTTATTAACAAACAAAAGCAAAAAAAAGAAGAAGTCAGCCTTGTGACTACCAAGGACTCCCACCAAAGTCCTTACACAACTCCCGTAGGAGTTCCTAACCACTACAAGCTAATCCCTAGACAGAAAAGAAAGAGAAACATATACTACATGCAAAAACCAAATGGGCCCAAAAATAAATATCAAAATGAATCAATACCTATATCTAAAATAGGGAGGAAAGAAGGAAGAGGCCAACAGCAGGAAAACACTTAATCCTCCTACCTATAAATATAAACTAAGCCTTAAATCTACTTACAACACATTAACAATTTCATAAACCATAATTATCCAAAGAGACAAAGCAACCTCAGTCCAACAATTGTGACAATATATATAACTTACAAGTGATATATAATCATACACTAAGTTGTCTCAAAAGCCTCTAGGACTATAAACACCAAATAATTCAATATAAATGACACTAATTAAATAACTGCAAAGACCCGAAGGCACACACACAAGCAGAGTTTATTAATAATAATTATAATAATAATAAGAATAAAGTATAAGGGGCGCAGTACCCTGCTCTCTACGAGAGAGTCCAATATAAAATAGCAAAAACTAGTATTTTAATTCCTCACACTATAAAAGAGGGATGAAGGCAAAGACTCCAAACTGTAGGCCGTGATCTCTTACACACACAAGGGCAGTGCCGCATCACAGTCCATAATTCGGCTATTAGAGGGTGTCCCACTAAACAGGATTACAAAAGAGGGGAAATTCCCTACCTCATAGCAGACACCCTACTTTCCTCCTGACGGGCATCAAGTCCCCCACAGCTGCAGCTCAGAAGGGCGTCTTGGAGAACACAGTGATGGCCCTCCCACGTCCACTCGGTCGGGATCCAGCGCCAACACTAGAGCCCGCGGGAAGGTCCACACTACCAAGGGGAAAGACACCGCAGATGGCCGAAATGCCCCTGCAACTCTAATATCGATGAAGATGCATCCTCTGAAGGGCGAAAGAATAAATCCACAGAACTGGCAGCTGTAATGCCGTACAGGGAAAATCACAAGCCCGAACTGTCCTGGCGAAAGAGTCGCTCACACCGAACGTCAACACTCCCCATCTCTGGCCACTCGCCGTTCAGCAAAATAAACAAAAAGGAACTAGCGTTAATAGGACACTTATAAACTTTAAACGAGCGGGGAGGAGGTTTAACCATCACTTCACTCTGAACTCGGCTGATAAACCCAATAGACTTAAAACTGAAACCTTATTAACTAAACCTTATTAACTAATTTCCTTACGCTAAGTTTTACTTAAAATACAGAGCAGTAACAAGGCTGAGTACCAAAAAGCAAAAGCAAAGACAATTACGTTAATATATACCTTCCTCCCCGAAGAAAAAAAAATTTTTAAACAAAAAATTATTTTTTTATATACATATGGTAATAAACCTGTAAAGAAAGAACGTTACGGACAACCTACTAAAAGCAATCATACAATAACAGAGTAACAAATTTGAAACTAAATTGTACTAATACAGAAAATACCATTGGAGAATACAAACCAAAAGCTTCATATAGCTTACCATTATTTTAAAGATCAAATAATACCGTACTCAGAACCCAAAGACAATACACGGTAAAGAACAAGCCTACCATAACAATACCAATAGTTCAAACAGGATAACAGTCAAAAATCCTCAATGTAAGGAAACAAACCTACCTAACTTAACCTAAAGAAACTTAGACACGTACAGGTATACACCTTAAACTACAATACACCAACAATATAGTCCAAAAAGCCATATATATACCGTCAAATCAAAATTCTTGGTATACCTGGATAAATCAAAATCATTAGGAACCAGGAACCAGGAACCATTATAAAATACAAGAGTGTATACCACTCATAGAAACCTCATCGACTGGCAGTCGTCAAACCTTAATCCAAATCAACAGACGCCAACAAAACTTACCAAACTTTTAATTTACAAAACAACTCTGGAATATCACTTAAACTATACTTCATTCAAAAATAAATTTTTTCATACAACCTAATTGGAGAAACGAGCGGGGCGGGGTATGAGAAGGGTCAGGCAAGCACACTTAAGTCCTAGAAAGGGCGTCAGGAATTTTATTGTCTGTCCCTTTTACGTGTTTAATGATTAGGTTGAATTCCTGCAGAAAGAGGGCCCAGCGCAAAATTCGTTGGTTGGCACCTTTCATACGTTCAATGAAAACCAGAGGATTGTGGTCAGTCCAAATCTCAACTGGGAAAGAAAAATTTGTCACGTAGGGCTTGAAATGGTTAAGAGCACGGACCTAGGGAAGAGCTTCCTTTTCTATGGTGGAGTAACGTCTTTCCGCCGCCAGAAGCTTCTTACTATAGTAAGATACAGGATGAACTCCATCCTCCTTCCGCTGGAAAAGGACACCTCCAATGCCGATGTCACTGGCATCTACAGCTATAATAAAAGGTTTCTGAAAATCTGGGGAAGTCAAAATGGGGTTAGTAATTAACACTGATTTAAGTTTATTAAAAGATTCTTCACACTGGTCAGACCACAAGAACTTTTTCCCTTTTTCCAATAAACTAGTAAGAGGCTGAGCAAGATCAGAGTAATTATGCACAAATCGGCGATAGTAACCAGTCATTCCCAGCACTCTCCTTACCTCTCTAACATTACCAGGTCTTTTCAAATTTATAATTGCCTCGAGGTGGGCTTGTTTCGGAGCCACCTGACCCAAACCAACCTCGTGACCCAAATAACAAACCTTGGCCTGGCCCAATTCACACTTAGCCAAATTTACAACCAGCCCTGCAGATCTAAGGGCTTCAAAAACCTTACGTAACCTTAACATGTGGGTATCCCAGTCATTACTATATACTACCAAGTCATCAGTATAAATTTCCGTTCCTTCCAAACCACAAATTACCCTATTCATGAGCCTCTGAAAAGTACAAGCAGCATTTTTCATTCCAAAAGGCATAACCTTACACTCATATAGGCCAAAAGGAGTGACAAATGCCGATATCTCACGAGCTCGATCACATAGAGGAACCTGCCAGTAACCCTTCAAAAGATCCAGCTTAGTAATAAATTTGGCAGAACCAATCCGATCCAGACAATCATCAATACGAGGGAGTGGAAAAGAATCATTTTTCGTACTACTGTTGACTTTACGGTAGTCCACATACATGCGGAACTTACTGTCTGCTTTTTTTACTAATACAATAGAACTCCAGGGACTTACAGATGGTTGAATAAGGTCATGCTTCAATATATACTCTATTTCCTTACTGACCAAATCCAATTTTACTGAGTTCAGCCGGTAAGGACTCTGCTTCACAGGGGAAGCATCACCTACATCAACATCATGACTTAAAATATTTGTTCTACCTGGAGCATCCTGAAAAAGAAAAGACCTGAAAAGGAATAAATTAAATTAAGCACATCCTTCCGTTTGTTAACATCTAAATGATCTAAACTACTTTTCAACAACTCCAAATTTTGCATATTTTCACTCAATGCATCCGAAGGAACCTGACACCCTAACTCATCAGAGTCCTCCGGAGGCACATCCACTACCACGGACACAGGCTCATACACGATCGCTAATGGATCACCTTGCTTATCATGATATGGTTTCAGCCTGTAAATGTGAAATATTCTACACTTACAGCTTGAACCGGTGGCCTCAATTTCATAGTTAACCTCAGACAGTTTCCTCAGAACCTTCCAAGGGCCCTTATATCTTGGTTTGAGAAAACTATCCGGGTCCATACTCAGCACAAGTACCAACTCCCCAGGTTCAAATGAACGTACCTTTGTTCTCTTATCAAATTTATCTTTCATTATTGACTGGGACCGTTCGAAATTTTCACTGGCAAACTTCCAAGCACTAAACATTCTACCCTTCAAGTCTTCCACAAACCTTCCAACATTTACTTCACTCCTCCGGTTGGATTCGAGCATTTCAAAAAATTTCCAATGGACCGCGAACCTTGTGCCCAAATACCAACTGGAAAGGAGCTACTCCAGTAGAAGAGTTAGGGTGGTTCCTGATAGCGAAGAGAGCAAAAGGGAGGGCTTTGTCTCAGTCGCTACCAAGCTCATAACAGTGTTTCTTAAGGACAGACTTGAGGGTTTGGTGGAACCTTTCCACCACACCTTGACTCTCCGGGTGATAAGGTACACTGGTAATGTGCTGAATGGCCAGTTCAGCACATTTACCCCTAAATACCTTACTCGTGAAATTCGTCCCGCAGTCTGTCTGAATTACACGAGGGAGACCATACCTGGAAAAGAAATCAATAAGTTTTTTGAAAACAACTTTGGAAGTAATACGCCTCATAGGTATAGCTTCAGGAAAGCGAGAGGCTCTATCCATAATAGTTAATAAATATACATAACCAGTTTTAGTCTTAGGTAAGGGACCTACCACATCAATCACTAACTCAGAAAATGGTTCACCTATGGCAGGTATAGGATGCAACCGGGCTTTAGGGATATCCTGATTAGGTTTACCCATAACCTGACAAGTCTCACAGTCTCTGATGAACCGCTTCACACTCAATTTAATTCCGGGCCACCAAAAATACCTAGCTAAGCTGTGGAAAGTTTTTAACACACCCAAATGACGTGAAAAAAAATTGGTATGAGCTAATTCCAAAACAGAATTTCTGAATTGGGAAGGTACCACAATCTGTTCCACTCTACTAGTCTTATTCAAATTATGAGATGTGGGACGACTAAACCTATATAATAAGCCCTTTACAACTCCAAACCTAGGTTTAGTCAAATCCTCAACATCGCCCAAGTTGAAATCAAATTCATCTTTTTGAGCTTTAATAAAGGCAGCTCTGTCCCAATCAAGTTTCATATCATTAACTAAAGTATCACTACCACTACTCTCTACTGACCCGGGCCTTACTACATCTACCTCTACACTACTTAACATTAAGTCATCATCATTCTCTACATCAAGTAGATCAGCAGCTTTTGCTGCGGATCGAGTAATTACAGCCACGGGACTAGCATTTACTGATTTTCCCAGGATACCATCAATACCCGGGATAGGTAGACTATCCACCACAGCCAACTCAGTGATGTGATCATACCCTGGAAAAGACATACGGACATTAACCAAAGGAGCCGACACAATTGAATCCGGGAAACCTCCCAACAATACAAAATTTCCAGTATATTTCTCAAAACCATTCAGTGCCCTCTTCATGACCAGTGACCGGACAGAACCGGTGTCTGTAAAAAACTTCACCTGGACAACATGAGAGTCAAAAATCAACTTTCCAGGCCACACATATTTGTCATACTTAAGTCACAATTGGGGATTAGGAGCATCAGACTTACTACTATTACCTAAACTACCGCTATCTACTACAGATCTGTCTACCGTATTATCACTCTTAACATTGGACCTATCATGAACTAATGCTACTGGACTTTGATTGTTACGCTCTAGGTACCTCCTACGAGCATTACACTGGCTTTGGAAATGCCCGGGTTTACTACACCAGAAGCAAGTTCCTCTGCGGCCTGAACCTCTACTTCCATTGTTGTTATACCTGTTATTTCCCCCATTTGGGAAGTCTCTATTAACAAAAACCCTAGGGGGAGGAGGACCTTCTTGGACTCTACCCATATCCCTACCACCTGAAAAAGAATTATTAACATTATTAGCATTCTTAGAGATATTGGGAGTCGACAAGGGGGGTTCAACTCTCCTACCACCACTATGGGAGCGAGATGAAGGGTTGTTCAAGACCTTATAGTTAAAATTGCCACTACCTGAACGGTGAGTTAGCACAAACTCATCCGCTAGTTGAGCGGCACTACTTAATTTCACACTCTTCACCTCCTCAAGGTGAACCCTCAACTCCCTGCTACAGGCCTTCTTAAACTCTTCAAGGAGCAACAGTTCACGTAAAGCAGGGAAAGTGACGACTTGACGACTTATCAACCAGTCGTCGAACTGTTCCTCCTTGACGCGTGCGAACTCTACGAAGGACTGAACAGGGTGTTTCGTACAATTACGAAATCTGAGGCGGTAGGCCTCAGGGACCAAGTCATAAGCCTTCAAAATTAAGTTCTGTACTTTTTGATAATCCCTGGCTACTCCCTCCTCCAAGGCATTACAGTATACACCCGAATGGCCTTGCCCACTAACCTACATTGGATTAGAACCGTCCACATCTCTGTGGGCCAAGACAATCGGGAGGCCACACGCTCAAATGCCTTGAAGAACTCGGACATTTTGCTCATCAAATACAGGCACCAACTTAAGTGCCGCACCTAGGTTGAACTTATCCTGAAAATTGACTTTAGGGGAACTGGCCATATTTGGTCCCCTGTAACCTTGCCATCTGTAAATTAAGGTTGGCCATCTCCATCTCATGACGCCTAACCCGCTCGTTCTCCTCAAATTCTATCTTTTTTAATTCAATTCTTTTACAAATCAGATTGTATTCCACCTCCTCCTTGGAGTCGCCCAAAGCATTAACAGGTGCCAGAGGTTTGACTGGTACATAATTAGGGGGAACCAAGGAAGGATTAGTGGACACATCACTGGGACCCTTGGGAAAGTTTGCTGGACCTTCATAAATGGTACCTATACGAGGAGGATCCTCAAACAGGGTTAGGCCAGCTCTCACACTTACATTATCTTCTTCCATCCCCCATTCATACTCCCTTCACCAACACTATCTACATCACTCTCACTCACTAAATGTTCAGCCTCAGCTAACTCCTTGTTTACCTTATTTCTAACCACCACCAAAATTTCTTTCTTAGTGTCCGTGGATTTCAACGGAACACCCAACCAACGAGCACACGCTAACAAATGATTCTTATTCAGCACAGGTAAGTGCTTAAGGCAATCAGCCGACCCCAAAAACTCAGCTGGGTCAAAAACAAACTCCTCCATTTTCTTAATAAAAATAATTCGGGAGGGACGGCAACACTACTAAACAGTAACAAATATTGAAGCGTCCACCCGAACGTCGCTCCACTGACCAAGATACCGGATACCCCGAGCTCTGTCCTGTCACGGTCGCCACATATGTTACGACCCTTGTTGGGCCGTAGTGCAAGTTCTTTTGCACAATAATAGAGGGGTCAGTAATGGTAGCAAGTATCCAGCAATAGTTGGTCAGCGGAGACGAAAACACAAGGGAAAACTCAGCCATATTTATTAACAAACAAAAGCAAAAAAAAAGAAGAAGTCAGCCTTGTGACTACCAAGGACTCCCACCAAAGTCCTTACACAACTCCCGTAGGAGTTCCTAACCACTACAAGCTAATCCCTAGACAGAAAAGAAAGAGAAACATATACTACATGCAAAAACCAAATGGGCCCAAAAATAAATATCAAAATGAATCAATACCTATATCTAAAATAGGGAGGAAAGAAGGAAGAGGCCAACAGCAGGAAAACACTTAATCCTCCTACCTATAAATATAAACTAAGCCTTAAACCTACTTATAACACATTAACAATTTCATAAACCATAATTATCCAAAGAGACAAAGCAACCTCAGTCCAACAATTGTGACAATATATATAACTTACAAGTGATATATAATCATACACTAAGTTGTCTCAAAAGCCTCTAGGACTATAAACACCAAATAATTCAATATAAATGACACTAATTAAATAACTGCAAAGACCCGAAGGCACACACACAAGCAGAGTTTATTAATAATAATTATAATAATAATAAGAATAAAGTATAAGGGGCGCAGTACCCTGCTCTCTACGAGAGAGTCCAATATAAAATAGCAAAAACTAGTATTTTAATTCCTCACACTATAAAAGAGGGATGAAGGCAAAGACTCCAAACTGTAGGCCGTGATCTCTTACACACACAAGGGCAGCGCCGCATCACAGTCATAATTCGGCTATCAGAGGGTGTCCCACTAAACAGGATTACAAAAGAGGGGAAATTCCCTACCTCATAGCAGACACCCTACTTTCCTCCTGACGGGCATCAAGTCCCCCACAGCTGCAGCTCAGAAGGGCGTCTTGGAGAACACAGTGATGGCCCTCCCACGTCCACTCGGTCGGGATCCAGCGCCAACACTAGAGCCCGCGGGAAGGTCCACACTACCAAGGGGAAAGACACCGCAGATGGCCGAAATGCCCCTGCAACTCCAATATCGATGAAGATGCATCCTCTTAAGGGCGAAAGAATAAATCCACAGAACTGCCAGCTGCAATGCCGTACAGGGAAAATCACAAGCCCGAACTGTCCTGGCGAAAGAGTCGCTCACACCGAACGTCAACACTCCCCATCTCTGGTCACTCGCCGTTCAGCAAAATAAACAAAAAGGAACTAGCGTTAATAGGACACTTATAAACTTTAAACGAGCGGGGAGGAGGTTTAACCATCACTTCACTCTGAACTCGGCTGATAAACCCAATAGACTTAAAACTGAAACCTTATTAACTAAACCTTATTAACTAATTTCCTTACGCTAAGTTTTACTTAAAATACAGAGCAGTAACAAGGCTGAGTACCAAAAAGCAAAAGCAAAGACAACTACGTTAATATATGATACCTTCCTCCCCGAAGAAGAAAAAAATTTTAAACAAAAAATTATTTTTTTATATACATATGGTAATAAACCTGTAAAGAAAGAACGTTACCGACAACCTACTAAAAGCAGTCATACAATAACAGAGTAACAAATTTGAAACTAAATTGTACTAATACAGAAAATACCATTGGAGAATACAAACCAAAAGCTTCATATAGCTTACCATTATTTTAAAGATCAAATAATACTGTACTCAGAACCCAAAGACAATACACGGTAAAGAACAAGCCTACCATAACAATACCAATAGTTCAAACAGGATAACAGTCAAAAATCCTCAATGTAAGGAAACAAACCTACCTAACTTAACCTAAAGAAACTTAGACACGTACAGGTATACACCTTAAACTACAATACAACAACAATATAGTCCAAAAAGCCATATATATACCGTCAAATCAACATTCTTGGTATACCGGGATAAATCAAAATCATTAGGAACCAGGAACCATTATAAAATACAAGAGTGTATACCACTCATAGAAACCTCATCGACTGGCAGTCGTCAAACCTTAATCCAAATTAACAGACACCAACAAAAACTTACCAAACTTTTAATTTACAAAACAACTCTGGAATATCACTTAAACTATACTTCATTCAAAAATAAATTTTTTCATACAACCTAATTGGAGAAACGAGCGGGGCGGGGTATGAGAAGGGTCAGGCAAGCACACTTAAGTCCTAGAAAGGGCGTCAGGAATTTTATTGTCTGTCCCTTTTACGTGTTTAATGATTAGGTTGAATTCCTGCAGAAAGAGGGCCCAGCGCAAAATTCGTTGGTTGGCACCTTTCATATGTTCAATGAAAACCAGAGGATTGTGGTCAGTCCAAATCTCAACTGGGAAAGAAAAATTTGTCACGTAGGGCTTGAAATGGTTAAGAGCACGGACCAAGGAAAGAGCTTCCTTTTCTATGGTGGAGTAACGTCTTTCCGCCGCCAGAAGCTTCTTACTATAGTAAGATACAGGATGAACTCCGTCCTCCTTCCGCTGGAAAAGGACACCTCCAATGCCGATGTCACTGGCATCTACAGCTATAATAAAAGGTTTCTGAAAATCTGGGGAAGTCAAATTGGGGTTAGTAATTAACACTGATTTAAGTTTATTAAAAGATTCTTCACACTGGTCAGACCACAAGAACTTTTTCCCTTTTTCCAATAAACTAGTAAGAGGCTGAGCAAGATCAGAGTAATTATGCACAAATCGGCGATAGTAACCAGTCATTCCCAGCACTCTCCTTACCTCTCTAACATTACCAGGTCTTTTCAAATTTATAATTGCCTCGAGGTGGGCTTGTTTCGGAGCCACCTGACCCAAACCAACCTCGTGACCCAAATAACAAACCTTGGCCTGGCCCAATTCACACTTAGCCAAATTTACAACTAGCCCTGCAGATCTAAGGGCTTCAAAAACCTTACGTAACCTTAACATGTGGGTATCCCAGTCATTACTATATACAGGTATTCCCCTACTTACGATGGGGTTAGGTTCCAAAAAACCCATCGTTTGTTGAAAAAATCGTAACTCGAATATGGCCTAGCCTACACTAGGGTAATCAGTACCATCTATTCATATATGGTAGCCTAGCCTACACTACACAGTATACTTTATACATATATGGTATAGTAATTATTAGTGTCAGCTAATTCTGCAGGTTCAATGCAGACTGACATGATAAGTCAGTATAAAGAGAAATTGAATAACAAACAAGGCCTGGCCTGCACTTTCGTATATCATATACGGTAGCCTAGCCTACATTATACTGTATTCTATTTTCACATAACACCGCCGTATTATACAAACATCAAAATAACGAATGTGCATCTTTTCCATGGATCTTTTAAAAAGTTATGCTTTACTACACTGTATCCAATCGTAAATATTCTTATATTGCTTTTGCATTATAAATTCCGATCATAGCGATCAAATGTTTTGGTTTCGGAATCGATCACGCGGTCTTTATTTCGATGCATTTAACTCGGCTCAGAGGGCATTTCTTGCCTCTAGTTAGCGTAAATGAATCTCTAGATTCTTTATTTATAAGGGACATATGTATTTTTCGTTATACGAAGTGTTTTTATGCCGAAGTATAACTTAAATATGTCTCGTTGTGAAATTATTTTAGCCATTTTTTTCGTTAGTAGATGACGTTGGCGGCTGGCCGTTTGTTTTGTGTAAAAAAAAAAAATAAAGATTCCGTTCGCTATTTTCTCTTGATTTCATCATCATACTACGAGCTTTTCGTATGTATCTTTATATTTTCACAGTTTTTATGTTTGCGATGTAACATTTATTTACTTAGCATTGTAAATATTTCTTGGCAATTTAACATTGCATACTTAATTTAACATTGCATACTTGATTTCATTTATTGGGATTTTCTTTTTAAATCTTGAGTAATTCTTGATAGTTTAAATTTTGCTTGATTAATTTAAATTCTTGATAAAATTTTTGTGAATTAGATTTGTTTCATAATTTAATTTAAGAATTCATTGAGTTTTGTGTTATTTTCAACTAACAGTAAATTTTTCAGATTGTGAATTCTAAATAATTGTGAATTTTAATTATAAACTTTGAATCTGAAAATAAATTTTTGTATTTAACATTTTTAGAAAAACAGTGTTTCATTTATTGACCATCAGTGAATAGGATTGATTGTGTGTGCATAAGGCAAACTGATAAACATGTTTTGTTCTTTTAGTTTTGCTAAAGTGAATCAAGACCAGGGAAACAGTTAGAGTTTTTTGATGGAGTGATGCCCTTTTACTCTAGAAGATTTCTAGTTTAATTTTTGATACCTCACACATATTCTGATAGACTTAGTTTGATTTTTCAAGTGATTCATAATTAAGTTTTTTCTTCAGGGATCACTGTTACCTTTAAAGTACTCAGTCGTAACAATTAATGTTATGAGAGTTCAGGTATCTGGCTGAAGTGAGGTATATTTTTGAATTTTGAGATTAGTTGTGTAATAACCAGGTACTTGGTACGCATCGTGACAATATTGATATATATATATATATATATATATATATATAGATATATAGATATATAGATATATATAGATATATAGAGATATATATATATATATATATATATATATATATATATATAGATAGATAGATAGATAGATAGATATATAGATGGATATATAGATATATATATATATATAATATATATATATATATATATATATATATATATATATATATATATATATATATATATATATATATATATATATATATATATATATATATATATATATATAGAAATTTTTATCACAGGGTGACAGATTAACTGCAAATCAGTTACTTACCATTGTGACATTTACCACCATGTCTTGAAGCAAGGATGCAGCCAAGAAAGGAAATATTAAACTGAAGATCAGAATATTGCCGGACTCACAATAGCGGGAGAAAATTCTTCAGAATAATGAAAAACAAGAATGGTAGAAGGAATTATTATATTCAGTTGCATCGTGTTTCTGAAATGTGATTTTGTTTCAGTACATTTTTCTGATCCATTATATATACAGTATATATATATATATATATATATATATATATATATATAATATATAATATATATTATATATATATATATATATATATATATATATATATATATATATATATATATATATATATATATATATATTTTATAAATAATCTGCTGTTCGCCCTCTCTGCATTATTTAGTAAGAATATCATTCTAACAAAGACAGGAAGGCGTCTCTGTCGATGCTAAGGGAATGCGGTGGGCTGTGCTTTCTCAAAAAAATAACATCTTTAGCAGGGATAGTTTGGCATTAGGGGCCTAACCCATAGGGAGGCTTTTATCAAGTAACCTCTAGTGAAGGTGGTCTCAAGTTTTCTTTTACTCTGTCCTATGTATTCGGTGAAGTTTTGTCAAATTTTCAGACTGCCAGAGGCATATAGGCATACTGACGCGACAAACAACCCAGCGCTACAGCTGCCCTTACCTGGCCTCGGCCAAAGAGAGTTTAACGTCCAGACTGAGTGCACACGTCGTGCTCAGGCAAAACTGTGTCCTTTGTTTCCCTCCCCCCACATCTTTTCATTAATGAACAATATTACCGTGTGTTTTCAAGAATCCATATCGTCAGTTGCAGTGCACAAGCAAACCACGTAATGGTAAGTCAGAAAATTGCTGTTTGCTAATATTTCTTCCCCTGTATTTCAACCTTTCTATTGTTTCATCTTCGCCACCATCTACGAGAACCTGGTATAATCATATTTCATGTGAAGTCTAGTGTATGAATAATTAATATTGCCTAGTGAAGAGCATAGCTATTCCCGTGCAGTAAGTAGGAATTAGGGAAAGTTAAGTAGGAAATTTTCAGGCAGCCTTGTGTCTCAAGCCCATTGTTTGGAAGAGAAATAGCCATCTTAGTACTAAAACTGTGTACTATATCTAATAGTACAAACATTCGTTGCGTTATAACTTTACTTGAAGCAAGGGAAAATTGACTGTGTCCGTTGTTGGCGGAAGTTCATGTAATTTCCTCGCTATCATCGCACATTCTTTCTTTGTCGGGACTAATTGGGAGGAAAAGGGGTTTGATGTAATCCATTTGTTGCAGAGTAATCCATTATCCCATACATTGTTTCTCGTCTGGTGACCTTATTCAATTAAGTAATTGTCTGTCTTTGAGGTTAACTTTAGCTTTAATTGACAGGTTACATGTCTCATTGGTGAAGCAGGTTTAAATAAATGATATTAATTAATTAAAAAACTCATCAGCCAAGCTGCACACGTAACATTGGCGATCTAGCCTAGGATCTAATTAGTTTAGAGATAAAAGAATCTGGATTCAAAATTAATAACACATTAATTCCAAAGAGAAAAGTCAGATATTTAATTCATGGTATTCTTCCAACCAAGGGGACAATACAGGGCATAATAATAATAAGAATACCAGGTTATAATTAAGAAATTAGTGTAGGTAGGAAAGTGTGCATTGAGAGCATTTAAAATTAGCAATTTACAATTTTGCTGCATTCAGATACCATGGGTTCTACATTCCAGCGAAGGTTGTTGGTCGAGTTATCGAGTCATTGTTAATATTTTGCTTTTTCCCCGGCCAAGGATTAATGCATGATATTGATTTTTGAAGGCGTTAACTAGTGCACGACAAAGAATGGAGAAGTGTGCCTAATGTTTCTCTCATAGGTAGGGACAAAATTTGCCGAGTTTGTTGAATTTCAAAAGCAGTAACTGCGTTCGTCACTCCACGATCGAGCGTAATGGATTAAGTGTTCATATAGCGGGAAGCATATCAAAATCCCGTGTCATTAATATAGCAAGTGAACGGCAACAGTTAATTTCATTATCATTTGCAATTTCCAAGTAAGTAAATTCAGTCCCATCAGGACGTCCCGAATCCATTTCCTTGTCTCGCTAGCGGCCTCCATAAGCATGACGAAAGCGAACGGCAATTAATTCTGTGTGAGAAAAGAAAAAAAAAAGTGTAGCTCATAGTAATTTCATTTTCCATCTCCCTAACGTAAAACCTTTGCATTGTTGGTGTATTTAGTTTAAATCTGTATACCTGCATTTTCTTCGTTCATTTGTGAGAGGAATTCGAGTGCTGTGTGTGATTCAAGTGTAAACAAAATAGGCGCCAGAGACGTCTTGTATTCATCCGCCGAGTCTGCTTCCAGCTGCATTTGTTTTGAATTTTGCTGCGCTTATAGCAGGATTCGTCCAACATTTTGGGAAACTGGTTGACCTCTCACTGTCCGCCATCTTAAAACCTTTGTTGTTATTGGTTGTGTGATTGGTTTGTGGGCGCCACAGTCACCTTAGCCTTAGCCTCATTGCCCCTTCGGGACTACTTTGTTATGCGGAGTAATACCCCTCCCCAAAGCTTAGCCAGGCATAGCCTTCGATAGATAGAAAATAGGATAGGGTTCCAAAGAATAGATAAAAACAAGACAATTTATTCAGGGAATGATAGGAATTATTTAGGAGATAAATGACAGAAGAAAAGAAAACTGTTCCTATACAAATACCCGACGTAAGGAATTATATGAAAGAAAAGAACTTAAAATTCTAATCATAACTTCTCAGAGTAAGACGTCCGACTCGGCAACAGGAAAGCTACGATTGCTAAGCCAGTCCCTAACAGAGCCCAAGACGATGTATCTCACATTAAGAACCCTGCCAAGCCAGTCCCTAACAGAGCCCAAGACGATGTATCTCACATTAAGAACCCTGCCAGCGTGCAGTTATGAATATTTTACTTAAATTTTCTCAGGCAGCACAAATTTGCTGGCTGAATCTCTCTCTCTCTCTCTCTCTCTCTCTCTCTCTCTCTCTCTCTCTCTCTCTCTCTCTCTCTCTCTCTCTCTCTCTCTCTCTCTCTCACATATATTCAAGTAAGCATTCAACCATAAAAACCCCGAGTGTACGTGCACCGAATTCATAGAGAAGAAAGGGCTGACACCTGGATAACTAATTAAACTAACCCAAAATAAAAGAAACACCTCTGTCCCGCAAATAGATGAGGACAAGTTAAGATTAATTACAGTTATAAACTGTCGGTCACGAGTGAGGTCTTTTACCCAGACTTAAGCAGACAGTAGCCTTTCCCCCCTCTCCATGAGAAGGGGGTTAGTAGGACAGCGGGTACTGGGACCAGACACTCACAAGGGCCTCAAAAGCAACCACAATTCAATTTTCCTTCCACAGTGCCACTAATCTGAAGCACTGTCATCAACCGAATAGCTTACATCTCTCTCTCTCTCTCTCTCTCTCTCTCTCTCTCTCTCTCTCTCTCTCTCTCTCTCTCTCTCTCTAATCTTCCCTTTCTCTCTCACTCATTTGTTACACTCTGCTGGGTAGAGTGCATTTCCGTAAATACAAACTAGTGGACTCAAGTGAAGGGTTCCTAGGAATGCACTGGCACCATAGTGCCACCAAGCAAAGAAGAAACACAAAACCAGACAAAAGGAACACAGAAGAAAGTCCTTTTGATACCTAAGTTACACCAGTACATAAGGCTACTGAGTGTCACCAGTGTGACCCCTACATGGCACACCCAACCACAGTGCCACCTTATTGAAAGGTGCCACATCACTGAAGAGTCACCCTAAATCTGAGGGACACTTCCTTGCTGCCCAAGTATGTCCAGCCGACCCGGATAGACGCCCCTTCCCCACCAGAACCATGTCAGCAGAGAATTATAAAGCCTTCATGGAGCTGTGGACGGTGGCAGGTCTCACTGGATTGGACCTCACCAATTGGGTCAAGGAGTAGATGGATGACTTGGCCAAGCAAGAGAAGGAAGAAAGATGAGTGGCGGAATTATGAAGCCGAGCAGAGGGCGTATGAAGCCGAGCAGAGGAGGTATGAAGAAGGACGGAGGAGGTATGAGGCCAAGCAGAGGCAGCTGGAAGACGAAAGAGAAGGAAGGAGAAGACAGGATGCGTTAGCCTTTAAGGAGAGTGAGCTAGCTCTCATAGAAAACGAACTCAAGCTGGAAAGAGCTAAAAGAGAAAATGCTGAAGCTATGGCTAGCCATCAAGCCTCAAGCCCCACCCCTGCTGCACCAAATGCTCCAATCTTGAGCATTAATTCCCTTGTCCCCAAGTGGACTGAGGATGAGCCAGAAGCATGGTTGCAGGAAATAGAGGCACTCTTTGATAACTACAGCACCATCGAGACAGAGAGGGCCTTAGTACTAGCCAAGCACATGGAGGAAAAGCTAAGGCAGCCCTTTGCTCACTGGAGAAGAGCCAGAGAGGCAACATGGTTGAAGTGCATAGAGTCATCACGAAGGCCAACGAAATAACCCCAGAGAAATGGAGACAGCAGTTCCGAGGTCTCGCCAATGAAGTTGGCTGGTCCTGGACTGAATGAGCCTGTCACAAGACCCAGTCGGGTACCCACTGGTTCGACTCCTTGTCTTGCACGACGTTCAAGGACCTCTTCAATCGGACCATGCTGGAGGACCTTTGCCAATGTGTACCTGGGCCCCTTGCTGTATATCTAAATGATAAGCTGCCCACCACACTTATGGAAGCTTGCCGCATGGCTGATTCATGGGAAACCTTCAATCAGTCCCACAGCACATCTCAGCGGCTCATAGTGCCACCCGGGTACCTCTCAGGCTTGATGTGCCCGAAGAATGGACTACCTAGCAAGCCTACGTGCACCTTCTGTAAGAGGGTGGGGCATGGTGAAGCTGAGTGCCATGCAAGCTAGGCACTAACAAGCAGCCTCCTACTACCAGCCAGAACTCCTCCTTCTACATCCACCCAACCCTCACCAACAACAGCCACCGCAGGTCACCGAGCTCCTACAAGAGGCCAGTGCAAATCCTGTGGTACTGCCAGTCACTAAAGTGCTCGACATCCAGCCTGTCCACATCATGCCCCCACCACCAAGTTCGTCAGCCTCATTAGCACCTCATTCTCTGCGGCAAAAGATCCTTTACCCCGAGAGACTGGAAACCCAGTTCATCTCAGTGGCCCCCCTTAAGGACTCTAGCCTGCCTGTAACCCTTCCAGTCACGGTAGACACTGTGGCAGATGTTAGCCTGATCTCCAGGGCCCAAGTGCCATTCTGCTGAGGCACGCACCAAACCATTCTCAGCCTAGCCCTCTCCATTTGCGAAAGGGCAGCCAACAAAGAGGTCCTCCCTCTCCCCAAAGAGACACTCAGGAGGAGCAGTTCTGCTGTAGGATGTGGAAGCAGGCAGGCCACTCCACAAATTGGGAGGGCTGCCCAAGTAAGCAACGCCCAGGGGAAACCCCTGAGCAAGACTCTGCAAGAGGCTCTGATCTCCAGCTGGGGCAGGAATCTCTGCCGCAGCCAAATGCAAGCCATCCGTGAGGTATTGCACCTGCGGACCCCTTGTCAGGCATGCCGGACCCTCAACCACTGCCAGTGCCACTTGTGAGCACTGAGCAGTGCCACGCTCCATCCGGCACGGACGTTGACCCTCCATTTAAAGAGGACCCTGTGCCTGGTCCAAACCATGAGGCAGATCCTCCTCCGGGAGATCCAGGATCCCTCACGGCACTAGTCACGGCAACTGGAGAGCCTCCGGCACCCAACACTTCTTCACCAAATCCGTCCCCAGAGGATGAACCCCTGGTAGACCAAACTGTTACACACTCTGGGAGACCAGGAACTGGCCTCCTCGGATGCAGAGATTGAGATCGCTCTTGCACCAGTTGTCACAGCAGCCAGAGTAGGGAGCCCTCCTGTAGCTTCTGATACTACCCCTGACTGCGCACACTTGCCCTTCTGGCCTATCCCCAGAGTCGATGCCCTCATTACCTCCTAGATCTGACATAGATAGGCCTTGGAGGAACCCGAAGAAGAAGAAAAGGGGCAGAAGGGAGCCCAGTAGTTACAGAGCCATGAGCTCATCCTGGCACTAGCACCCTCTCGGTGCAGTGCCCTACCATCTTAGAGTGATCCTGGCCCCTTGCCCAGAGGAGGTAGCCAGGGTGATCTCTTTCTCATACAATAGCCTAGACCAGATTGTGTACATCAGAGTAGCAACCTTGTCCCTTCCACTTTCCATCGAGCCGCAGTAATCACGTAAGTACAGTGTAACTAAAATCACACAATCTAAACCATTGTGAAGAGAGCCACTCCGCTCATGACATGCATGGCCTAAGACCTCAGTGAGGCAAGCATTTATCATATGAGGCAAAACTCATGTATTACCCAGTAATTACCAATTATATTGCAGAAAACCTTGTAATTTTAGCTAGTTCATTGTCCCTTACGTTGGTGCTTCAGCAGTGTTAGGATAGGTTAGGATAGGAGATAACATAGAATGTACCATTAGGCTAGGTCTAAACCATCACGATTATGGGAGGTAGCACATATTAACTGTAAGCACCTTTAAGTACAGTTAGGATTCTGTAATGTAAGTGACCAAAGCTCATATCCTATCTAGAGGTAGGTAGATCCTTAGCTAGTTAGACTGTATGGGACAAATCTGCCCAGGGGAGAAGAATAACGTAATAGAGGCAAACAGCTTGCTTAGTACAGACTTTCACGCCTGAAAAGGAGTGAAAGCTTTCTTAAGTTGGGGGAGCTTTTATAAATATTCTGCTGTTCGCCCTCTGCATTATTTAGTCAAAATATCATTCTAACAAAGACAGGAAGGCGTCTCTGTCGACGCTAAGGGAATGCGGTGAAGTGTGTTTTTTATAAAAAATAACGTCTTTAGCAGGGATAGTTTAGCATTAGGGGCCTAACCCATAGGGAGGGTTTTACCAAGTAACCTCTAGTGAAGGTGGTCTTAAGTTTCCTTTTTCTCTGTCCTATGCATTCAGCGATGTTTTGTCAAATTTTCGGACTGCCAGAGGCATATAAGCATACTGACGCGACAAACAACCCAATGCTACAGCTGCCCTTACCTGGCCTCGGCCAGAGAGAGTTTAACGTCCAGACTGAGTGCACACATCATGCTCAGGCAAAACTGTGTCCTTTGTCACCCCCCCCCTCACCACCCCGTCTTTTCATTAGTGAACAACATTACCGTGTGTTTTCAAGAATCCATATCGTCAGTTGCAGTGCACAAGCAAACCACGTAACAGTAAGTCAGAAAATTGACGAGTATCTACTGTTTGCTAATATTTCTTCCCCTGTATTTCAACCTTTCTGTTGTTTCATCTTTGCCACCATCTGCGAGAACCTGGTATAATCATATTTCTTATGAAGTCTAGTGTATGAATAATTAATATTGCCTAGTGAAGAGTGTAGCTGTTCCCGTGCAGTTAGTAGGAATTAGGGAAAGTTAAGTAAGAAATTTTCAGGCAGCCTTGTGTCTCGAGCCCATTGTTTGGAAGAGAAATAGCCATCTTAGTACTAAAACTGCGTACTATATCTAATAGTACGAACATTCATTGCGTTATAACTTTACTTGAAGCAAGGAAAAATTGACTGTGTCCGACATTGGCGAAAGTTCATGTAATATCCTCGCTATCACCACACATTCTATTAAATCTATCATACCTTTGAACGGAACTTTCAAGACTCATTCAGTACAACGGTCGTTATATAAGAGGCTGAGCTTCATAAGTCCCAGTGTGTGAAGTTGACTTGTATACAGTGATCAGTGATGGTAGTTATTTACCTAGCGCTCAATACCCGGGGCAAATAACATGTACCATTCAAGCTGGCTAAAAAACAAAGTATATCCTTGCTGTACACATATGTTCATTCACATAAAATCTTGTTTAGATAGGAAATGGATTTAAAAGTTCTAGCAAAGTCCAGCGCCAAGTCACTTATAACCATAACCTATGCATCATAACAGGGTACCATAACCTTAATGCTGACTTATAATTACAGCCATTAAATCTATCATACCTTTGAATGAAACTTTCAAGACTCATTCAGTACAACACTCGTTATAAACGAGGCTGAACACTACAAGTCTTGCTGAGTGAAGTTGACTGTTGTATGCAGTGATGGTAGTTATTCGTCTACACCTAGCCAAATGAAGATACATCTATATAAGTGGAATTCAAATTATTCAATTCTCTCTCTCTCTCTCTCTCTCTCTCTCTCTCTCTCTCTCTCTCTCTCTCTCTCTCTC